>JAMWET010003839.1:0-109720 GCA_024036415.1 Prochilodus magdalenae
GAACCATGGCAGATTGGAGTCCAGGCACAGTTTCGGGTAACTAGCAGGGAGAACAGCAGAAAAAGCGTTTTAGCTTCTGTTGTTCATTCAGAAAGCAAAGCAGATAAACGAGTGCAAAGCAGACCCATTAGCCAATTCATTTCTGTTTTCCTGACACTAATTATTGGATTGCCGTTGAATCTAATTAAAAGCGCGCTAATGAACAAGGAAGCCCATTACTGGAGTCCACTCGTTTCACCTTTTTCACAAAAGACGCTCCGTTTCGACCCATGCGGAGAAGCGAGCCCAGTTAAAAGTGTTTGCCTTTTTATCCGCCACAGAGGCGATTGCACACTGACCCCAAAAAGGCAATCAAAGCAAACGGGGGTCCAAAGAAATAGTCTGTCGTCGCAGAGTCAACCTACACACCAGGAGAAAAACTAGGCAAAAGAAAGTTAAATTCTGATTCTTGTATATACAGTACTTCTTTTAAAGTCTTCTGAAACTAAGAAAAGCAGACCCAGAAGTTTGGAAAGACACATCTGGCCACACAAAATACACCCAGTACATGTAAAGACTGGTGTAAGTGTAGGTTCACTGGTGTTTCTGGATGGTCAATATATAACGGCTATATACAGGGGTTGGACAATGGAAACTGAAACACCTGTCATTTTAGTGTGGGAGGTCTCATGGCTAAAATTGGACCAGCCTGGTGCCCCAATCTTCATTAATTGCACATTGCACCAGTAAGAGCAGAGTGTGAAGGTTCAGTTAGCAGGTAAGGAGCACAGTTCTGACTCAAAAAATACTGCAATGCACACAACAATTATGGGTGACATACCAGAGTTCAAAAGAGGACAAACGGTTGGTGCACGTCTTGCGTGTGGCGCATCTGTGACCAAGACAGCAAGATCTTTGTGAGGTATCAAGAGCCACGGTATCCAGGGTAATGTCAGCATACCACCAAGAAGGACGAACCTCCACCAGCATCACGTAGTGACCTGGCCACTATTCCTGCCCAAGAAGAATGGCTTAAAACTACCCTCTGACCACTGTGCAGGACGCAGTATATGTTTCATTCCCAATGGAACCAAACTGACGCTGTATTGGCCGCAAAAAGGAGGCCCTACACCATACTAATAAATGATTGTGGTCTTAAAACCAGGTGTGGGTTCAGTTTCATTGTCCAACCCCTGTATGTGTAGACATGGATGTGTTGACCCCTGGTTCCCATCAAACACCACTGTACAAGAAACCCTTGTAGAAAAGAGTCCCTTTACAGTGAACAGTTTCACAACAAACCGCCTCACTGTGGTAAACGGTCGTTTACCAACCACTGAAATGCTGGATCTGTGGAGTGGATGGGTTGATATGTAGATGAATAAGATCCACAGATTCAACATACAGGATTCATGTAGATGTGAGCAATGTCACTTAGAGAGGACCAATGTGAAAAGTGCCATCCTGGTGAAGTTAGTGGTGGTGGTGAATGGAACCAGACGTCCACCTCTACAATCTCCCTCTCGGAAAGCTATGTATGAAATGGGTTATGGTGAAAATGATTATGGCTAAAAATGAGTTTTAATGTAGTGTGAGGTGTGTAGTAGACATTGCTATCCCTGGTACCACTCACCACCATCGTGAAAACATAAAGAAAGGAATTCCCATTTAACATGCACATAGGCTTTTCACATAACCTGGAACATGTGTAAGTGGATTGGGCATGGACTGGGCACTGTTCAGACACTGTTGTGTCAAAGAACTGCCCAGTTGGGCCAGATTTGGTGGATGCCTTCCCTGGCCCAAGTCCGAAGAGAATTCCCTGTAGACTGGGAATTTAGCCACTGCTGGTAGACCCGTATCACCATACGCTTCCATACACCTGCAGATTCAGCTACTTCCTTCACACTATGGTCTTTGGCCACGCCCAAATGCTCAGTCCCTCCTTTTAGCCAATCATTACCATCTGCTCTGGAGCCATTTTCCACACATGGAACGAGACATTCCCTTCACTGTACCACCTCTTCTCAATCTATGGATCCTGCCACTCACACCACCGCAGGTATTTATAGCCCCATCATCCTCATACAGCGCCATCCTGCAGGAGCCTGAAGTATCTTCAACCTTGGCTGTGTTAATTAGGCCGCCGCCTTCATTCCACCCCTACGGCCAGTCAATTTTATTAAAGGTCTGCTTTCATCTTAGACAGTATAATGGAGCATTCGATTACTGGGGCAAAGAGTTTGAGCCAATTATGGTCAAAGAGAGATGAGATAAAGTGTAGAAGAGTAAAGCAGGGACGTTTCAGGCCAGTCATAGAAGAGGTTAGCGTATGAATCTAAACATGTATGTATATATATATGGTGTTATTTTGGGGTAGTGGGGTTTGAACGCCTTCTAATTGTGCAGTTTATGGGCACATTATGATCATTTCGTCAATTAGTCTTACAGGGGCAGGAGGAGAACCCAGCGCTAGCTTCATGCAAATGAGACAAGTTGAAAGTTTTGCTGGCGCCTGCATGTAATTTAAGATGGCATTTAAGCCTCTTACCCCCGATCTTATCTCCTAAATGAATTCATCAGGTAATATTTCCCATTATTCAAAGGCATTATTTTATGTCAGAGAAGGTAATGGAATGATTACAGGGCCATGCACACAAATTAGCGGGAAAAAAAGAAAACGTGAAACGTCCTCCCTGTGAAAACGATAGCGGGAGCAGCTCAGAATTAATTCCGTTTTTTTTCCTTTCCCGCTTCCGCTTTTCCCATTTAAACTCCTTTTAAAGTCTCGGAACGGTTGGCGGGAAAAATCGTCACAATATATACTAACAAGTCTCGGAGGCCAATTCAATTTGTGATTCTCTTTCATCTTTAATGATACAGATCTCCCTCCTGTTCATATTTTGATTTCCAAGCCATGAAGGAAAAGTGTTGGGGGTTGGGGGGACGGACGGGGGTCTGCCGGAATTAATATTCCAAATTTTTCATATGACAGGAGGGAAAATTGTGTGAAGAAAGAGAGAGAGAGAAAAAACCCACTAAGAGAATGCCCACCTCCCATCACCTGCTTTAAAATCAGGCATGTAAGTGGAGTTTCATCTGGGCAGCCCCTCTCCAGCGGCCATGGCGCCTTTCTTCGCTCCGATTAAATCTGCTCTCGTCTGATCGGAGCGTGGAAGAGATTCAGGCCCCGGCTAAAAATTTCACACTAATCTGCGCGAGTGTTTCCGACGGGCGAAATGAACACGATTCACATAAAGAAACAGCAAACAGATAATTGCGGAAGGCCCGCGTGCCAAAGAGAGAGTAAATGTTTCAATTTAAATGTATGATTTTATCAGGATGTGATCCAGCTGTGGTGGTCCGCGATTAGACCACTTCTACACGAGTGATAGCAAAGCACCAGGGCCACACAAGCTGTCCTCTAACACAGTGTATACTGTATAAGCACTATACCGATAGACACTGTCCTCAGTCACCTGTAGTTTAAGCTCCTTCCAAATAGGAGAGCTTACCTTCATTCGTCTACCAACTGGCCCTTTATTAGAAACACCTCCCTTGTACCTCCACGCATTGGCCACTTTATTAGAAACACTTGCCTTGTACCTCCACTCACTGGCCACTTTATTAGAAACACTTGCCTTGTACCTCCACTCACTGGCCACTTCATTAGAAACACCGGCCTTGTACTTTAACCCTATAGGCCGCTTTATTAAAAACACCTCCCTTGTACTTCCACTCACTGGCCACTTTATTAGAAACACCTCCCTTGTACATCCATGCACCGGCCACTTTATTAGAAACACCTGCCTTGTACATCCATGCACCGGCCACGTTATTAGAAACACCTCCCTTATATATCCACTCGCTGGCCACTTTATTAGAAACACCTGCCTTATATATCCACTCACTGGCCACTTTATTAGAAACACCGGCCTTGTACCTTAACCCTATTGGCCACTTTATTAAAAACACCTCCCTTGTACTTTCACTCACTGGCCACTTTATTAGAAACACCTACTATGTACTTCCACTCACTGGCCACTTTATTAGAAACACCTCCCTTGTACCTCCACGCACAGGCCACTTTATTAGAAACACCTCCCTTGTACATCCACGCACTGGCCACTTTATTAAAAACACCTCCCTTGTACTTTCACTCACTGGCCACTTTATTAGAAACACCAATTTTGTACATCCATGCACTGGCCACTTTATTAGAAACACCTACTATGTACTTCCACTCACTGGCCACTTTATTAGAAACACCTCCCTTGTACCTCCACGCACCGGCCACTTTATTAGAAACACCTCCCTTGTAGATCCATGCACCGGCCACTTCATTAGAAACACCTACTATGTACTTCCACGCACTGGCCACTTTATTAGAAACACCTGCCTTGTACCTCCACTCACTGGCCACTTTATTAGAAACACCTCCCTTGTACATCCACGCACTGGCCACTTTATCAGAAAGTGTAGGTGTACACTTGCTGGCCATTTTATTGGAAACACCTTCCTTGTACTTTCCCTCACTAGTCACTTTATTAGAAGCCCCATAGTTCTACTATGTAGTGCAGTGTGACTATTAGGTTGGCCATTGTTGCTCAGTTGCTGGCCTCTGGAATCTGAAATACAGCAGCAGGATGGAGTCACTGGGAGACCGCAGCCTTTGCTGTTCTATATGTGTGGATTTCCCTCTGTGGCTGGAAGACGGATTTCCTGAGCATGGACTTATCAGGCCTGGAAGAACTGCACCGATTAGAATGGCGAAGCCACAAAAGGCGTTCAGATGTTCGACATGATGCGTGTTCTTCATAAAGGTAAGTACAATCCGAGATGCGTGTGCATAATGACAGCTGGAAAACAAAGCGGTGTTCTGCGCGAGCGTGCTGCAGATTTGTGCGGTGCAGGGCTGCTGCGTGTCTGGCATGAGCTGTTGTTGAGATTTGCCCATGGGCACTGTGGATTTGACACTAGAGTGCTGATGAATCTCATCTGTTTAATGTGTTTATGCTTGCTAAGCCTACAAAGCTTATTGCTGTTCAATGGAGTGTCTCAAATTTACCTCCCCTCTCTCTCTCTCTCCCTCTCTCTCGCTCTCTCCCTCACTCTCGCTAGCTCTCTCCTCCTCTTTCTTGGCATTGTTTGCTGTCGACTCAAACAGGAATTTTTGTGTTCTATTTTGGAAATGTACGACTGGAAAGTAGCTGTGCATTTCCACATGAAAGAATA
The DNA here is from genome assembly GCA_024036415.1 of Prochilodus magdalenae. Taxonomy (NCBI): domain Eukaryota; kingdom Metazoa; phylum Chordata; class Actinopteri; order Characiformes; family Prochilodontidae; genus Prochilodus; species Prochilodus magdalenae. Next base: position 5,215 of record JAMWET010003839.1, read on the forward strand.
CCCACCATTTTGTATGACATCATTACCCCCTCGAAACAGTTCTGAAGGAATTTTGCCATAAAAAACTTAGGTTTTTTAGGAGATTTAGGTTTAGAATGTACATAGATTTATATAGGGGAATAGTGTTGACACTCAGAACCTGGAATGCCTCCTATAGCACTGTAACTGTACAGAGTGGGCACCAGACCATCAGAGCAGCATTACATGTAACGGCATCATAGAGAAAGAATTAGAAGTAGAAGTAGAAGAAGAAGAAGAAGAAAAAGAAAAAGAAAAAGAAAAAGAAGAAGAAGAAGAAGAAGAAGAAGAAGAAGAAGAAGAAGTAGAGGAAGACGAAGAGGTAAAGAAAGAATTAGAAGTAGAAAAGGAAGAAGAAGAAGAAGAAGAGGAAGAAGAAGAAGAAGAAGAAGTAGAGGAAGAAGAAGAGGTAAAGGAAGAATTAGAAGTAGAAAAAGAAGAAGAAGAAGAAGAAGAAGAAGAAGAAGAGGAAGAAGAAGAGGTAAAGGAAGAATTAGAAGTAGAAAAAGAAGTAGAGGAAGAAGTAGAAGGAGAAGAAGAAGAAGAAAAAAAGAAGAAAAAGAGGAGGTAGAGGAAGAATTAGAAGAAGAAGAGGTAGAAAATAAAGAGGAAGAAGAAGAAAAAAAAGTAGAAAAAGAAGAAGAAGAGGAAGAAGTAGTAGAAGAAGAAGAAGTAGAGAAAGGAGAGGAAAAAAGTGAATGAGAAGAAGTAGTAGAAGAAGAACAAGAGGTAGAGGAAGAATTAGAAGAAGAAGAGATTAAAGAATGAGGAAGAATTAAAAGTAAAATAAGTAGAAAAAAGAAGAAAATGAGGAAGAAGAGGAAGAAGTAGAAGGAGAACAAGGAGAAGGAGAAGAAGAAGAGGTAGAGGAAGAATTAGAAGAAGAAGTAGTAGAGGAAGAAGAGGAAGAATTACACGTAGAGAGAGAAGTAGAAGTTTTTCTTTTTCTTTTCATGGTAAACATTTTATGTGCACTAACGTGTCCCACAGTTTTCAAGATATCAGCAACGTTTCCTCTCCAGATTGTTCAGTCTGTTTGGGAATAGTGTGTGTGTTCAGCGTTTTGATTGGAATTTCTTCCCATAAAGAACAAACGGAATGGAAAAGTTCATGGCCATCTACTGTACTTCTGCTCAACCCAGAGACACCATTTCTGAAACACCACCACAGGACAGACCAACCAGCCCCAATTCCCACACTCCCTACGATCCCACTTCCCCCAACAGAGTCCCATTCATTTTCCCCCCATTCCAACTCTTTTGTACCCTTTGAAGGGCAGATCCCCAAACTCTAACAGATGTACTGACCTGTGCTCCTCTACGTGTTGCTTCTTCATCCCTTTGTTCCCATCCATTGCCTTTAAGAAAATGCACATGTCTAGTTAATCCTAATAAGCGTATGTCGGGGAAAGTTTTATATGTAAGGCACAGTAACAAACGTCATATCCGTATGTAAACCTACTCAGTCATCATTAGTGAAGCTTAGGGGACAACGTGTAGGAAGTATATAACTGCTAGTAAGAGGGACTAGGATGTGAGTTTAAACCGTGGTGGATTAATTAAACAACCAATGTAGTTGAGTTAAAGTAGAAATACACAAGGTAAAATATTTCTCCAGTGTCAATAGAAGTTCCTCCATGTAGACCTCCACTGGAGTAACAGTACTAAAGTATTTCCCTTTAGATGTACTTAAGTATGGAGAGTAACAGGAGCATGGTTTATTACGGTTCTAATGTCCTATTATCACTTCTGGAACAGGACTCTTCATCAGCTCAGTGTAGGTGAAGAGACTCCAGTGTCTCTCAGTCCACCAGTCTTTAATAGAAGCTCATTCATTAGTCTGACGTGATGTCCACTGAACTGTAGTGGAGTTACAGTAAGATATTAGACTCTCAACTGTAGTGGAGTTACAGTAAGATATTAGACTCTCAACTGTAGTGGAGTTACAGTAAGATATTAGAGTTTGAATGTAGTGGAGTTACAGTAAGATATTAGACTGAACTGTAGTGGAGTTACAGTAAGATATTAGAGTTTGAATGTAATGGAGTTACAGTAAGATATTAGAGTTTGAATGTAATGGAGTTACAGTAAGATATTAGAGTTTGAATGTAGTGGAGTTACAGTAAGATATTAGAGTTTGAATGTAGTGGAGTTACAGTAAGATGTTAGACTGAACTGTGGTGGAGTTACAGTAAGATATTAGAGTTTGAATGTAGTGGAGTTACAGTAAGATGTTAGACTGAACTGTAGTGGAGTTACAGTAAGATATTAGAGTTTTAATGTGGTGGAGTTACAGTAAGATATTAGACTGAACTGTAGTGGAGTTACAGTAAGATATTAGAGTTTGAATGTGGTGGAGTTACAGTAAGATATTAGAGTTTGAATGTAGTGGAGTTACAGTAAGATGTTAGACTGAACTGTGGTGGAGTTACAGTAAGATATTAGACTGAACCGTAGTGGAGTTACAGTAAGATATTAGAGTTTGAATGTGGTGGAGTTACAGTAAGATATTAGAGTTTGAATGTAGTGGAGTTACAGTAAGATGTTAGACTGAACCGTGGTGGAGTTACAGTAAGATATTAGAGTTTGAATGTAGTGGAGTTACAGTAAGATGTTAGACTGAACTGTGGTGGAGTTACAGTAAGATATTAGAGTTTGAATGTAGTGGAGTTACAGTAAGATATTAGACTGAACCGTAGTGGAGTTACAGTAAGATATTAGAGTTTGAATGTAGTGGAGTTACAGTAAGATGTTAGACTGAACCGTGGTGGAGTTACAGTAAGATATTAGAGTTTGAATGTAGTGGAGTTACAGTAAGATGTTAGACTGAACTGTGGTGGAGTTACAGTAAGATATTAGAGTTTGAATGTAGTGGAGTTACAGTAAGATATTAGACTCTCAACTGTAGTGGAGTTACAGTAAGATATTAGAGTTTGAATGTAGTGGAGTTACAGTAAGATATTAGACTGAACTGTAGTGGAGTTACAGTAAGATATTAGAGTTTTAATGTAGTGGAGTTACAGTAAGATATTAGAGTTTGAATGTAATGGAGTTACAGTAAGATATTAGAGTTTGAATGTAGTGGAGTTACAGTAAGATATTAGAGTTTGAATGTAGTGGAGTTACAGTAAGATGTTAGACTGAACTGTGGTGGAGTTACAGTAAGATATTAGAGTTTGAATGTAGTGGAGTTACAGTAAGATGTTAGACTGAACTGTAGTGGAGTTACAGTAAGATATTAGAGTTTTAATGTGGTGGAGTTACAGTAAGATATTAGAGTTTGAATGTAGTGGAGTTACAGTAAGATGTTAGACTGAACTGTGGTGGAGTTACAGTAAGATATTAGAGTTTGAATGTAGTGGAGTTACAGTAAGATGTTAGAGTTTGAATGTGGTGGAGTTACAGTAAGATATTAGAGTTTGAATGTAGTGGAGTTACAGTAAGATATTAGAGTTTGAATGTGGTGGAGTTACAGTAAGATATTAGAGTTTGAATGTAGTGGAGTTACAGTAAGATTTTAGACTGAACTGTAGTGGAGTTACAGTAAGATATTAGACTGAACTGTAGTGGAGTTACAGTAAGATGTTAGACTGAACTGTAGTGGAGTTACAGTAAGATATTAGAGTTTGAATGTAATGGAGTTACAGTAAGATATTAGAGTTTGAATGTAGTGGAGTTACAGTAAGATATTAGAGTTTGAATGTAGTGGAGTTACAGTAAGATGTTAGACTGAACTGTGGTGGAGTTACAGTAAGATATTAGAGTTTGAATGTAGTGGAGTTACAGTAAGATGTTAGACTGAACTGTAGTGGAGTTACAGTAAGATATTAGAGTTTTAATGTGGTGGAGTTACAGTAAGATATTAGAGTTTGAATGTAGTGGAGTTACAGTAAGATGTTAGACTGAACTGTGGTGGAGTTACAGTAAAATATTAGAGTTTGAATGTAGTGGAGTTACAGTAAGATGTTAGAGTTTGAATGTGGTGGAGTTACAGTAAGATATTAGAGTTTGAATGTAGTGGAGTTACAGTAAGATATTAGAGTTTGAATGTGGTGGAGTTACAGTAAGATATTAGAGTTTGAATGTAGTGGAGTTACAGTAAGATGTTAGACTGAACTGTAGTGGAGTTACAGTAAGATATTAGACTGAACTGTAGTGGAGTTACAGTACGATATTAGACTGAACTGTAGTGGAGTTACAGTAAGATATTAGACTGAACTGTAGTGGAGTTACAGTAGGATATTAGACTGAACTGTAGTGGAGTTACAGTAAGATATTGGAGTTTGAATGTAGTGGAGTTACAGTAAGATGTTAGACTGAAATGTAGTGGAGTTACAGTAAGATATTAGACTGAACTGTAGTGGAGTTACAGTAAGATATTAGAGTTTGAACGCAGAATAAGTCAGAGATCAGATATCAGACAGACAGACTGACAGGAATAAACACCGAGTGTCCCAGTGGAGTACACCCTGTTGGCTCATGTTTGCCCTTAAGATGTCCCCGGTGTCTCCTTTTCATTGAATCTGTCAGTGCTGGTGTGCCTGTAACCTCGACTTCTAACGCCTGCTTATCCTAATCACGCTGCTAGTTGACTTCAAACAGCATGTATGAATTACATCGTCATGCTGGCAAACCATTAATGTACAGTATAATGGCTGAAAAACTGCTTTACATCACTGGCGCGGTAAGTAGTCCCGGCTGACAGGTGAGTCCTCTGAATAAAAACTCGAAAATGCCATGATGGAATTATCCAGTGAGAACATGTACCACTAAAATGTATGACCCCCGATGAGATGCCTCCTCCTGCACAATGACAAATTAGCCACACTGTCACGTTCAGTGCTGCACTGCACCAGCAGATCCACAGCTCTCTCGTGCTGGAGGAACACATTAGCTGGAGAATGCCTGTATGGGGACTTCCAGCTGTACCTAGCTAGCTGGACACATATAAATACAAACCTGATGGTCCAATGGCTAACACAACCAGGATGTATTGAGGTTTAGTAGCGCTCCAGTTATCAACACTGTATCAATCCAGTTTAGACCAGTAGATCAACTGTTGAACGTTCTTTACATCTGTATTTATATTTAGCAACTCACTGACAACGCTGCCGTACCGCAGTGGTTGGTGCAGCATTGTGGTCCCATTGCCACCACATTTGGTAACACTCCCATTAACAACACTGTATAATTCCAAATGGTACTAGTAGTTGACTTGTCAACATTCTTCCAGTATGAATTTAGCAACTTGGCTATTAACACCATGTACCAGAGGGTGATTTAATTGCTAACAGACTTCCATTTCTGCAGGCTAGTAGCTCCCATTAACAACACTGTATTATTCCTGCATGTCCGGTATGTATTGACTGTTAGTAGTGGTCACATTAACACAAACCATTTGCAGTAGACGGCTGTGTTGCTCTTGCTAAAACACTTCCAGTATGTATTCAGACGGATCATCTTATCCATTGACAACAACATAATTGCAAGGGATGCTCGTGTTGCAATTGCTAACTCCCATTCAGGATGTATATAATAAGGGTTAGTCGAGCCCTCAGTTGCTCGTGTTCCGGTATGTATTGGAATTTACCAGTTCATAGATTAGCAAGAACATTATTCCAAAGGATGCTAGTGTTACATGTACTAACTCCCTTCCAGCATCTATGTAATAAGGAATAGTATAAGTCTCATTTGGTTATGTTCCAGTATGTATTCAAATTTCACAATACTGTAGGTCAGGGTTGTAACTGCTTTGATAATACTGTTATATATACAATATATATTGTTTATACATTCCCCGCGAATGCTTGCATTCCAGGATGAAATAAAAAATCACAAGACTGTATTATTCCAAGGAATCCCAGGATTGTTGACACATTTCCAGCATGTATTCAGCGTTAGCAACTCATCCATTAGCAGCAATGCATGATTCCAGCAAATGCTTGTCTTCCAGTATGTATTGGCATTTTTCATTTGATTAACAACACTGTATTCAGCAGGATGGTTGTGTTTCAACTGCTAACACTTCTCTTGTATGTTCTGAAATGTAGCATGTGCCATTAACAACATGTTATTTGGTAGTGTAGGATGGTGGTGGTAGATTAATTCTAACCCTAACCCTAACTTTACCATGCTTCCAGTATGTATTGAAATGGACCAACTCATTAATAACATTAATAACACTGTATTATTCCAGCGGATGCTAGTGTTTCCACTGCTAACACGCTTCCAGCACATATGCAATGAGGGTTAGCACAGCTTTTACATGCTTGTGTTCCAGTATGTATTGAAAGGAACCAATTCACCCATTAATAACACTATTATTCCAGCGGATGCTAGTGCTTCCACAGCTAATGTGTTTCTTTCCAGCATGTATATAAAGGGAGTTAGCAGCACTTTCAGAACCTTGTCTTCCAGTATGTTTTGAAAGGCACCATCTCTCCCGCTAATAGCACTGTATTTTTCCAGGGGGTGCTAATATTTCCATGGCTGCATGCTTTCAGCATGTATGTAATGAGAGTTAGCAGCACGTTCAGGTGCTAGTGTTCCAGTATGTATTGAAATGTACTAAGTCACCCAATAATAACGCTGGACTATTACCAGGGGATACTAGTATTTTAGCTGCTAACGTACTTCTTGCATGTATGTAATGAGAGTTAGCAGCACTTTCAGAGCCTTGTGTTCCAGTATGTATTAAAAGGCACCATCTCTCCCGCTAATAGCACTGTATTTTTCCAGGGGATGCTAACATTTCCATGGCTGCATGCTTTCAGCATGTATGTAATAAGAGTTAGTAGCACTTTCAGGCGCTTGTGTTCCAGTATGTATTGAAATGTACTAAGTCACCCATTAATAACGCTGTACTATTACTAGGGAATGCTAGTGTTTCTCCAGCGGACATGCCAGCATGTATGTGACGAGAGTTAGCAGCACTCTTAGATGCTTGTGTTCCAGTATGTATTGAAATGTACCAACTCACCCATTAATAACGCTGTACTATTACCAGGGGATGCTAGTATTTCAGGTGCTAACACACCTCTTGCATATACGAATGAGGGTTAGCAGCTCAAACGCTTGTGTTCCAGTATGTATTAAAATTGTGCAACTTATTAACAAGACTGTATTATAACAAGCTTGTTTAAGACAGCTTGTTTTTGACGTTAGAGGCCCATTACCAGCCTCGCCTGTATGTAGCTGCGGCCCAAGGTTAATCCAAAGCCATTTAAGCCTTTGTTTCCCCTAGCTTAAAGCGCGCAGAGAAAAAAAAATCAGCCTAAAATCATCATTAAAGACGGCGGCTCCGGACGACAGGCTACAATGTGACATTCTGTCAGAGTAAATATGGTTTAATAAATGAATTAGCTCCATAAATAATGGCTGTAATGACATTTTAGGGGACAATAAGTCTGAGCGTTGTCAGGAAATAGTTGATGTATGAGTTTCATGCCTCAGCAGTTCCTCAAAATGAATAGGCTCTGGAAGATAGCTGGGGCATTGCGACTAGCCTATTTCCCCCAGAATTATCTACTTGTTGTCAATTTGCACAGTGGAATTACACATGCAAATTGCGCTGCCTGCACAAACACCACTTGGAGATGATAAAAACAAATTAACAAAGGCTATAGAAGGAGGATTTATTTCACTCGCTCACCCAGGTCAAGCAATACATGTATTTGACGATTGTGTGTACCCAATTTTGGTGTAATTATATCTGCAAATTATTCTTTGTAATCTTATTATTCTTTCCCCCAACCTTCTCCTTACACTCATAATTAGCTTCCTCCGCGTCTCCCTCGAAAACAATTCAGCCCCCCCAGCCCCACCCCGTCGGACTCACCCAATAATCTGATCTGGGAGTCGGGCCGCCTCGGCTCAGGCCGTGCGCAGGCAGAGCTCGTGCATGCCAGGGGGCGAAGGTCGAGGGCTATTAAAAGATGGAGCACGACAAGAGGCCGGACACAAGGCCGAGGTGGGAAAACCTCACACCCACCCAGTCGTCCGGCGGCGCGTTCCACCCAGTTCCGAGCCCCTGAACGAGCGGTCCGCAGACCTCCGAGTTGGCTATTAGATATCTCATTTACTTTGTACACACTCAGCTAATCTGCTCTAATGAATTCTGCCACCCCGAGCCAGATCCAGATGACTTAAAATTATTACCATTTCCTCAGATGTGCTTTTCTCATTTGAAGCTCCGCTCGGCTGGCTGGCGAAACCCAGCCTGTCACACTAAGATACTAATAATTAGGGGTTTAAGATGATTAGTTTATCTCGCCGCACTTACTGCCTCTTATCCGCCATAGCCAAAACTTAATAAGGGGGCTCCAAGTTTTAAACAGCCAACTCCAAATTACCAAGAAATGACAGAAATAATGAACTGGAGCCCGAGCCAAAGGAAAAAGTGCCACCGTGAGACAACAATAATTCAACTGTGAAATAGAAACACAATGTCTGGTAATCAATAAGAAAAATAATTTCGAAGTGGCCGTTAAAAAAAAGGCTGCGGTGCTTGATGTAGCGTGCCCAATGACATCGGGTCACCAAATTACCTTAAAAAGTTCAGGCTGCCATTCGCTTGTCACATATGTAATTAAATTGGTATTAAGCATAAGGGAAAGCAGCAGGCTATCAGTTTGCAGCGGAGGGGACGGGCTGCAACAACCCCACTGACATTTTTAATATATCTGGGTGACTTAAGCGCATCAAATGTAGTTTAGGTCGAGGCATTGTAGATGAAATTGATCTTTTTTTTTTGGGCTGAAATTTACATAAGCTTTAAAGAGGTCAGGCAAAGTTACGAGGCTCTGAAGGGCCTGGACTACAACTACTACAGCACTTCTGGTCCTGCTGGGCTGGAAGTCTAAAAGATGTATGATGAATATAGCTAATAATAAAACATATTGATGGAAGTAGATATTGTGCGTATAATAGTGTTACAGAATGATGGTACGGATTATGCAACATCATGTATGCATGCTTACATAGCACTTCTTCATATATATATATATATATATGAAGCACACAGCATAGAGCACACAGCAGTTCTCCATATATATATATATATATATATATATATATATATATATATATATATATATATATATATATATATATGTGTATATATGGAGAAAAATGCTGTGTGCTTTATGCTGTGTGCTTCATATACTATAATATATATTAAAGAAGTGCTATGTTTACATGATGTATGCATATATCCTACCATCATTCTGGTAACACTATTATACGCACAATATCTACTTCCATCAATATGTTTTTATATTAGCTATATCATCATCATACATCTTTTAGAACTTCCAGCCCAGCAGGACCAGAAGTGCTGTAGTAGTTGTAGTCCAGGCCCTTCAGAGCCTCGTAACTTTGCCTGAACTCTCTTTAAAGCTTATGTAAATTTCAGACCCAAAAAAGATCAATTTCATCTACAATGCCTCGACCTAAACTACATTTGATGCGCTTAAGTCACCCAGATATATTAAAAATGTCAGTGGGGTTGTTGCAGCCCGTCCCCTCCGCTGCAAACTGATAGCCTGGCTGCTTTCCCTTATGCTTAATACCAATTTAATTACATATGTGACAAGCGAATGGCAGCCTGAACTTTTTAAGGTAATTTGGTGACCCGATGTCATTGGGCACGCTACATCAAGCACCGCAGCCTTTTTTTTTTAACGGCCACTTCGAAATTATTTTTCTTATTGATTACCAGACATTGTGTTTCTATTTCACAGTTGAATTATTGTTGTCTCACGGTGGCACTTTTTCCTTTGGCTCGGGCTCCAGTTCATTATTTCTGTCATTTTCTTGGTAATTTGGAGTTTGGCTTGTTTTAAAACTTGGAGCCCCCCTTATTAAGTTTTGGCTATGGCGGATAAGAGGGCAGTAAGTGCGGCGAGATAAACTAATCATCTTAAACCCCTAATTATTAGTATCTTAGTGTGACAGGCTGGGTTTCGCCAGCCAGCCGAGCGGAGCTTCAAATGAGAAAAGCACATCTGAGGAAATGGTAATAATTTTAAGTCATCTGGATCTGGCTCGGGGTGGCAGAATTCATTAGAGCAGATTAGCTCTTTGTGGGGGAGTGTGTACAAAGTAAATGAGATATCTAATAGCCCAACTCGGAGGTCTGCGGATCCCGCTCGTTCAGGGGGCTCGGAACTGGGTGGAACGCGCCGCCGGACGACTGGGTGGGTGTGAGGTTTTTCCCCACCTCGGCCTTGTGTCCGGCCTCTTGTCGTGCTCCATCTTTTAATAGCCCTCGACCTTCGCCCCCTGGGCATGCACGAGCTCTGCCTGCGCACGGCCTGAGCCGAGGCGGCCCGACTCCCAGATCAGATTATTGGGTGAGTCCGACGGGGTGGGGCTGGGGGGGCTGAATTGTTTTCGAGGGAGACGCGGAGGAAGCTAATTATGAGTGTAAGGAGAAGGTTGGGGGAAAGAATAATAAGATTACAAAGAATAAATTTGCAGATATAATTACACAAAATTGGGTACAACACAATCGTCAAATACATGTATTGCTTGACCTGGGTGAGCGAGTGAAATAAATCCTCCTTCTATAGCCTTTGTTAATTTGTTTTTATCATCTCCAAGTGGTGTTTGTGCAGGCAGCGCAATTTGCATGTGTAATTCCACTGTGCAAATTGACAACAAAGTAGATAATTCTGGGGGAAATAGGCTAGTCGCAATGCCCCAGCTATCTTCCAGAGCCTATTCATTTTGAGGAACTGCTGAGGCCATGAAACTTCATACATCAACTATTTCCTGACAACGCTCAGACTTATGTGTCCCCTAAAATGTCATTACAGCCATTATTTATGGAGCTAATTCATTTATTAAACCATATTTACTCTGACAGAATGTCACATTGTAGCCTGTCGTCCGGAGCCGCCGTCTTTTAATGATGATTTTAGGCTGATTTTTTTTCTCTGCGCGCTTTTAAGCTAGGGGGAAACAAAGCTTTAAATGGCTTTGGATTAACCTTGGGCCGCAGCTACATACAGGCGAGGCTGGTAATGTGGGCCTCTAACGTCAAAAACAAGCTGTCTTAAACAAGCCTGTTATAATTACAGTCTTGTTAATAAGTTGCACAATTTCAATACATACTGGAACACAAGCGTTTGAAGATGCTAACCCTCATTACATACATGCAAGAGGTGCATTAGCACCTGAAATACTAGCATCCCCTGGTAATAGTACAGCGTTATTAATGGGTGAGTTGGTACATTTCAATACATACTGGAACACAAGCATCTAAGAGTGCTGCTAACTCTCGTCACATACATGCTGGCATGTCCGCAGGAGAAACACTAGCATCCCCTGGTAATAGTACAGTGTTATTAATGGGTGACTTAGTACATTTCAATACATACTGGAACACAAGCGCCTGAAAGTGCTGCTAACTCTTATTACATACATGCTGAAAGCATGCAGCCATGGAAATGTTAGCATCCCCTGGAAAAATACAGTGCTATTAGCGGGAGAGATGGTGCCTTTTAATACATACTGGAACACAAGGCTCTGAAAGTGCTGCTAACTCTCATTACATACATGCAAGAAGTACTATAGCAGCTAAAATACTAGTATCCCCTGGTAATAGTACAGCGTTATTATTGGGTGACTTAGTATATTTTAATACATACTGGAACACAAGCACCTGAAAGTGCTGCTAACTCTCGTTACATACATGCTGAAAGCATGCAGCCATGGAAATGTTAGCATCCCCTGGAAAAATACAGTGCTATTAGCGGGAGAGATGGTGCCTTTCAATACATACTGGAACACAAGGCTCTGAAAGTGCTGCTAACTCCTTTTATATACATGCTGGAAAGAAACACATTAGCTGTGGGAGCACTAGCATTCGCTGGAATAATAGTGTTATTAATGGGTGAATTGGTTCCTTTCAATACATACTGGAACACAAGCATGTAAAAGCTGTGCTAACCCTCATTGCATATGTGCTGGAAGCGTGTTAGCAGTGGAAACACTAGCATCCTCTGGAAAAATACAGTGTTATTAATGTTATTAATGAGTTGGTCCATTTCAATACATACTGGAAGCATGGTAAGGTTAGGGTTAGGGTTAGAATGAATCTACCACCATCCTACACTACCAAATAACATGTTGTTAATGGCACAGTTGCAACATTCCAGAACATACAAGAGAAGTGTTAGCAGTTGAAACACAACCATCCTGCCGAATACAGTGTTGTTAATCAGTTGAAAAATATCAATACATACTGGAAGCATTTGCTGGAATCATGCATTGCTGCTAATGGATGAGTTGCTAACGCTGAATACATGCTGGAAATGTGTCAACCATTGAATCCTGGGATTCCTTGGAATAATACAGTCTTGTGATTTTTTATTTCATCCTGGAATGCAAGCATTCGCGGGGAATGTATAAACAATATATATTGTATATATAACAGTATTATCAAAGCAGTTACAACCCTGACCTACAGTATTGTGAAATTTTAATACATACTGGAACATAATCAAATGAGACTTATACTATTCCTTATTACATAGATGCTGGAAGGGAGTTAGCACATGTAACACTAGCATCCTTTGGAATAATGTTCTTGCTAATCTATAAACTGGTAAATTCCAATACATACTGGAACATGAGCAACTGAGGGCTCGACTAACCCTTATTATATACATCCTGAATGGGAGTTAGCAATTGCAACACGAGCATCCCTTGCAATTATGTTGTTGTCAATGGATAAGATGATCCGTCTGAATACATACTGGAAGTGTTTTAGCAAAGAGCAAACACTAGCCGTCTACTGCAAAATGGTTTGTGTTAATGTGACCACTACTAACAGTCAATACATACCGGACATGCAGGAATAATACAGTGTTGTTAATGGGAGCTACTAGCCTGCAGACATTGAATTCTGTTAGCAATTAAATCACCCTCTGGTACATGTTGTTAATAGCCGAGTTGCTAAATTCATACTGGAAGAATGTTGACAAGTCAACTACTAGTACCATTTGGAATTATACAGTGTTGTTAATGGGAGTGTTACTAAATGTGGTGGCAATGGGACCACAATGCTGCACCACCCACTGCGGTACGGCACCGCTGTCAATGAGTGAGTTGCTAAATATAAATACAGACGTAAAGAACGTTCAGCAGTTGATCTACTGGTCTAAACTGGATTGATACAGTGTTGATAACTGGAGGGCTACTAAACCGCAATACACTGTGGTTGTGTTAGCCATTGGACCATCAGGTTTGTTTTCATATGTGTCCAGCTAGTTAGAGCCCTGCTAGGTACAGCTGGAAGTCCCCATACAGGCATTCTCCAGCTAATGTGTTCCTCCAGCACGAGAGAGCTGTGGATCTGCTGGTGCAGTGCAGCACTGAACGTGACAGTGTGGCTAATTTGTCATTGTGCAGGAGGAGGCATCTCATCGGGGGTCATACATTTTAGTGGTACATGTTCTCACTGGATAATTCCATCACGCCATTTTCGAGTTTTTATTCAGAGGACTCACCTGTCAGCCGGGACTACTTACCGCGGCAGTGATGTAAAGCAGTTTTTCAGCCATTATACTGTACATTAATAGTTTGCCAGCATGACGATGTAATTCATACATGCTGTTTGAAGTCAACTAGCAGCGTGATTAGGATAAGCAGGCGTTAGAAGTCGAGGTTACAGGCAAACCAGCACTGACAGGTTCAATGAAAAGGAGACACAGGGGACATCTTAAGGGCAAACATGAGCCAACAGGGTGTACTCCACTGGGACACTCGGTGTTTATTCCTGTCAGTCTGTCTGTCTGATATCTGATCTCTGACTTATTCTGCGTTCAAAGTTAATATCTTACTGTAACTCCACTACGGTTCAGTCTAATATCTTACTGTAACTCCACTACAGTTCAGTCTAATATCTTACTGTAACTCCACTACAGTTCAAACTCCAATATCTTACTGTAACTCCACTACGGTTCAGTCTAATATCCTACTGTAACTCCACTACAGTTCAGTCTAATATCTTACTGTAACTCCACTACAGTTCAAACTCCAATATCTTACTGTAACTCCACTACAGTTCAGTCTAATATCCTACTGTAACTCCACTACAGTTCAAACTCTAATATCTTACTGTAACTCCACTACAGTTCAGTCTAATATCTTACTGTAACTCCACTACATTCAAACTCTAATATCTTACTGTAACTCCACTACAGTTCAAACTCTAATATCTTACGATAACTCCACTACAGTTCAGTCTAATATCTTACTGTAACTCCACTACATTCAAACTCTAATATCCTACTGTAACTCCACTACAGTTCAAACTCTAATATCTTACTGTAACTCCACTACAGTTCAAACTCCAATATCTTACTGTAACTCCACTACAGTTCAGTCTAATATCCTACTGTCACTCCACTACATTCAAACTCTAATATCTTACTGTAACTCCACTACAGTTCAAACTCTAATATCTTACTGTAACTCCACTACAGTTCAGTCTAATATCTTACTGTAACTCCACTACAGTTCAAACTCTAATATCTTACTGTAACTCCACTACAGTTCAGTCTAATATCCTACTGTCACTCCACTACATTCAAACTCTAATATCTTACTGTAACTCCACTACAGTTCAAACTCTAATATCTTACGATAACTCCACTACAGTTCAGTCTAATATCTTACTGTAACTCCACTACATTCAAACTCTAATATCTTACTGTAACTCCACTACAGTTCAGTCTAATATCTTATTGTAACTCCACTACAGTTCAAACTCTAATATCTTACTGTAACTCAACTACAGTTCAGTCTAATATCTTACTGTAACTCCACTACAGTTCAAACTCTAATATCTTACTGTAACTCCCACTACAGTTCAAGTCTAATATCTTACTGTAACTCCACTACAGTTCAAACTCTAACATCTTACTGTAACTCCACTACAGTTCAGTCTAAATATCCTTACTGTCACTCCACTACATTAAAACTCTAATATCTTTACTGTAACTCCACTACAGTTCAAACTCTAATATCTTACGATAACTCCACTACAGTTCAGTCTAATATCTTACTGTAACTCCACTACATTCAAACTCTAATATCTTACTGTAACTCCACTACAGTTCAGTCTAATATCTTATTGTAACTCCACTACAGTTCAAACTCTAATATCTTACTGTAACTCAACTACAGTTCAGTCTAATATCTTACTGTAACTCCACTACAGTTCAAACTCTAATATCTTACTGTAACTCCACTACAGTTCAGTCTAATATCTTACTGTAACTCCACTACAGTTCAAACTCTAATATCTTACTGTAACTCCACTACAGTTCAAACTCTAATATCTTACTGTAACTCCACTACATTCAAACTCTAATATCTTACTGTAACTCCACTACAGTTCAGTCTAATATCTCACTGTAGCTCCACTACATTCAAACTCTAATATCTTACTGTAACTCCACTACAGTTCAGTCTAATATCTTACTGTAACTCCACTACATTCAAACTCTAATATCTTACTGTAACTCCACTACAGTTCAGTCTAATATCTTACTGTAACTCCACTACAGTTCAAACTCTAATATCTTACTGTAACTCCACTACAGTTCAGTCTAATATCTCACTGTAACTCCACTACAGTTCAGTCTAATATCTTACTGTAACTCCACTACAGTTCAGTCTAATATCTTACTGTAACTCCACTACAGTTCAAACTCTAATATCTTACTGTAACTCCACTACATTCAAACTCTAATATCTTACTGTAACTCCACTACATTCAAACTCTAATATCTTACTGTAACTCCACTACAGTTCAGTCTAATATCTTACTGTAACTCCACTACAGTTCAGTCTAATATCTTACTGTAACTCCACTACATTCAAACTCTAATATCTTACTGTAACTCCACTACATTCAAACTCTAATATCTTACTGTAACTCCACTACAGTTCAAACTCTAATATCTTACTGTAACTCCACTACATTCAAACTCTAATATCTTACTGTAACTCAACTACAGTTCAAACTCTAATATCTTACTGTAACTCCACTACATTCAAACTCTAATATCTTACTGTAACTCCACTACAGTTCAAACTCTAATATCTTACTGTAACTCCACTACATTCAAACTCTAATATCTTACTGTAACTCAACTACAGTTCAAACTCTAATATCTTACTGTAACTCCACTACATTCAAACTCTAATATCTTACTGTAACTCCACTACAGTTCAAACTCTAATATCTTACTGTAACTCCACTACAGTTCAAACTCTAATATCTTACTGTAACTCCACTACAGTTCAGTCTAATATCTTACTGGAACTCCACTACAGTTCAGTCTAATATCTTACTGGAACTCCACTACAGTTCAAACTCTAATATCTATTAAAGACTGGTGGACTTACTGTCACTCCACCTACACAGAGCTGTTCAAACTCTAATATCTTACTGTAACTCCACCACAGTTCAGTCTAATATCTTACCGTAACTCCACTACAGTTCAGTCTAATATCTCACTGTAGCTCCACTGCATTTCAGTGGACATCATGTCAGACTAATGAATGAGCTTCTATTAATCACTGGTGGACTGAGAGACACTAGAGTCTCTTCACCTACACCTACTGAGTAGGTTTACATACGGAAGTGACGTTTGTTACTGTGCCTTACATATAAAACTTTCCCCAACATATGCTAATTAGGATTAACTAGACATGTGCGTTTCCTAAAGGCAATGGATGGGAACAAAGGGATGAAGAAACAACACGTAGAGGAGCACAGGTCAGTACATCTGTATGGGGATCTGCCCTTAAAGGGTACAAAAGAGTTGGAATGGGGGGAAAATGAATGGGACTCTGTTGGGGGAAGTGGGATCGTAGGGAGTGTGGGAATTGGGGCTGGTTGGTCTGTCCTGTGGTGGTGTTTCAGAAATGGTGTCTCTGGGTTGAGCAGAAGTACAGTAGATGGCCATGAACTTTTCCATTCCGTTTGTTCTTTATGGGAAGAAATTCCGATCAAAACGCTGAACACACACACCATTCCCAAACAGACTGAACAATCTGGAGAGGAAACGTTGCTGATATCTTGAAAACTGTGGGACACGTTAGTGCACATAAAATGTTTACCATGAAAAGAAAAAGAAAAACTTCTACTTCCCTTTCTACATGTAATTCTTCCTCTTCTTCCTCTACTACTTCTTCTTCTAATTCTTCCTCTACCTCTTCTTCTTCTCCTTCTCCTTCTCCTTGTTCTCCTTCTACTTTTTCCTCTTCTTCCTCATTTTCTTCTTTTTTCTACTTATTTTACTTTTAATTCTTCCTCATTCTTTAATCTCTTCTTCTTCTAATTCTTCCTCTACTTCTTGTTCTTCTTCTACTACTTCTTCTCATTCACTTTTTTCCTCTCCTTCCTCTACTTCTTCTTCTTCTACTACTTCTTCCTCTTCTTCTTCTTTTCTCTTTTTTTTTCTTCTTTTCTTTTTTTTCTACTCTTCTTCTTTCTAATTCTTCCTCTACCTCCTCTTTTCTTCTTTTTTTCTTCTACCTTCTTCTTCTTCTAATTCTTCCTCTACCTCTTTTTTACTTCTAATTTTTTTTCTTCTTCTTCTTCTCTTCTTCTTCTTCTTCCTCTACTTCTTTT
This sequence comes from Prochilodus magdalenae, assembly GCA_024036415.1. Classification (NCBI taxonomy): domain Eukaryota; kingdom Metazoa; phylum Chordata; class Actinopteri; order Characiformes; family Prochilodontidae; genus Prochilodus; species Prochilodus magdalenae. The sequence goes on from JAMWET010003839.1 coordinate 22,885, forward strand.
TCTACTTTCTAATTCTTCCTTTACTCTTCTTCTTCTTACTTCTTCTTCTTCTTCCTCTTCTTCTTCTTCTTCTTCTTCTTTTTCTACTTCTAATTCTTCCTTTACCTCTTCTTCTTCCTCTACTTCTTCTTCTTCTTCTTCTTCCTCTTCTTCTTCTTCTTCTTCTTCTACTTCTACTTCTAATTCTTTCTCTATGATGCCGTTACATGTAATGCTGCTCTGATGGTCTGGTGCCCATTCTGTACAGTTACAGTGCTATAGGAGGCATTCCAGGTTCCTAGTGTCAACACCATTCCCCTATATACATCTATGTACATTCTAAACCTAAATCTCCTAAAGGTGTTTTTTATGGCAAAATTCCTTCAGAACTGTTTCGAGGGGGTAATGATGTCATGCAAAATGGTGGGTATTCTTTCATGTGGAAATGCACAGCTACTTTCCAGTCGTACATTTCCGAAATAGAACACAAAAATTCCTGTTTGAGTCGACAGCAAACAATGCCAAGAAAGAGGAGGAGAGAGCTAGCGAGAGTGAGGAAGAGAGCGAGGGAGAGAGAGAGGGAGAGAGAGGGGAGGTAAATTTGAGACACTCCATTGAACAGCAATAAGCTTTGTAGGCTTAGCAAGCATAAACACATTAAACAGATGAGATTCATCAGCACTCTAGTGTCAAATCCACAGTGCCCATGGGCAAATCTCAACAACAGCTCATGCCAGACACGCAGCAGCCCTGCACCGCACAAATCTGCCGCACGCTCGCGCAGAACACCGCTTTGTTTTCCAGCTGTCATTATGCACACGCATCTCGGATTGTACTTACCTTTATGAAGAACACGCATCATGTCGAACATCTGAACGCCTTTTGTGGCTTCGCCATTCTAATCGGTGCAGTTCTTCCAGGCCTGATGAGTCCATGCTCAGGAAATCTGTCTTCCAGCCACAGAGGGAAATCCACACATATAGAACAGCAAAGGCTGCGGTCTCCCAGTGACTCCATCCTGCTGCTGTATTTCAGATTCCAGAGGCCAGCAACTGAGCAACAATGGCCAACCTAATAGTCACACTGCACTACATAGTAGAACTATGGGGCTTCTAATAAATTGACTAGTGAGGGAAAGTACAAGGAAGGTGTTTCCAATAAAATGGCCAGCAAGTGTACACCTACACTTTCTGATAAAGTGGCCAGTGCGTGGATGTACAAAGGAGGTGTTTCATAAAGTGGCCAGTGCGTGGAAGTACATAGTAGGTGTTTCTAATATAGTGGCCAGTGCGTGGAAGTACATAGTAGGTGTTTCTAATGAAGTGGCCGGTGCATGGTTCTACAAGGCAGGTGTTTCTAATAAAGTGGCCAGTGCGTGGAGATACAAGGGAGGTGTTTCTAATAAAGTGGCCGGTGCATGGATGTACAAGGGAGGTGTTTCTAATAAAGTGGCCAGTGAGTGGAAGTACAAGGGAGGTGTTTTTAATAAAGCGGCCAATAGGGTTAAAGTACAAGGCCGGTGTTTCTAATAAAGTGGCCAGTGAGTGGAGGTACAAGGCAAGTGTTTCTAATAAAGTGGCCAATGCGTGGAGGTACAAGGTAGGTGTTTCTAATAAAGTGACCAGTGAGTGGAAGTACATAGTAGGTGTTTCTAATAAAGTGGCCAGTGAGCGGAAGTACAAGGGAGGTGTTTCTAATAAAGTGGCCAGTTGGTAGACGAATGAAGGTAAGCTCTCCTATTTGGAAGGAGCTTAAACTACAGGTGACTGAGGACAGTGTCTATCGGTATAGTGCTTATACAGTATACACTGTGTTAGAGGACAGCTTGTGTGGCCCTTGTGCTTTGCTATCACTCGTGTAGAAGTGGTCTAATCGCGGCCCACCACAGCTGGATCACATCCTGATAAAATCATACATTTAAATTGAAACATTTATTCTCTCTTTGGCACGCGGGCCTTCCGCAATTATCTGTTTGCTGTTTCTTTATGTGAATCGTGTTCATTTCGCCCGTCGGAAACCCTCGCGCAGATTAGTGTGAAATTTTTAGCCGGGGCCTGAATCTCTTCCACGCTCCGATCAGACGAGAGCAGATTTAATCGGAGCGAAGAAAGGCGCCATGGCCGCTGGAGAGGGGCTGCCCAGATGAAACTCCACTTACATGCCTGATTTTAAAGCAGGTGATGGGAGGTGGGCATTCTCTTAGTGGGTTTTTTTCTCTCTCTCTCTTTCTTCACACAATTTTCCTTCCTGTCATATGAAAAATTTGGAATATTAATTCCGGCAGACCCCCGTCCGTCCCCCCAACCCCCAACACTTTTCCTTCATGGCTTGGAAATCAAAATATGAACAGGAGGGAGATCTGTATCATTAAAGATGAAAGAGAATCACAAATTGAATTGGCCTCCGAGACTTGTTAGTATATATTGTGACGATTTTTCCCGCCAACCGTTCCGAGACTTTAAAAGGAGTTTAAATGGGAAAAGCGGAAGCGGGAAAGGAAAAAAAACGGAATTAATTCTGAGCTGCTCCCGCTATCGTTTTCACAGGGAGGACGTTTCACGTTTTCTTTTTTTTTCGCTAATTTGTGTGCATGGCCCTGTAATCATTCCATTACCTTCTCTGACATAAAATAATGCCTTTGAATAATGGGAAATATTACCTGATGAATTCATTTAGGAGATAAGATCGGGGGTAAGAGGCTTAAATGCCATCTTAAATTACATGCAGGCGCCAGCAAAACTTTCAACTTGTCTCATTTGCATGAAGCTAGCGCTGGGTTCTCCTCCTGCCCCTGTAAGACTAATTGACGAAATGATCATAATGTGCCATAAACTGCACAATTAGAAGGCGTTCAAACCCCCACTACCCCAAAATAACACCATATATATATACATACATGTATTCATACGCTAACCTCTTCTATGACTGGCCTGAAACGTCCCTGCTTTACTCTTCTACACTTTATCTCATCTCTCTTTGACCATAATTGGCTCAAACTCTTTGCCCCAGTAATCGAATGCTCCATTATACTGTCTAAGATGAAAGCAGACCTTTAATAAAATGACTGGCCAGTAGGGGTGGAATGAAGGCAGCTTAATTAACACAGCTAAGGTTGAAGATACTTCAGGCTCCTGCAGATGGCGCTGTATGAGGATGATGGGGCTATAAATACCTGCGGGGTGTGAGTGGCAGGATCCATAGATTGAGAAGAGGTGGTACAGTGAAGGGAATGTCTCGTTCCATGTGTGGAAAATGGCTCCAGAGCAGATGGTAATGGTTGGCTAAAAGGAGCGACTGTGCATGTGGGCGTGGCCAAAGACCATAGTGTGAAGGAAGTAGCTGAATCTGCAGGTGTATGGAAGCGTACGGTGATACGGGTCTACCAGCAGTGGCTAAATTCCCAGTCTACAGGGAATTCTCTTCGGAATTGGGCCAGGGAAGGCATCCACCAAATCTGGCCCAACTGGGCAGTTCTTTGACACAACAGTGTCTGAACAGTGCCCAGTCCATGCCCAATCCACTTACACATGTTCCAGGTTATGTGAAAAGCCTATGTGCATGTTAAATGGGAATTCCTTTCTTTATGTTTTCACGATGGTGGTGAGTGGTACCAGGGATAGCAATGTCTACTACACACCTCACACTACATTAAAACTCATTTAGCCATAATCATTTCACCATAACCATTTCATACATAGCTTTCCGAGAGGGAGCTTGTAGAGGTGGACGTCTGGTTCCATTCACCACCACCACTAACTTCACCAGGATGGCACTTCTCACATTGGTCCTCTCTAAGGGACATTGCTCATATCTACATGAATCCTGTATGTTGAATCTGTGGATCTTATTCATCTACATATCAACCCATCCACTCCACAGATCCAGCATTTCCGTGGTTGGTAAACCACCGTTTACCACAGTGAGCGGTTTGTTGTGAAACTGTTCACTGTAAAGGGACTCTTTCTACAAGGGTTTCTTTACAGTGGTGTTGATGGGAACCAGGGGTCAACACATCCATGTCCACACATACAGGGGTTGGACAATGAAACTGAAACACCTGGTTTTAGACCACAATCATTTATTAGTATGGTGTAGGGCCTCCTTTTGCGGCCAATACAGCGTCAGTTGGTCTTGGGAATGACATATACTGCGTCCTGCACAGTGGTCAGAGGGAGTTTAAGCCATTCTTCTTGCAGGATAGTGGCCAGGTCACTACGTGATGCTGGTGGAGGTTCGTCCTTCTTGGTGGTATGCTGACATTACCCTGGATACCGTGGCTCTTGATACATCACAAAGACTTGCTGTCTTGGTCACAGATGCGCCAGCAAGACGTGCACCAACCGTTTGTCCTCTTTTGAACTCTGGTATGTCACCCATAATGTTGTGTGCATTGCAGTATTTTGAGCAGAACTGTGCTCTTACCTGCTAACTGAACCTTCACACTCTGCTCTTACTGGTGCAATGTGCAATTAATGAAGATTGGCCACCAGGCTGGTCCAATTTAGCCATGAGACCTCCCACACTAAAATGACAGGTGTTTCAGTTTCATTGTCCAACCCCTGTATATAGCCGTTATATTGACCATCCAGAAACACCAGTGAACCTACACTTACACCAGTCTTTACATGCACTGGGTGTATTGTGTGGCCAGATGTGTCTTTCCAAACTTCTGGGTCTGCTTTTCTTAGTTTTAGAAGAATATAAAACAAGTACTGTATATAAAGAATCAGGATTTAACTTTCTTTGCCTAGTTTTTCTGGGTGTGTAGGTTGACTCTGCCGACAGACTATTTCTTTGGACCCCCGTTTGCTTTGATTGCCTTTTTGGGGTCAGTGTGCAATCGCCTCTGTTGGCGGATAAAAAGGCAAACACTTTTAACTGGGCTCGCCTTCTCCGCGTGGTCGAAACGGAGCGGCTTTTGAGAAAAAGGTGAAACGAGTGGACTCCAGTAATGGGCTCTTGTTCATTAGCGCAGTTTAATTAGATTCAACGGCCAATCCAATAATTAGTGTCAGGAAACAGAAATGAATTGGCTAATGGGCTGCTTTGCACTCGTTTATCTGCTTTGCTTCTGATGAACAACAGGAGCTAAAACGCTTTTGCTGCTGTTCTCCTGCTAGTTACCCGAAGACTGTGCTGGACTCCAAGCTGCCATGGTTCTCAAGCTCAGCAGATGGTCTGATTTGGACTGTTGCAAGGGCCACAGAAGCTTTCACTGTGTGCAGTGAGTAGACTTTTGGGGGCCCTAAGGAGAACATTAGAGCCTAACAATGACCACTGAACATTACACTTACTGGCTAATTGTGGTTAATTATTGCTGATGGTTATTTGGGCTCCTAATACTGTATATTACAGTTCGAGTGACCAATAACCATCTCAGCCTTCTGGAACCAGGGGTCTGTCTAGTACACTAGTCTATTTCTACAGTAGTCTATTTCTACACTAGTCTATTTCTGCAGTAGTCTATTTCTACACTAGTCTATTTCTACAGTAGTCTATTCCTACACTAGTCTATTTCTACACTAGTCTATTTCTACACTAGTCTATTCCTACAGTAGTCTATTTCTACACTAGTCTATTTCTACACTAGTCTATTTCTACACTAGTCTATTCCTACACTAGTCTATTTCTACACTAGTCTATTTCTACACTAGTCTATTCCTACACTAGTCTATTTCTACACTAGTCTATTTCTACAGTAGTCTATTTCTGCAGTAGTCTATTCCTACACTAGTCTATTTCTACACTAGTCTATTCCTACAGTAGTCTATTTTTACACTAGTCTATTTCTACAGTAGTCTATTTCTACACTAGTCTATTTCTGCACTAGTCTATTCCTACACTAGTCTATTTCTACAGTAGTCTATTTCTACACTAGTCTATTTCTGCACTAGTCTATTCCTACACTAGTCTATTTCTACAGTAGTCTATTTCTACACTAGTCTATTTCTATAGTAGTCTATTTCTACACTAGTCTATTTCTATAGTAGTCTATTTCTACACTAGTCTATTTTTACAGTACTCTATTCCTACAGTAGTCTATTTCTACAGTAGTCTATTTCTACAGTGGTCTATTTCTACACTAGTGTATTTCTACACTAGTCTGTTTCTACAGTTGTCTACCTCTACAATGTGCAATAAAACTGCATACCGTAATCCTGTCTTCTGGATTTCAATTTTTAGTATTTAATTATGTATTTTTCTGTAGTTTTTGTATATATAGATCTTATTTATTACTTGTATATTTTCCTGACACCTCTGTTCTTTCCTCTGTGCTGCTGTACTGCACATTTCCCCACTGTGGTTTCAATAAAGGATTATCTTATCTTATCTTAAAGCCATAATTTCATTTGTGTTTTTCTGGTTTCGTGAAGCTGGAAGTCATTGTTGAAACTCCTTCATTAGACAGACCCCAGATCAGCTGCATCTTGGTGTAAATAAGATCCCTGCACTACACCATGGGGTGTTTTACTATGCAGGTATGGGTTCTTTGCTTGAAGTGACAGTAGATTTCAACTGCAATGCCTACACTGAGCTGCTGGACAACTAGATTTTGCCTTTTGCTCATCATCTTCCCAAAGAACATAACATTCCTATCCCCGTATTCCAAGATGATAATTCACAGGGCTGTAAATTTGACTGATTGCCGTGATGACCATTCAAGAGCATTCACACAGCTGGACTGGCCCACAGAATCCACAGATTTGAATACTATTAAATTCTGTGGGACTACCTGGAACAAAGAGTACTATGCCAGAGAAGGCACCTACCAAATCTATCCTAACTGCACCATCCTTTGATGAAAGTGTGCCTGAACATTGATGTAGCCCAATCACAGCTGCTATTCACCCTCATGGAAGTATTGCACTCAGTCACAGGTGACCAAATGTTTATTCAGTCTGTTTATAAGCCCAATTAAATTAACACCACATATAACAAATATATTATGGACAATATTTATTGAGCTACACATACAGAAGGAATGTCTTTCAGTATGGTGTCGGGCCGCCATGTTTGCTAAACCAACACGCCAGATGTCTCGGCATGGAGTTATGGAGGTTGCTAATGGTGTCCTGTGATAATCCATCCCATACAGTTTAAAAATTCTCACACCGTTCCTGCAGATGGTGCGGTAGGGGTGGAATGACACTGGGACTTTTGGACGAGAGACGCAACAAGCCATTCATCTTGGTGCTGACCACGGTGCCTCCACACACGGATTCGTTGGTCGTCTCCACCAAGACAAAAGCGGGAGTGGTCATTGAAGATGACCCGCTGCCATTCTGAGTCACTCCATGACAGTCTGGTACGACACCACTGCAGTCTCTGTGTTGGAGGCAGTTGTCGTAACGGTCTTGCGTTGGTGCTGGCATTAACTGCAATAAGGCCTGTCCTTGCTTATGTATGAATCATTCCAATGTCTCACTATGTTAAACACACCCACCAAGTTTCATCTCTGTTGGTCGATTTCTTCTTTGGACCTTGTGCAATTACATATTTTCACCAGAGAGGTCTCCAAATCCCCCAAACATGCATGGTGCAGCTTTAGAATGAACACAATAACCCTACACTCACAGCACTTTGTAAGACAAGCAATATCATTGGATATGCCCTGAGATCATTTCACTTGCTAAGCCCACATGGCTCTGGAACCAGCCAGGCTCTGCATTGTTTCCAAAGGACAACGACTGAACAATGACCTGCAGCTTGGCCCAGGCAATGAGATCTAAAGCTACTAGCACAAAAATGTAGATCCCATTAATAAAACGCTCCTTCATTTCTGCTCAATTAAATTTATTTCTCTGGCAGCAAATTAATCATTTCACTTTTTTTAATGCCATAAAAGATTCAGCAGCTAATTGAACATGTCTGCTGCGGAATAAGCCAGGTAAGCCCTACATCAGAGTTCAGAAAGCAGGGAGGAAAAAGGGACTCCCAAATTGTGGAAAATCTCATGCCTAGAGAGAGAGAGGGAGAGAGAGAGAGAGAGAGATGCCTTCCTCATTACACTGCTGTCATTTACTCTTCATCCCTCGTCCTCTTTAGTGGCATTAAGACGGGATGTAAATTTGACAGTTAACGCTGTTAGAAAATGGCTAGTTCAAGAAGGGCAGGAATTAGAGATGGGCATTAGGCTCTGATAAGCTCCTTTCCTCCGCTGCGGCAGCTGCTTAACATTCATGGGAAAGTCATCATCAAACAACGTTATCGCGGCTCTGTTGACGGCTGAGGAACATCATCACTATGATAATTTTTTTTATAGCTGTGAGCCAAAAAAGCCCTCTTTTATTTCAGCGGTGTGTTAATGAGATAGGGCCTTGTTGGTATGGGCAATGCAAACTTGCCGCTCTCCACCATTTGTTTGAGTCCCTTCTGCCTCCAACGCTAACGTGCCCCCCCCGCCCCGCTCACCCCCCACTTCATTCCCTCGCTCTCTCTCTCTCCTTCCCCCTTTCATGTGGCAGGGGAGAGTATTTTATATGCTGAAATGGGTTAGCTTCAGTGGAGGCTCCTTTATGTCCGCCTTCCTCGTGGTGCGTAAACACGGGCGGCGATATCGCCTTTCAGACCAAATCGGCCTGGCGTCAATCATACTCAGTGGTGTCACTCCGGTGGCGAGTACCAACCCGGTGGTCTTTATGTCTCTACTTCTGCTACTGAGTGGTCATTAAAGCTGTGTCAACATTTTGGGGTGCCAACACTTTTGTAATGTTTGTGGAAGGCTGAGGGGGCAAAAAGATAAAACAGCTAGCTCGAAATACACACATTGTCCAAACAGTTGCACAAGGAGCTGCACCCAGAAGGAATCAACCGTCAGGAATGAAACTCGGTGGGTAGGTTTGAGATTGTGAGACATGCAAAGGACGGGCCTTATCGCTGTACCTGACTGACCCAACAACACCACGTCACCGTCACCAAAGACTGTAGTGGTGTCGTGCCAGACTGTCATGGAGTGACTCAGAATGGCAGCGGGTCATCTTCAGTGATGAGTCATGCTTTAGTCTTGGTGGAGACAACCAACGAATCCGTGTGTAGAGGCACCGTGGTCAGCACCAAGATGAATGGTTTGTTGTCATGCACCATACATCCAGAAGGCCTGGTGTCACTCCACCTCCACCCCTACTGCACCATCTGCAGGAACTGTGTGAGAATATTTAAGCTGCATGGGATGGATTATCACAGGACACCATTAGGAACCTCTACAACTCCTGCCGTGTTGCGTTAGCCAACATGGCGGCCCGACGCCATACTGAGAGACAGACTTCTGTATGTGTAGCTCAATAAATATTGCCCATGTCTGTCTAATGTGATGTTAAACTTTCTTTTGGCTGTTAGCACAAGCGCTATAGACGCTACCAGAGAGACTGTGTTCATGTTACCAAGATTTGTTTGGATTAGACAGATATATAAGTCACTTATAATTACCAGCATGAACTGTGAAATCATAACGCTAAGAGTTTTAGCATTCATCGTGTGGACGTATTTCCTCTGCCCTCAAGCATCTGGCCATTTTACCCACAAGCCATCAGGTTCCTGAACAAGCTGTAAACCTTTCACCAATACCACCGATACTACCAACACCAGCAACACCACCAATACCAGCACCAACACCACCAACACCACCAACACTACCAACACCAGCAAAACCACCAACACCAGCACCAACACCACAAATACCACCAACACTACCAACACCACCAACACCACCAATACTACCAACACCAGCAAAACCACCACCACCACCACCAACACCACCAATACTACCAACACAACCAACACCACAAATACCACCAACACCACCAATACCACCAACACCACCATACCACAAATACTACCAACACCAGCAAAACCACCAGCAACAACACCACCAATACCACCAACACTACCAAAACCACAAATACCACCAACACGACCAATACTACCAACACTACCAACACCAGCAACACCATCAACACCAGCACCAACACCACCAACACCAGCATCAACACCACCAATACCTCTGCACTCGGACACTTTATTAGTATTAATATTCTTAATATATCACCGCTATGGACAACATCTCTGAGTCACTTTAAACAACAGAAATAGATATAAATATACCTATTTATTTTATAGGTGCGCTAGCTCTTAGACTATCCTTGTCTAATAAATGTACATATCAGAATTTCTACAGATCCCCCCTGTGTTTGTATATTCTGTATTTTGTGTGTATTTAATATATCTCTTTTTATATCTCTTTATGTTTAGTATGTATATAATGTTGTCCTGCTGTAGAGTGTCAACCTGAGTCTCACCACAAGCATTTCAATGCATAAATGTCCTGACATGTTTTGCGAATGACAAATAAACCTGTAACTTGAAACATTCCTGAGTAGTCAGTGCTCAGCCCTCTCTCTTATGAGATGAGCACCAGAACATTACAGACTGTATATAACAATAACCGCTTGAATCTTGAACCTTAGCTTTAGAGTGGCCTTATTGTTAAAGCTTGCTTAGCGGACGGCTAGTGCCTGGACCCCTTTCCCAGTCCCTTTCCTTCCCCCTTACATTTGTTCTACGTTAGCTCACGGTTCAGAAATGGGTTGGCCTGCCCGCTAATCGCGCCAGATCACTTCAAACCACTTACCCAAGCAGTCCGAGGGAAAAGCTGGCCGCTCTGAGCGGCTACTGGCCCGTAGTTCCTTTAGATCCAGACAGACAGACAGACGGAAGCAGCCAGCACACAATGAGGCCTTGTCTGGAGTGGGGTACATGCGCTGCTGACTGCAGATACCAAAATCAGATTTAGGATTTATTACTTAGCTTTTGTTTGCCCAGTGGTTTGGGAGGGATTTAGGCGCTCCAGATCTTCCTGAAATCTCTGTCAGGGGAGAGTACAATGCATGTAGAATTTCCAGAGGCTTTAATGAGTTTTTAAACTCCGCAAAACTGCTCGGCTTTTTCGTGGCTAAACGTCTGATTAGCCTAGAGAGAGAGGGGGGAAAGAGAGAGAGAGAGGGAAAGGGAAGAGGATCCAGAGTCATTTCACTGGGGCCACAGTACAGGGGTAGCTGATAAAACTCCAGCACTTTTGACACTGACAAGCATAATACCGAGATTTGACTGCTGTGACACAGGATTTGAGCGACGTGGAAAACAACATCAAAGCCTTAAGGCTGAGGATCAAATTCGGAGAGGTGAGTTTAGCTAAGAGTATCTTCTCCAGTGGCCAGACCAGCACATACTTTACTGAGGATTTAATCCTTGTGAGTCGCAAGTAGCGATGTTTGGTCACTGGAACAATGACATCACATTCCCCCCGTAGCTAAAAACCACATATAAAGCAAGCTAACATGCCGCGTTCCACCTCCTTAGCTTCAGTCCTGGCCACAGCATCTCAAAGCAGAAAACGGCTAAGCCGTGCAAGGGCGTAAGCTCGCACAACAATATGCCATAATGGCGGTCCAAATCTACCCCCCCAAAAGACACAATTTATGGGAGCTGGCTTCCGTTCTGAAACCACCCATGTCAGCCGCCGCCATAAAGGGAGAGCGGACACTAGTTAAAGCAAGAAAGCAGTGCTGTATAGTGGGTGGTGCGTGATATAGCATTCAGGCTAATCCTGAAGATTACAGCAAATATCAGCCGCACATTTTCACTGATTTCTTAATGTATGTTTTATTCTAATGTTGTCAGTTTGTGTTCGGCATAGGGCCCAGATTGGGAACTCTGGGGATCTAAGCCGTTTTTCTCTCTGGAAAATATGAATAGCGTTTTCGAAAACCACCAGTAAGTGTAGTAACTGACGCGGCTCGAGTTGTTCCCCGCTGGATCTTCTGAATTGCGATGCCATTAAGGGTGCAGTATTTGATTTCAAACAAATACAGTTTTTGTCAAATTCAATAAATATCTACTCACAGTCTGTCCGCTGGTGGCTCAGTGCACACACTGGGACAAAATCTAGTGTCATACAATACTATTCCAGCAAACAGGGGGGCAGACGTGTGTGGGACGGGGGAAAGGGGAGCGGCTATGTGCTCCACATGCCACATTGTCAAGAAGGATAGACGGCTGAGAAACAGCCAAAGAGGAGGAAAACTGAAGTTGGGTTCTTATTTGTCAGCTGACGGAATATAACTGCGGCATAATTTAAGGTGGAACAGGGGGATGTCTGCCTGACAGGTGGACAACATTACCACTTTTCTATGTTTCACAGAACCAATAGGTCACTGTAGCTACAGTGGTCCAACAAAATAATGGCCACGAGTCATACTGATGACTATTTCTCTCTCTCTTTCTTCATTAGACACTGTGAAAACTACAAGAAAATTAAACAAGACATCCATTTCTCAGTCGTTACTATGTCTCTAGAGCTTTAGCTTATTGCTAGCATGGCTTAAACGTAGTAGCTAGCACAACAGTTGCATGTAAAACTCAAAACACACAGGATTAAACTCTGCATCCACAAACAAGACATATAAAAGGTGCATTATTACACAAATATAAACAATTATGAACTTTTACCGTGTGCGCCTACTAGACCATGTGTAAACTATGGTTGTTTTTGGGGTAGCATGTCTCTTCTCTGCTGCCAAGCTGGCTCTTACCCACAATTCCACTGTTCGCGCTCAATTAACGTCACATGACTCACTACACGTCACAGTAAAAGTATAACATAACACCATGTACATATTTTTAAGCAAATGTTATTTCAAAAATATATATTTTAAACACGTTTTACTCTCTTTTTAAACCTGTACATTTGATTTTAGTCTATGAACTACAATAACAAAAAATTCACAACAAGACAAAACAGACATTTCAAAAACATGTCACTCTGACAGTTACGGTCACTGTTGCTTTGCTATGCTCGCTAATGTTTGTGACAGCAACTGGTTAGCATCATGGGGGCAAAGCTTCTGAAAAGGCCCTGAAGAGAGGGGTGTCCTTGTTATCAGTTCAGTTCAAATATCAACAATTGTTCTCCAGAATTGTATACAGCACCTTTAAGGAGATGATATACAAATGATACATGCAAGTAAACAAAGCTAACATGGACATCAGAGGAACGGAAGTCTTACCAAACTACCCAACACGGGAAACTGTAGCTGCAGCCAGGTTGTTGCTATAATAGTGTTGAGTTTAATACTAGACGTACTTTCATGCAACATTAATTCATGCATAGTGTTGCATAAAGCATATGTGTAGCATTATTCATATTTGGACTGATAAACTGTTTGCTGACGTCCAATAGCCAAACTACCCCTGTCGGTTGCTCATCTGAACGAGAGGTTTAGGTTTACATGGCGACAAATAAAGAAACCCAACAGGGCTTCTAAACCAAGGCCAAGTTCTAGTCATATGTGGGGAGGTACAACAAACGTTCATGCTGATATGAACGAACTAGAATCATAGATGTACATTCATCATCAAAAGAATAACTGCACCCAAGAGCAAGTGTGTGGTTGCAGTACTGTTGGGAAGGAAGATAAAGGTTACCAGGAACAACAAATGATACATGTAGACTGATATGATCAATATTTATTGAGCTACACATACAGAAGTCTGTCTCTCAGTGTGGCATCAGGCCGCCATATATGCTAACGCTACATGTCAGGCATCTTGGCATGGAGCTGTAGAGATTCCCAATGGTGTCCTGGGATAATCCTTCCCATGCAGCTTGAACATTTACGGCATTTAGCTGACGCTCTTATCCAGAGCGACTTACAAGGTTTACGACTTACAGGTAGGCCAATGTAGTGTTAGGAGTCTTGCCCAAGGACTCTTATTAGATTTGAACCCCAGTCTCCCACATGTAGAGATGGCACTCTGGGTAGTGGTGTTACCCGCTGAGCTACACCAACCACATTCACAGGTTGTGCAATAGGGGTGGAGGTGGAGTGACACTAGGTCTTCTGGATGTGTGACAACAAACCGTTGCACCTTGGTGCTGACCACGGCGCCTCCACACTCAGATTCGTTGGTCGTCTCCACCAGGGCAAAAGCGGGACCCGTCACTGAAGATGACCCGCTGCCATTCTGAGTCACTCCATGACAGTCTGGCACAACACCATTGCAGTCTTTGGTGATGTTGACGTGGTGTTAAGGACAGTCGTTGTAACGTTGTGTGCATGTAGTCCTGGGTTGTGCAGCTGTCTGCGAATGGTGTGTCGTAGAAGTCCTTCCCTCTTTGTAACTAACATGATGACTTATGGAGGACATTATAGCTGCGGGGTCAGCCAGGTGCAGTGATAAGGCCTGCCTTGCTTATGTCACGTGTGCAGCCGAGTCAAACCTACCCACCAAGTTTCAGTCTTGTTAGTTGATTCCTTGTGCAACTGTACTTATGACGCTGAGTGTACTTCACCTCATCAGTCCTGGGTTGCGTAATCCCGGAGTGGATGTGGAACATATGCTAAACATTGCGGCGGCATGCGGACTTGTCGGAGGAACGGGAAACAAAAAGCAATTGCGGCGGCACTCGCAGGCTTTGATCTCTCTGGCGACTGCATAAGTGATCGGCCTGCTCACGGCGCTTGTTTGTGTGTGTGTGTTTTTTTTCTTTCTCTTCTTCATCTCTTTCTACCCGCACCTTATTTCTGCTCATGGCGCCATCTTCTCCTTTCAACATTTGCTTTTCCTTTTCATTAACAGCATGCCTGACCCCAGGCCGGACAACACAAGGCCGGCAGCGCTCTGTATTGGTCTCCGAAGCTACTTAAGGGCGCAAAGATGAAACGGACGCCGTTTGGTTTTCTTAAATGAAGTTTATTCCTCCACATTTTCTGATGAAGCCCAAGCACCTGTAAGCCATGGAGGAGAACTGGATTAATGCAGTGCTTTTGTTTGGAGTGCGCTTTTCCAACAAAGTGTGTCGTAGAAGTCCTTGCCTCTTTGTAGGAGAGCAAACAAGGCCCTAAAGGAGGAAAGTTAAAAGAGTACGCAAGTTAGACGTGTGAGAACACAATTCTGGTTGGAGAAAGGAGGCTATAAAAGATGGAGGGTGCCTAAAATGGCAAAGCAAGTTCATTAACAGAGCATCTTTCCTACACTGTGGTGAAATCCTCAGGACTGGATTTAGAAGTGTCTATTGTCTAGGCACTTCCAGTGCTTTCTTGGTCAAGTGGTCCAGCTTAGTAGCTAAGCGTTGCTTCCCCATGTTCAGTCTTCACCTTAAGCAGGACTGGCAAGAGAACTGGTACTACGTTGGTGGAAAAGAGGTACTGGATGATGAGGATCAGTCCAGATTCAACTAGATTGAACCAGATTGAACTTCCCCATCTTCAGTATTCACCCTAGGCAGGACTGACTGACTAGTTCCTAAAGATCCAAACCCGTTTTACCACCTACGTAGTACCAGTTCTCGTGCCAGGATCTACTGAACACGGTTAGAATGGCCCCTTTTCCACTGGTTTGAGAGTCAAGAGATTATGTATCTGGATGTGGGCAGTCCTTGGTCAGAAGGCGGAAGTCGCCAGACAATGCATAAAAACAACATGCAGGGCAGTTAAGAGACCATTACATTCATCAATTATGCTAGACATAAAGGCGTGGATGGGTTTCTCCAGGTCTGGTTGCAGTCAGACGGATGATTTAGTGACCAGCACTAGACCAGCTTAAAGCAGTTTCAACCAGCACAGGATTAGCATAACTAGCCTGCACGACACAAGACCACCCTAAACCAGTTCAGACCAGCGCAGAATGCATGCACAGACATAGTACAGGTTTTCAGTCTGCTATTACTGTACAACCAAAATAACATCATAAGCATGTGAGAAACACAAAATGGGAAAATATGTTATTATTAATTTAATAACATTAATAATATAACGACTCATACAGGGGTTCAAATATGAAGTAACAGTTTAATGGGGGGTGCGGTGGTCAACTTCATGAGACCATATACATTTACATTTAAGGTATTTATCAGATGCTCTTATCCAGAGCGACTTACACCCGTGCTAAGTGCGCCGTTGGATAATATTCCAGCTAGTACAGAAAGGTTAGAGCCTAAACTCACCATGAGCTCAGACACTGCCCGAACAGGGGGCCAGTGCTGGTACCTAGAGATTAATACACAGACATAGAGCAAGTAAACCATTACCTGGCACTGGGCACAGCCCAGTGCTCATTCTTATAGAGGAGGAAAGGTCATTATAAGTGCAACACAAAGGTTATTAAAGTGCACAATTTACACGTCTACTAGAGCATTACGGAGAGATGGGTCTTCAGTCTGCGTTTGAAGACTGCGAGAGACTCCACTGTTTTGACGCCCAGTGGGAGTTCATTCCACCATCTGGGAGCCGGGACAGAGAAGAGTCTGGACGCTCGTCTTCCATGAGCCTTCAGGGATGGCGGTTCGAGTCGAGCTGTACTTGAAGCACGAAGGACTCGAGGTACAGCTCGACTCTTCACCAATGCCATAAGGTAGGGAGACCACAGATACCCAGCATACAACAATGTAAACACAAACAGCCAAATTGACCTTGTATAGTTTCAAAAAGTAACCGCCCCCTCTGATTTAGTGCTAGTGAGCTTCTACATGTACATAGATACAACTACACCCATCAGCCATAACATCAAAACCACCTCAGTGTATCTACAGCTTATGTCCATTGTATCAGCTCCACTGACCATATAGACTGTAGTCCATCTGTTTCTCTGTACACTGTATTACCCTGTTCTTCAATAGTCAGGACCCCCACAGGACCACCACAGAGCAGGTATGATGTGGGTGGTGGATCATTCTCAGCACTGCAGTGACACTAACATGAACGAATCAGACACAACAGTGCTGCTGGACACCTCAGTGTCACTGCTGGACAGAGAATCGTCCACCAACCAAAACTATCCAGCCAACAGCGTCCTGTGGGCAGCGTGCTGTGTGCAGTGTCATGGGGGCAGCGTCCTCTGACCACTGATGAAGGACTAGAGGATGACCAACACTGCACTGTGCAGCAGCAGATGAGCTATCGTCTCTGACTGTACGTCTACAAGGTAGACCAGCAAGGTAGGAGTGTCTAATAGAGTGGACAGTGAGTGGACACAACACTCCAGCAGCACCACACACACTAACACACCACCATCATGTCAGTGTCACTGCAGTGCTGAGAATGATCCACCACCCACATGATACTTGCTCGGTGGTGGTCCTGTGTGTAAGGGTCCTGACCATTGAAGAACAGGGTAATACAGTATACAGAGAAACAGATGGACTACAGTCTGGAGCTGTATAATAATGTACAGGCAGTGGAGTGACAGAGCAGCACTGTTTATCCCAGTATCCACGTTATGGGAAAATCCAGAGCATGAAACAGCGTCATAGACCTCAGAAGTCAGAGGTGTATCATTTTGCAGTAGCTGTTATGTCCAAATAGGGAGCTCTGGGTTTTGCTTATAGGAAAATATGAATGACGCTTCTGTCATGGCCTGTGGGTAACACATCTCACAAAGCCTGCTGGTCTGTATGAGGCATTTTGGTGAATTTGCTGGTCTTATGATGTCAATTCAGTGCGCAGCAGTGTTAGCTTGCACTCATGTAGCAATAGTCATATTTTGGCTCCCTAAAGATGTTATTACTTGTTATTCAGAGGATCCAGTGACATTCAGAGGAAAAATGTCAGCACAGCAGAAGGATGCGGCAATTTTCCCAAATGCCATTTACTTCTCTCAAAAAACGAAATCCAGCTTAGACCCGGAGTTCCCAATATGGGCATGACTTTGCGCCTGCTACTCACTTTCATACCAGTATTTCTCCAACCCCGGATTGTCATTAGCTATCTAGATCTCTGATACTGTATGTACACTCAGCATCAAAAGAATAGCTGCACAAATACAGGGGTTGGACAATGAAACTGAAACACCTGGTTTTAGACCACAGTCATTTATTAGTATGGTGTAGGGCCTCCTTCTGCGGCCAATACAGCGTCAGTTCATCTTGGGAATGACATATACTGCGTCCTGCACAGTGGTCAGAGGGATTTCAAGTCATTCTTCTTGCAGGATAGTGGCCAGGTCACTACGTGATGCTGGTGGAGGTTCGTCCTTCTTGGTGGTATGCTGACATTACCCTGGATACCGTGGCTCTTGATACATCACAAAGACTTGCTGTCTTGGTCACAGATGCGCCAGCAAGACGTGCACCAACAATCTGTCCTCTTTTGAACTCTGGTATGTCACCCATAATGCTGTGTGCATTGCAGTATTTTGAGCAGAACTGTGCTCTTACCTGCTAACTGAACCTTCACACTCTGCTCTTACTGGTGCAATGTGCAATTAATGAAGATTGGCCACCAGGCTGTTTTTAGCCATGGCAATTTAGCCATGAGACTCCCACACTAAAATGACAGGTGTTTTAGTTTCATTGTCCAACCCATGTAGCTGCACCCAGAAGGAATCCACCTACAGGAAAGAAGCTTGGTAGGGAGGTTTGACATTGTGAGACATGCCAATGATGCAAGCTTCAAGCTTGGCCCCACATGTGATTTAACCAAGGACGGGCCTTACTGCTGTACCCGACTGACCCAACACCCACGATTGATGGCATCCAGTGAGCAGTGACGTCCTCTATGAGTCATCCTGTTAGTGCCAGCAGGACTACATGCACACAGACCGTTACCACGACTGTCCTTAACACCATGTCAACACCACCAAAGGCTGCTATGGTGTCGTGCCAGACTGTCATGGAGTGACTCGGAATGGCAGTGGGTCATCTTCAGTGATGAGTCCTACTTTTGTCTTGGTGGAGACGACCAACGAATCCGTGGGCGGAGACACCGTGGTCAGCACCGAGATGAGCGGTTTGTTGTCACATGTCCAGAAGGCCTGGTGTCACTCCACCTCCACCCCTACTGCACCATCTGCAGGAACTGTGGGAGGATATTCAAGCTGTATGGGATGGATTATGACAGGACTCCATTAGGAACATCTACAACTCCAAACTACGACATCTGGCATGTTGGGTTAGCCCAACACCATACTGAGAGACTGACTTCTGTATGTGTAGCTCAATAAATATTGATCATATCAGTCTAAATGTATCATCAGTTATTGATCCTGGTCACCTTTATCTTCCTTCCCAACAGCACTGCAGTCCCACACCTCCTTCTGGGTGCAGCTGTTCTTTTGATGATGAATGTACATCTATGAGTTTGTTCATATCAGCATAAATACTCGTTGCACCTCCCCACACTGGACTGGAACTTGGCCTTCGGTTGAGGACCCTTGTTGGGTTTCTTTAATAACCCCCTGTGTAAACCTAAACCCTCCGTCCTGTGCTCTCATTAAGGTGAGCAACCGACAGGGGTCACTCTTCTGCATTCCACAGAGCCATTACAGGGTGAAGCGTTTCCACCTGGGCCTGCTGGCCACTGATGGAGCCGGCGTGCGCGCACACGGTAACTTATCGCAGGGAGGGGAAGACAGAGGCCGTATTGTTGCTGAAGGTGGTGGTCACCAAATCAGGCCTTGCTCTCGTTCGCCCCGTAACCATTCTGGTATCTGCATACCGACTTGAGCCCTTGACCTTCAATGAGGGGAAAGAAGAATCTCCCTTTAGTGGAAATCCCCCCATTTTCCCTGTCTCTCTCTTCCTCTCTCTTTTTGCACAGTTCCCATGAGCTGCGGAGGCATTACTTTGAGCCCATTACTTCCTAATCACATTGTAAAAATCCTCACTGCCTTTCATCCATCCCACCCCCTTCTTTTTTCCTCTCCCTCGCTTTTTTTCCCTCTGCCTCGCTCCCCTCTGCGTTGGTGTTCACATTCTCCACCATGAATGGATTACTCCGAAATAGCTGTTACTCAAATTTGAGGTCAACTCCAAATCCATTTGTGAAAGAGAGAGAGAGAGAGAGAGGGGGAGATAGAGAGAGAGAGAGAGAGAGAGAGAGAGAGAGAGAGACAGAGAGAGAGAGAGAGAGAGAGAGAGAGAAACAAATAACATTGCTATGTTCGCCCAGCCACAGTGACCTGCTTTTCAGCACTTCCTCATCGCTCTGTTTGGAGCCGAGGCTTAGTTCCCCCCATTGATAGAAGGTAATCTTCAGCACGATTTCGGTTCTAATATATTTACATGAATTGTGCTGGAGTAAGAAAATAAAAACAGGCTTTCAAAGCGAGGCAAGGCGAGGCGAGGCTTCGCCGGGAGAAATTGCCTCCAGGACTGATCCTAAACCGATGTCAGACAGAAGAGGCCTATAATGACATCAACAACAATGGCACCCCATTCTATTTTTGTCTAATTACGACTCCCAGCAAGCGCAAATACCAACCCTCGTCACAACAACCACAACAACAGCAAAGAAATTCAATTTGATTTCCACCCCATCCGAGAGAACCGATGCCTAAACAGCCAGACGTCCTCGAGGGCCCACGGGTGCCCCTTTTGTTCTACAGAGACGGTCGGCATACATGCTCTAGCTCGGCCGTGCGGCCTGGCGATAAAGCCGGCTGGCAGGAATGGAGTCCAGTTATAATCTGGAAAATGAGGCAAGCCGACCTCTTCTGTATCGGCAGGTTATCCTGCCCCGCAAATATTAAAGAGAGGGTGTCCGCCGTGCCAAGAGACCCTGCACAATAGGTACATTTGTAAGGGGGGGAAACCGGATCCCCTGGAAGGGAAAGCATAAACGGACTTGGCAGACTGACACAACAACTGGATGTCATTGAGCGGAGAGGAGCTCGACCCTGAGCTGAGAGAGAGCGTGCATGTGCGTTTGGAGGCTGGCTTGGTTTCGTTTTCTGTAGACACTCAGCAAAACAAATCTATATTTATTAAGAAAAAAGACGATACTATAATATTAATGTCAGACGTTCTATTATGATTTGCTCATATTTACCTTTTGTTTATGTGTTGTGTTATAGTCTTTTAATGAATGACATTTTAACACATACCATCATTACAAATGTTAATAGCATAACTTCATATTATGTGGTGACAGTAGCACTTAGCCCTCAACATTGAAAGCACAATCCCATAAAGCTCCAGCTGAACACCTGGTGGGAAAGACCACACACTGATGGTGACTGAAGTCATGCCCAGTATGCAAATAAATGGTTCCAGGAGCCAATGGGAAAGCTGTAAGTTTTACGACTCAAGGTTGCTCTGCCCAAACATAAGGCACATATATCAGAATACCTAACCTGGAGTTTGATATACCGAGTTACTGAAATCACACTACTTACAGTACACTAGCGCATTACACTTACTGAGTTACTGTACACCAACACACTACTTACAGTGCACTAACACATTACACTTACTGAGTTACTGTACACCAACACACTACTTACAGCACACTAACACATTACACTTACTGAGTTACTGTACACCAACACACTACTTACAGTACACTAGCACATTACACTTACTGAGTTACTGTACACCAACACGCTACTTACAGTACACTAACGCATTACACTTACTGAGTTACTGTACACCAACACACTACTTACAGCACACTAACACATTACACTTACTGAGTTACTGTACACCAACACACTACTTACAGTACACTAACGCATTACACTTACTGAGTTACTGTACACCAACACACTACTTACAGTACACTAACACATTACACTTACTGAGTTACTGTACACCAACACGCTACTTACAGTACACTAACACATTACACTTACTGAGTTACCGTACACAACACACTACTTACAGCACACTCACACATTACACTTACTGAGTTACTGTACACCAACGCATTACACTTACTGAGTTACTGTACACCAACACATTACACTTACTGAGTTACTCTACACCAACACGCTACTTACAGTACACTAACGCATTACACTTACTGAGTTACTGTACACCAACACGCTACTTACACTACACTAACACATTACACTTACTGAGTTACTGTACACCGACACACTACTTACAGTACACTAACACATTACACTTACTGAGTTACTGTACACCAACACACTACTTACAGTACACTAACACATTACACTTACTGAGTTACTGTACACCGACACACTACTTACAGTACACTAACACATTACACTTACTGAGTTACTGTCCTTCAACACACTACTTACAGTACACTAACACATTACACTTACTGAGTTACTGTCCTTCAACACACTACTTACAGTACACTAACACATTACACTTACTAAGCTACTGTACACCGACACACTACTTACAGTACACTAATACATTACACTTACTGAGTTACTGTACACCAACACACTACTTACAGCACACTAACACACTACACTTACTGAGTTACTGTACACCAACACACTACTTACAGTACACTAACACATTACACTTACTGAGTTACTGTACACCAACACGCTACTTACAGCGCACTAACACATTACACTTACTGAGTTGCTGTACACCAACACGATACTTACAGTACACTAGCACATTACACTTACTGAGTTACTGTACACCAACACACTACTTACAGTACACTAACACATTACACTTACTGAGTTACTGTACACCAACACGCTACTTACAGTACACTAACACATTACACTTACTGAGTTACTGTACACCAACACGCTACTTACAGTACACTAACACATTACACTTACTGAGTTACCGTACACAACACACTACTTACAGCACACTCACACATTACACTTACTGAGTTACTGTACACCAACACACTACTTACAGTACACTAACACATTACACTTACTGAGTTACTGTACACCGACACACTACTTACAGTACACTAACACATTACACTTACTGAGTTACTGTCCTTCAACACACTACTTACAGTACACTAACACATTACACTTACTAAACTACTGTACACCGACACACTACTTACAGTACACTAATACATTACACTTACTGAGTTACTGTACACCAACACACTACTTACAGCACACTAACACACTACACTTACTGAGTTACTGTACACCAACACACTACTTACAGTACACTAACACATTACACTTACTGAGTTACTGTACACCAACACGCTACTTACAGCGCACTAACACATTACACTTACTGAGTTGCTGTACACCAACACGATACTTACAGTACACTAGCACATTACACTTACTGAGTTACTGTACACCAACACACTACTTACAGTACACTAACACATTACACTTACTGAGTTACTGTACACCAACACGCTACTTACAGTACACTAACACATTACACTTACTGAGTTACTGTACACCAACACGCTACTTACAGCGCACTAACACATTACACTTACTGAGTTACTGTACACCAACACACTGCTTACAGTACACTAACACATTACACTCACTGAGTTACTGTACACCAACACACTACTTACAGCGCACTAACACATTACACTTACTGAGTTACTGTACACCAACACACTACTTACAGTACACTAACACATTACACTCACTGAGTTCTGTAGCTCTGTAAAAACCTTATCAAAGCACTGTTGCAATGTAGAACGTAGTCTGTAGTCAACACGAAATGCTCTGAAGGCAAGCTGGAACTTCATTCACTGCAAAGTGTTTGTTATGAAGAACCTAATAACATCAAAGAGTCAGTCAGCATTCTGTTGTTTCGAGGAACAAAAGATCTTAAAGGAGTGAATCAGCATTTTGTGGTACTGAGATTTTTCTTCAGTCATAAAGAATCCACGTTCGTTCATTTTTCTACTTTTAGAACTTCATCAAAGCGTTCCTAAAGCCTCAGTGCGGAATGCTCAGAAGGCAAATTGGAATTTCGTTAATTGCAAGAGTCAAAGAATGCCAAAGAGTGAATCAGCATTCCCTTACCGAGAAGAACAGAAGAACGTCAAAGGAAGAATTCAGCGCTCTGTCATCATGAAAAATAAAGGAACGTCAAAGAGTGACTCACTTTTTTGGTCGCCATGAAGGAAGTACGTCAAAGTGTTAATCGATAATCTGCAGATATTCTGCCTTTTGGTTCTGGGATTAGCGTGGCCTTCGGTGTTAGTCTGAAACCACCTCCGTGGAGGGACCCTTGCTGACTGACGTCAAAAACTACAGAGGCAAAGCATGTCGGAGTGAATCAGTTCTGTCCTCACGCCACAACGCTGCCTTACGACTCGCCCTATTAATGCCGATTATGATCACTTTACAATGATGGAACATTACAAGCAGGAGGACTTCACCAACAGAGCAGCTGTGTACAAGCCTAATTAGCGCAGTGATGGAAAAGCTGGTGGTAATGAGCTTTAACTTCAAGCTTTGCAGAGACATGACTCACCGTGCACCTTCTCGCTGTCTCATTTATTAAATCCCAATTAGTAAATGTTTCTGCTTAATTACGCCGATACTGGTTTATTAGGTATACAGCGTTTTTTTGCTTTTCCCACAGAAACAAATCCTCTCATTCAAGCAAATACGAAATGTGCTTAATAAGAAAAGTGCCATCATTGGGGGGGAAAAATGGCAAAGTGCATTGAAGCCAGCGAAGTGCATTACACACATATTAAAGTCATTTTCGCTTTGCCTCGCAGAATTGGCCTCAACAGGGGGAAAAAAAAAATCAATTTTAACTTCTCATTGTACTTTGAGGTATATGGGATTTTTCACTCCTTAACTTTGAAGTAGGGTGAAAAAAAAATACGTATAGGTGGAGAAGAGTGGTGGTGGTGGCGGTGGTGGTGGCGGCGGTGGTGGCTGGGGGGACGTAGAAGGCGGGGGGACGGCGTGGAGGCTGACATCTCATCATCAGCAACTTCAAAAAGCATGCTGCCACTTAGCACTCCAAAAGCTAATGTCCCCGAGCCATTCAGAATGTAAATTATTCAAACTCATTTAGCGCCGGCAAATTGGTCTAAGTTCAATCAGAAAACAGACTGACACTGAACAAGAAGTGCGGCCTAATTGTACTTGTTTGTCAAATGAAAATTTCATTTGGGCAGGAATGGAGGCTCCCAGCAAATTCTTTTAAGGTGAGCTCCTAGCTGTATTATCACCTAAACGCAGTAAAATCCATAATCATATGGTGATAATGAAAATGGAGCCCAATGTTAACATTCAGGCTTTCGTTGCCCCGGGGCGGCTGGCGATAAAAATTAAGTACCGCGGTCCTCTGGCAGGCGCGGTGACATCCGGGCTGCTCTGTAGCCTCCGCCGTGCGCTTTTGCATTTTAAAAACTTTATCAAAGCGCTGTTGCAATGTGGAAAATGTCAACGCGAAATGCTCTGAAGGCAAATTGGAATTTCATTAATTGTAAAATTATTGCTTTTGACTGATGTATTACTATGCTTGTTAAGAGGCGGGAGTGGAACGGGCCCGTCTCCCTCTCCTACTCGCTCGGCACCAATGAGGACGGGTCTACGCCCGCGTTACTGAAAAAAGGCCGGATGGCCGGCTTGCGACTGAAGCGTGCTGCGAGGGAGCAGCGCTTGTCCGAGGGCATCCGACTGTAGGCCGAATGACCGCATGTCTGTGTAGTGGGTTTAGGAAGTTTGAGTTTATGGAAATGATAGCAGGGGCCCAGTGAATGCAGAGTGTCCAGCGAGGTGGCCGTGAACGTTCAGTGTTCTAACAGCCTCCATTGTAGCTAGTAAAGTAGATAAGCATTAGTCATGTAAACTTTGGCACCTTTTGAGCAGATGCAAAAATAATCCATAACACTAAATTCCCTATTCACATATAGAGACAACAGTACAACTAAAACAGGCTGATACCTCTGTGTTTAGCTTTAATGCTAATGTTGTTTTTAGCTTTAAAGCTACTACTGTTTTAAAATAGTAGCTTTAAAACTGCTACTATTGTTTCTTACTATTGTTAGCTTTGCTTCTGCTACTGTATTAGCTCTATTGTTGCTACAGTTTTAGCTTTGCAGCTGCTAATATTCTTCTAATTTTTGTTCATTTTGCTTTTGCCACTTAGCTTTAATGCTACTACTGTTTTAGCCTTAATGCTTCTACTGTTTAGTTTTAACACTACTAGCATTTTTGGGTTTAGTTTTGATGTTACTACAGTTTATCTTGAACACTTCTATTATTTTAGCTTTGCTGCTACCACTGTTTTTGCTTTAATGCTAATACCGTTTTAGCCTTAATGCTTCTACTGTTTTTTCTTTAACACTACTAGCATTTTTGGCTTTAGTTTTGATGTTACTACAGTTTATCTTTAAAACTTATTTTAGCTTTGCTGCTACCACTGTTTTTGCTTTAATGCTTCTACTGTTTTATCTTTAACACTACTAGCATTTTTAGCTTTAGTGCTACAGTTGTTTTTAGCTTTGATGTTACTAATATTTATCTTTAACACTTCTATTATTTTAGCTTTATTGCTACCATTATTTTTGCCTTAATGCTGATACTGTCTTAGCCTTAATGCTTGAACGGATTTAGCCTTGCTGCTACTATTTTTAGCTTTAATGCTACTATTTTAGCTTTTCTGCTTCTACTCTTTAGCTTGAATGCTGCAGTTGTTTTTAGTTTTGATATTACTATTAGCTTTAATGCTACTGTTTTAACTTTGATGCTTCTACTATTTTAGCTTCAAGTGAAGTGTTTTTAGCTTTTAGCTTTAATGCTTCTCTTGTTTTATTTCAACATTGCTGCTGCTACTACTGTTTTTAGCTTTAATGCTACAACTATTGTTAGCTTTGCTACAGCTACTGTTTCAGCTTTTATGCTACTACTGTTTTAGCTTAAATGCAGCTACTATTTAAGCTTTAATTCCAACATTTTTTAGATTTGCTGCAGCTACAGTTTTAGCCTTTTTGCTACTTCTGTTTAAACCTTAATGCTATGTTTGTTTTTACCATGGATTTTCTGCTACTCCTGTTTCAGCTTTGGGACTACCATGGTTTTAGTTTTAAAGCTACTACTGTTTCAGCTTTAGGACCACTGCTATATTACTATAGGCTTGCTTTTGCTATTTCTGGTATCGTTTTAGCTTTGCTGCTTTGTCTATTTGTTTAGATAACAGTACATCATACAGTTATAAGAAAGTATTTCGGTTTACTCAACATAGGGGGTGTCAAACTGCGTTCCTTACGGGCCACAGGACTGCAGACTTTAGCGTTCCCCCTCATTAAGCACACCTTAGTTAATTAGCGAGGTCTTTGCGAGCTGAATTAAGCGTGCTAAAAGAGGAGGCTAATCTCTGCAGTCCTGTGGCCCAAAAGGAACTCATTTTGACACCTCCAACTTAACAACTCAACAGGGTTTGTTGATGATGCTAATTGGTAAAGTATGTAGCTTCCTCTACTTGCTATATTAGCTAGTGCAAAAGTGATGATGGAAGGTTCAGACACTAAACATGTCTTAGCTGTCCGACTACACTGAAGGGTGCTGCACATTATATTTGAACTTGGTGCTTTATTGGCTTTCCATGCCAGCATTCCATGGTACTGCTTTACCACATGACGGGACGCTATGGGACTCCAGCTTGTTGGTCTTAGCTGGTCTAGGCTGCTATATGGTGATTTACACTGGCATGGTGCTGTTTTAGCTGGTCACCTCAGCATGATCACGTTGTTTGACCAGCATCACCATTAAAATACAGCATATACTGGTTTTGGTGGTGATCAGCTTATCATTTTCAATTCCTGCTGACCAGCACCAGCATATACTGGTTTTGCAGATGACGAGCAATACTGGTCTAAGCTGGTCCAACACATTGATCTTGGCTAGCATGTCAGTGACATTAAAAGGCACAGCATTACTTCTACAACTGTCATTGGTCAATTAACACTGGGCATAGTTCATCACCTAAAACACATCTGGAGTCCAGATTTGGTTGCTTTGGCTGGGAACCGGACCTGCAAGGCTAACATCGCTAGCAAACACTAGAACTCAATAGTCAGCCATCCCCAGAACAAGCTGCTCACACTGCATCCAGGTCTCAGGGGTGCACAGACTAGTGGATGCGTTACAGGATGCGACCCATATGTTAGCTATAAACATATCTGTGGGAGGAAAATCTATGGGCGGTGATTTTAAACAATACCAGAGCTAGTATTAATAAAGCAGGACTAGTCTTAGATCTGATTGCTCCTTATTTATGATGATGGTCATAAATGTTGATCCTTCATCAGTACTCCTGCTCCTGAAGAGCTTTGTGGGATAGTCTAAAGTGGTCACTCACAGTGGGCCTGTATTATACTGGGTCCCAAACCACATTGCCATATCTGTGCATGCTTATTTAAGATCCAGTGGCAGTTTAAGCAAGTTAAGAGAAGTTTACGTGATATAATTTTGGATTTTTTATGGAAACAGTTTGGGCGACTGTTTGGGTGACTATTGAGTTCTATTGATTGTTAGCAGTGTTAGCCTCACAGCTATAGTTTTAAACTGAGGAAGCTAAATTTGGATAGGTCTTGGCTGATCAGGAACATCAAAAGCATAGGGCGAACGAATCCATTGACGTGTTTTAGACTCGTTTATAAAATGGACATGTCAACATACTAACACAAAAGTAATGGAGTAGTGTTCTGGACACTTTTCCAGAATGATAAACTGTTCGAGGCCTATATTTCTGGAAGCATACCTAGTGGCTATGTTCTGCATGTGCACTACATATGCATGTATCATTGGCATTCATGGACAAATTCCAAGCGAGCCGCTTTCACATACATGTTCCCTTATCTTCCAAGACTACAAAAAGACACCTCCGTCTGCGGGTGTATTAGCTCCCACGGACGCCATTGTGTAAGCCGCTAACCCATCTGCAGTACGCATGCCGTTATTGATTTACTGCTTAGCTAATCCTACGGCTGTCAATAGCTACATCACTAAACGCCACAGTGTCAGTAGCCATCATAGTGGCAGCTGGTTTTCCTTCATAATGCAGTGATCCCAGCCAGTTAGACTTACCAATTGAAAGCTCTAGAGAGGCTGCTTTTGATCCGTCATGCTCATAACCTTATCTTTTCCTACGGTGATATGGGTAAAAGGGAATATCTGGTATATTTCAGAAAATGCATGTACTAGTGCAATACAGTACTCATCTGAAGCCGCTCCAGAGTAATATAATCTTCAGGTTCTGGTCCAGAAGGGGGACCAAGGCAGTAATGACCAAGTGCCACCAGCCTTTTAATGTAGTCCTCCTCAGGTGGAATCAAGCCAGTTAAGAGCTGTTCTGTAATACAGAGTCATATTGTCCATAAGAGGTTTCTTTTAGGGTAATAATACATATCTAATGTTCTCTCCGTGATGGCCGGCACAGGGTACTTAACAGGCACCCAACACACTCATATTCATATTCATAATCGGTCACTTAGGGGAGAAAATTACATATAGAATAATTCTTCTTCTAATATGTCAATTACACATCTTTATTCAGACAGAGTCCATCACTGTCAAGGCCCGCCTAGCTACCTGCCCAGCCCGGCTTATTAATATTGCTGTTGTTTGAAAATAATTTGAACCATATTTCCACACTGCTAATCTAGATTCATCACGATATTTAGATTAATGGGATTTATAATGACTTTTTAAAGGTATTTCTCTGTAAATCTTGCCCGGCTTTGGCGCTCCTGATAAGAAGGCTGGGTCCGGAACATGACATGCATGGGTGAGGATGGCAGGAAGGACATTTGCGGTAAAGATCTGCCCTCTAGTGGCTACAGAGCAGGATTGGACGTAGTTGGTCAAATGGTAAGAGGGAACATGACTCAGGAACCAGTTGCTTTGTTGGGTACAGTGTTGCTGTTATAGCTTATCCTGTATGCCTCTCTTATGAAATTCTTGATACAGCTGTCCTTACAAGACTGTAATGATTATATGATTAAAATAAAATTGTATAACATAGTTGGCTTCCTAAGAAATTACGTAGTAACCATGGAAACTTGATGGCTTTAAGTCAATGCATTAATTTCTTCAGTCTAATAACTACAGTTATAATTTCATAGTGCC
Source organism: Prochilodus magdalenae (assembly GCA_024036415.1). Lineage (NCBI taxonomy): Eukaryota > Metazoa > Chordata > Actinopteri > Characiformes > Prochilodontidae > Prochilodus > Prochilodus magdalenae. The sequence goes on from JAMWET010003839.1 coordinate 52,675, forward strand.
ATCGGTAGTTTTAGATTTTATATACCACTATAAAAATAGTAGTATAGTAGAGTATTAGTTTATCACATGTATAATAACAGTTATGAAAACTGGAATTCTTATAGCAGTAGTTTTTAATTTTACTATAGTATTTACCATAATTAATATGATAATAGTAGTTATAATAATAGTATATTAAAATTGTATTGTAAAATATTATAGTTGCAGGTATTTATTGTACTAATTGCTTTAATATTTACTATTTAGATAAATCTTATTTTTTTTGTAAAATAAACCTTCAGTTTGAAACAAGTTTGTGTTTTCTCTCTGCACAGTTAATTAGTATTATACTTATAGTAGAAGTATTAGTCAGTAGTAATAACAGTAGTTACTTGAACTGCAGCACAGTTGCTATAAAGCTAACAGTGTAGTTGTAGCAGTCAGTGTTCATATAGTAATAATAGTGTAGTTATAGTAGTTTAGTTATAGTGTCGTTTATAATCGTAGCTACATTAGTTATTTTTAATGATGTAGTTATAGTATAGTTATAAAATGTATTAGTAATTACAGTGGTTATTAATAAAAAGTAATTAAAAATAATTTGTAGCATGTTTATAGTGGTAGTCTAGAAGTTTATTATAGAAATGTATTATATAAATTGCAGTAATTAGTTATTATAATAGTAGCACATGCACAGCAGTAGTATGATACTTGGTCTGGCATTAGCAAATACAGCATAAAGGTAGTAGTCTGGTTGTAGTATATCTGGTTGAGTGTTGTAGTTTACTATACTAGCTAAGGCAGTTACAATAGTAGTAATTTTATTGTTTTGTTAATTATAACACTGATATTATTGTTAATATTAATAGTTCATATAATTGCAGATGAGTTCCAGTAGTATAATTGATGAATGTAGTAGTTTTAGTTCCAAAGTGTTAAATATACTTCTGTTTTGGCATCATTTGGTGCCTTTTGTCCTTTACAATGTATATAAATTCATAATAAATGGACCAAAAGAAATGTCCCAGAAATTGCTAGTTACCTTCACATGCAACAAAAAATTTAAAGTATGTTTTTTTTTTCTTTCTCATACAAGATTGCATTTTGGAGATAAAATATTTCTTCCAAACAGCAGCAAAAATGATATTACATTTATAGATATGACTATAATAGTATTAGTTGAATTAGCAGTTACTTTAATCAATATGTAAATGCTATTTTATAATATTGCTATCACATCATTTTATTATATGTTATTTCTTAAATATAATACTGCTAATACTAAGAACTGTGATGAGACCAGAGACCAATAACTGAATAATACACCTTCACATTAAAAAAGTAATTGAGGTTCTCATAGTACAGTCATGTACTGTGGTCATGTTAGTAGTAGGACAATTCTAGAAGTGGTGTATTACTGTATTATTATAGCCGCAGAACTTAAATAATGAATAATAGCACTATATATATATATATATATATATATATATATATATATATATATATATATATATATATATATATATATATATATACATATAAATATTTAATATATATATTAATGTAGCTATATGTAGCTATGTAGCTATACAGCTACACCAGTAAGTCAGTATTTCTTTTTTAAGTAGTTACATCAAATAACACGTAGTTAGAATTAGCTACAGCAATAGGGTTTATCATTGTAGTTATATCAGTTATGTATTTTAAAATGTTATAGTCGTAACAGTTCCAGTTGTATAAACATGTATTATAGTATTTGCTATTAATTTTCTATTATAGTGTTAGCTATTAATATTTGAGTATATTTACAATAGCAGTACAGCAGATTATTGTAGTAGTTATGGTAATTACTATAATAGTAATATTTGTAGCAGCAAAGTACAAGTATGTTGTGAGAGTTATATTTGTAACACTTAATTAAAATAGTGGTTGTAGTATGGTTCAAATAGTAGTGGAGTTATATTAGTTAATCAGAGTGTGGTGGAACAGGAATAGTTGTAGGCTAGTTTATAAAGCATGTATAGCCATTTGTGTATTAATAGATGTGTTGTTGATATGGTAATATGTGTTTTAGTAGTATTGTTGTATATTTTTGTGTTTGTATAGTATAGCATAGTCTTTAGGAATTGTATTAGCTATTATGATAGTAGTGTATTTATAGTGGCAGTTTTTTTATTATTGTTATTATTATAGTATATTCCTTACAATAATAGTAATAATAGCCATATTATTGGACTTAGAATTTGTTACACTAGTTATAGTGGTGAAAAAAATTATTTTATATTTTGTGTTGTGTGTTAATAGAGTTATAGTAGTTGTTATAATTTTGAAACAGTTCTAGCAGTACTATAAAAAATTATGATGGTAGATAAAGTGAATTCCAAAATACTACGCCTATTGTTATATTAGCAGTAAGGTTGTAGGTTATTATAGTTGTATGGTAATTACTATAACAGTATTAGTGGTAGTAGCAGTTATTATAATCACTCAGTCATAGTTATTATTTTGCTGTATCATTGCTATTACTAAAAACTGTAATCAAAGTCCAGATTAATAATTGGATACTAAGCTCCAGTCAGTGAGTAACGGCATATATACGGGCAAAATCTGACAAATATAAAAACACAAGCTGTGAGCTACTTTCGAAAGCCCAAGATTTAGCCTAGCCATGTTTGTAGCTTTAGAGCCGTATCCAACTGTGCAGGCCATTCTCCCTGGGTTCCCTCCCTCGGTAAGAATACCTGCAATATGTTTGACTGAAATCTCCTCCCATTCCTGCGGCTGCGCTTTATCACTGCTCTCTTTGTGCGGCGGGCCTGGTGTTAGCCGGCGATCAGGCAGGCACGCGACCCCAGCCCTTGACCCGCTCTAATTAAATACTGGATTAAGCGGGAGGAAGAAGGCCGCATATATTTCAGGTTAATGTCTGTTCGTCCAAAGCCCTTTAAAATGAGCTAAGCGATGCGTTTAACTTTAGGAAGCTTACCTCCTCCACGTTGGGTGTCATGTTAGGCTCGATACAAAGGCGCTGTTTGTTCGGGGCCTTTAAGCGTTCGTACGGCGCTCGGTGTTCCTCTCAAAGACCGGGGAGCATGGAAAAGAAAAGCTAGAGCTCTATATGAATCCATTGCTTCCACAGCAAAGGTAGCATTTCACGGGATCCGCTCAGTCTTAGCGCTGCCTGTACCCTAGAATCGGGTAATTACTTACTCGACATTGCTATAATCACATTACTGTTCGCTATCATTGTAAATGAGAGCGCGATTAAGCTAACATGTCAGGATTGAGGGGGGCAAAAACAGGATAGCGGTCTTACAGTGAAACTTATACACTTGCCTTAGATTCATTCTCAGCCGGGCTAAAGCTTTGCTCTAATGATAATAAAGCAAGGGGGCTAGTACGTGCAGGTTTAGGCTGAACGGTCAGACCTGAAGATGGTGGACGGACCTCCTGGCGAAGCAGCACACGCTCTCCCGAATGGGATCCAAACGAGGATGCAAACAAATATGCTTTATATGTAAGTGAGACTAAGCAAACTGGGTCAGTTTGGCTTTAAGTGAGCTTAAGTGATGCACGCACCTGTCCCGGGGAAATCCGCGCTTTCTTTCATAATTTAATGCATTATGAAAGTATTATATGCACACAAACAAGACTGCCTCGAGACATCTACAGGACGTTTGTCAACGCCGTGCACAATGCTCAGCGTGTAATCAGCCCCTTTTCAAAGCCCCTGGGAAGCAAATAAGGGTAATTCATTACGCAGCCACTAATATAAACAGCAACAAAAGTATTGTTCTCTCAAAGAACATTTACCTACCGCATTTACTGGATCTGCTTACATCATTAGGTTTGTGTCGCAGGGCTATTAGGATGGGACAAGACATATTTTGCTTTGTAACAAGCAAGAAGGTGACACTTTGTTTGTAAATATAGATTTGGAGCCTTTTATTCTTATTAAAGTTAGTAAATATTATATTTCAGTCGGACATGAAATGTGTAATTATGTCATTATTTTCATTCGTTCATTTGTTTTTAATTTCAGTCAGCATAAAATGTGCTCTGAAATTGAAACTTGACTCCATTCAATTACAGAGAGTTTGGTGAGTGTTTTGGAAAGGTCGTGGTCTAACGGGGGGCACCGCTGCTACTCATATACCTTAATTTAAGGTCCTGTATGGTTTATTTTAACCTCTATTTGCCATATACTGTACTAGCAATGACACAATGCATTATGATTGTGAGACTGTATGCCATTTTAATTATTGGTTAGACACAGAAGATGTGAAGTGCTGAACACTTTAGGTAAAGTCAGTAAAAGCCATTTCCGGGTTCAAACATCCCTTGAAATCCCCAAAATCAAACAATGATGGACATATGAACCTTTACCATGATCACTTCCTTCTTAAGTGAGGCACTGTTGATAATTAAAAATGGTCTACATTCTTCCGTTTGTAAAGAAGTCCGTATCCGCTGCATTGTCATATTGCCAACTGCATTACTGCACTGGCCGAAGCTTTCGTCCTTTGCAGCATGTTGTATTGATAGGTTTCTGTTGTTTGAATAGATCTAGGTTCAAAAATCTACGCACTAGTCATTCTGTTGCTTTGCATGTGATGAGGAAGAGAACTGGAATTGGCTTCGGTTGATAAAGTAAATTACAACCCTCCAACAAATTAAGAAAAACAAAGTTTGGTGCCACTGGGCTCTAATGTTAGCTAGCTAGCGAACCTAGCTAATCTTAGCAGCCACTTCATGGATACCCTAAACATAGACTGTGGGCTTTATAGGATGTTTCTCCTTTTGAACCCACACCTTCATGTTTTGTGGTTAGCTCTTTTCCTGCGCTGCCCAGCTAAAGTGATGGTAGCTAGCTAAAACTGCACCTCACGCTATCAACTGCAGCTATTTACACTTCTTTCTCAAGCGCTAAAATGACAATTGAGTAGTTATTTGGACTCTAGCTGTGCAACAATAACAACACCGACAAAAATGATAGCCTCAGTAGACGCCTGGAACCAGAAGTCAAGGTCAATACACCATGTCTTAACAAGTAGATAAGCAGTGTGCCAATAACAACAGCCACTGGTGTATAAGCTTGTACTACACAATGACTCTCTACATGAGATCCTAGCAGGACCTGCCAAAGATCGTGATCACTGATGTATATCCCATCATTCAGACATTATCATCAGCACCGAGAGGTAAGGAGACCTTTTATACTAAGGGTGTCAGAGGATAACAGAGTGAACGCACACATCCTGGTAGGATTAAACTGCTAAAGGCTGCAAGTTAGCTGCAAACTCAACATTACAATGCTAGTTACATTTAGCATTGATTAGATAGCGAAGACCCAACAGCTAGGTAGAACCTTTCTTGTAATTGTCCTTCTATGTGAATCTCCAGTGATTGTGACCTTTATTAGGAAGTCAGTGTGCGGTTCCAGCTAATATGCTAGCAGTTATTATTCACAGACTGCAATATATTCTGCAACTAGCCAATAGCTAATAGCTAGTGATATCCATGGTAGGTCAGCTTGTTCAGGCAGTCCAGGTTGGTGGTGAACTGGTTCTGATACTAGAGATACTATAGCTACTGAGAAAGTTTACCATATCAGGTTTTACTTAGCTAGCTAGTTACACACTTACAGCTATTGAATTGAATATCATCATTGTCCAATGAAAAACATGTATTTCCATTTTTGTTGATTTTTACTTTTATGACTCATTTGATCACGTGAGCTGCTGTTTATACTGTGCTGAAATTTCATGAAGAATGGACCAACAGAAATGGCCCAAAACTGTTTGGAAAGACGTCTGGTTCCATTGACTTCCATTCAAATTAAATTAGGTTTTTGGCCTCTCCTGTAAAGTTGCCATTTTGGAGATACCTGTTTTTTTTTGGACAGTGACGATATGATAAGCCAATCACAAGACAGTATTCTGCAGATCTCACACTCCCAACAATGATGAACATAAGAATATTGCTAATTTGATCATGATTGTTGTCATTAACTGATCATAAACTTTCATTACTTGAATGATGACAGTATTGTGGAATTGAACACGCACCGTCAATCTCAGAAGCGAGAGCCTGGCAACGCTAACAGTGCTCATTTCTGCTAATCGCTGTGGCCTGAAGAAGGCATTTAAGTTTCAGAGGCCAGCCTTCCATTCAGAAAGACACAATTACCGCCAACCAGGCATGCGCTGCAGCCCCACGCACAGATAAACAAGAATAATCTCGACACTGGGATTACTGTATGGCCTACAGTGGCATTCCGAATCAGGGCTTATCGTGGTCCCTGTGATTCTCAGCAGCGCGGGTGGCACATAAAAGCAAAAAGGTCTTTAAACAGTGGTTTAAGATCCGCGGTGTTGATAAGTCACGCCACAACAGGTTTGATCAATGAAGCATGCGTTCAGTATATTGCCTATTTAGATCACGCAGATTACGCAGACCCTACCTTTAAAAGCCTCCTCAATTAGGTCTGCAGAGGAACGAGCGTTTGACAACTCCATAGCATTATTAGGAGCACCGAGACAGGTGTGACTCAAGCTGTTTATGATGAGACTGGCCAAACTCTGGACTGAAGACAAATGAATATTTTATAATATTTGGTTTTATATATGGTCACTGTCATATCACAAACCTCAGTTCGTTACATCCACTGCCCCTTACACTGGGTGGATATTTCATGACTTCAAACTGACCAATAGAAATGGTTTGGTGTGACTTCGGATCAAACCTTGCCACAGTAACTCAAACTAAAGGTAAAATATACAATTGAAAATGTAGAATTTTAATATATATCTAAATATTTTTGTCACCATGGATGCCCAAACAGACATATATAAATATATATATAACAATAAATAAATATATAAAAAAATAATATATAAATAATATAAAAATAAATATAAAAAATATATAAAAATAAATATTATATATATAAATATATATATAAACACACACACACACACACACACACACACACACACACACCCACACATACATTTATACACACACATACACACACACATAAACAGTATATATATATATATATATATATATATAATATATATATATATATATGTATATATATATATATATATATATATATATATATATATACATATATATATATATATATGTGTGTGCGTTTGTGTGTGTGTCTTTGTGTGTGTATGTGTGTGTGTCTTTGTGCATGTGTATAGGTGTGTGTGTGTGTGTATAGGTGAGTGTGTGTGTGTGTGTGTGTGTGTGTGTGTGTGTGTGTGTATAGGTATGTGTGTGTATGTGTATGTATATATATATATATATATATATATATATATATATATATATATATATATATATATGTGTGTGTGTGTGTGTGTGTGTGTGTGTGTGCGTACAACTATATACAACTATAAGCAAATTTACTAACATAACATTTTCTGCCATAACTTTTGTCACCATGTAAACCCATACAGACACATATACATCTAAATATTTCTATTCAGTAATTAAAAGATGTATATTGCGTTACAATTAACTAGTTATATAAACTTTTGGGTATTAACTTTGAATATCATTTCCTATTTTTTTGTCCTTTTTTCTGTCTCATTCTTTTTACCCATTTCCTCTCAGGACTCTCCGAATATTTGCCTTTATTCATGTGCTCTCCTTCAGGTCAGGTTATCTTGCTGAAGTGTAAGTGCACCGTCTCTTCACTGTCTGTTTAAAAGCACTTGACCGGCGCTCTATCAGGTAAACAAACACATGAATCTAATTCTGTTAATTACACTCAGGTAACAGTTAGCCCGCATGCTCTTTATCTTCCGCTCTTTAGTTTTTCTGTTCGATCTTCTTATGTGACAATATCTCAGCCTTTTCCCCCAAAGCCCTTCAGGCCCAGTTATCTAGCCGCCACTATACTGCGGTAAGTGCTCCATCTCTTCAGTTTACCGAGCACTCGAGCGGGCTTGTATCAGGCCAGGCACCGTGCTACACACCCTTCTTGGTATTCCCCTCCACAAGGGGTCCTTATCAACACAAGACAGTCTCAATGCTAATTTTCCTTTTACCAGTCCGTCCAGCGCCTGTCTAAATACTGATAGGAATCTCCCCCCTGCTGTTTGCACATCAGTCCGTATGTGCCGTCGTTTTCCAGCTAAACTCCATTTAAGTTTTTAATAACATTTTACAATTGTCCGCGTCCAGGTAAACACAATCTGATTACCCTGATGGATTGGGGAACGCGGCTCTGACAGCAATTTGTTTGATTTGTTTCTTCTTTTTGTTTCTTTATGGGGTGCAAAAGGAGAATCCACTCTGAAGCAGAAATACCAGCGTGTAAGATGGCATATATTTTTGTTGTTATGTCATGTGTGTGCGTATTTACATGTGAACGAAGCCCACACATACGTTTCCAAACCTCATGTTTATCATTTGCTGTTTTCCATTATTTTGACTGGCATTTACTTCCTATGAATGCTGTCGATGAGAAATGAAAAACTGAGGAGTGTATGTCGCCGGTGTTGGAACAAAACCTCATTCTTCAGGTTTTGACTTCATTTGAAAATCGCCCTTTGCACCGTGTGTACATTTCACGACGAACGGACGCAAAGAAACGGCCCACAATTACTCAGAAAACGTCTGGTTCCATTGACTTACATTAAAAGTTAAGTAGGCTGTAAAGTTGACCTGTCAAGTTTCCATTCTGGAAATACCAGATTGTGTTTTCTGGCAGCGATATGCAGCTTTTTTATGGTGAACATTAATAAGGGAAGATAGGTGGGCCTAAAATCATATCTACAAAGCCAGTCTTGTCCAGGAATAAGCAATCCCTGTAGAACTGCACGGGAACTTCTTAGCACATGTAGCCTCTTTCTGAAGTTTCTCAGGCTCTATTCTTCTCTTTCTGGATCCTGTTTGATCTAAAACAGTCTAGAAACACAGATTGGGTTGCTATGGGAGGAGGGAGGGATGAATAAATGACACATAGAGGGGTGCGGGCCAGTGTGGCTGTGGTTTAGAGCTTGGGGATTTGCCCTGAGTGAGTACAGGCAGTTTGGTGGCTGTCAAAGGGCAAAGGAGTCAATAGGTTTGGGTAGGGCCAACAGTAGTACAGTACGGGCAGAAGTACAGTGGATGGGAGTGTACTTTTCTATCCCGTTCATTCCCAAAGCGGGAAAATTCAGACTTGAATAGAGTTTTTTCTGGAAAGTCAGAGCGAAAAGGCTGTATGCAAGGACACCATTCCCTATCAGTCCAAACATTCTGGAGTTGGAACAGTGTCTCAAAAACTGCAGGACCGGTTAATGGACCATAAAATGTCTTCCAGGACGAAGAAGAATATACTGCCACCAGAGCACAAAAACTAGGAGGTGCAAGCAACACAGCACAGCAGTCCAGGAGCTGACCCAACCACGTCATATCCCGGCCATTTCCACGTCCCATTTTGATACTTCCTGCTTTTTCCTCTTATTTCCCTTTGACTTTCTGTCAATAGGGGGTTTATTCCTCTTTTACAGCCTCCAATCCTTTGGGAGGCCTTTACACTCGATGTGGGAACATTGCTATGAGCATTTGATTGCACCCAGAGTATGAATAAAGTACTGATGTTGCATGGTCAGATCTAGATCACTTTAGCTCCTGCCAAAAGTATGATAGAGCACCATCCTTACAGAGAACTCCGATCCATTGCTACACAGGCCAGTGCTGGGAGGCTTTGTGCCTGTAGGTGTATGCCTGCTCCAGAACGTCCCGTCCTGAGCTTGAGCACTTGCGCTAACAATGTCTGCAGCTAAATCCTCTAATTAAAGGGGGTGTCTGGATACTTCTGGACGTAGCGCACATGAACAGATCATTTGTGAGTCACACAAAAGAACATTGCTTCCCCCGACCAATTTCAGTGTCCTTTACCCAACTCTAGAGTTCCGCGTCTTAAGCGGTTCTTCGATCGTTTTAGATTTCTCCCCCCAATAGACGCCTCTTTGTGTGGAGCGGAGGCTGCCTCGCACAAGCGCTGGCCCGCGGCTGCCTAAATGAGCCGATTCTGTTTCCCCCGACTCACTGTAAATTTCAATAATTTGTTTGAGTGGCCTCTCTCGCTGTCACTTTTTATCATATTATCAATGACCACTCAATTTCTCCACCGGCCGCTCCGGTAGCATGCGGCTGACCCCGGCCCTATTACAGTTCTGTAATGAAGTGCAATGGAGTGGTAATTGGTTCACATTATACCAGATCAGGTAACATTAGCCTTATTTCCTTATCGCAATGAGTCCTGCTGCTGCCTCTCAATGAGAAACTCAACACAGCTTTTAATGCAGGGTATCATCCAAATAACATTTCAGCTCATCCAGGCAACCCCATTTCCAGTTTTCTATTTCAAGATTGCGCCCCCGCGTTTAGCTAAGCTAAGCGGTCGCCGCTTGTGCGCTCTCGGCTCCTTCTGCCTGAAAACTCCCCGCGAAAGGAGAGCGGCCATTAGGAACGGAGATAGAGGGGATAGCTTTCCCCGGCACTGGAGGAAGTACAGTAAGTGAGATGGTAACGTAAGTGAAGGGGTGAAACGCGAGCGGGCCCATACAGTGCCCTGCTGCCCTTTGTCGGTTGGGGCGGCCCAGACGGCTGCTGCCTTTTGTTCGATGGCCTTGGGCAATAGAAGCCAGGCCCCGGTCATGTTTATTTCAGCTCAGATGAGTCCACCTGCCCATGTGTACAGCCAGGGTATTAGCCGAGCCCATTGTTTCGCCTGTAGTTAACTATGCTGGCCGTTTACTGTTTCATGGCTGGGATGTACTTAAGTCGAGACTGGTTCACAAATTAAGCTCGATGCTGCCAAATGTGCACAGGACTCTGTAACTTTATGACAGTAGAAGTGAAAGAGCTGAGCTTGCGTTCCTTGATGAATGATAGGAGGAGGGATGAGTATTTAATTGTTAGTGCTCCTGATGGCTTCTTGAGCCCTCTTGTGTAGGAGTCAGGAGAACAGGGATGCTCCCAACTCTGCAGTCGGACAACAGTTCAAGGGTACAGACTTTTATACCTTGGACACTCATCGTCGAAAGGAAGGAATCAACGGACAGGAATGAAATTGGGGGGTAGCTTTGACATCGAGAGACATGCCAATGATTCAAGTTTCAACAGCCATGATTACGGACATTCAACGAGCATCAATGCCCTCCATGAGCCATCCAGTTGGTGCCAGCATCACTGGCAGAGGGCTACACGACGCAGGACTACATGCATGCAGGGTGTTACGGCGACGGTCCTTAACACCACGCCAACGTCGCCAAAGACTGCAGTGGTGTCGTGCCAGACTGTCATGGAGTGACTCAGAATGGCAGCGGGTCATCTTCAGTGACGAGTCCCACTTTTGTCTTGGTGGAGACGACCAACGAATCCGTGTGTGGAGGCACCAGGGTCACCAGATGAGCGGTATTACTATCACGCATCACACGTCCAGGACCTCACACGCAGGAACGCAGGAGATTCAAGCTGCATGGGATGAATTATCAGAGGACCCCATTAGGAACCTCTGCAGCTTTATCCCGAGACGTCTGGCATTAGCAAACATGGTGGCCTGACTTGACAAGCCACTTGACAGCGCCCTGATGCTGGGAGATGGATGAGAATGCTTCACCACCACCTTCAGACTGAGATCATGAAACACATGAAAAGCTGGAGGAACATACCAACCATCGGAAACTTCATCGGTACATTTAGAAGGCTAGTATCATAAACGTTTGATGTAGCATTGTTAATGAACGTTGTTAATGTGTCGTTCAGACCTGCCTATTCATTTTACCACAGTTTGGCCCCGCCCACTCATACTGAAGTTATAAGGAGTGTTTTATTCCAGACTGCTTTTTAAATGAGGCTAAATAAAGATCAGCCAATCAGAGTAAAGACAACTGTGTATATCAGTAGAGAGGTCATATGAATTCTGACTGTCCTGGTTCATAAATCCACACTAACATTTAAATACACAAACCAGAACCGGAGCCGCTGCTGTTTTAGTACCTGTTGATGTGTTTAGCTGCAGGGTTCCTCACACTCTGAGCCAAAGCAGCTTCATACGTCCCATCTAAAAGGGTGTGTGATGACACCCAGGCCACTCTTTTATCTTGTTACACTAACAGGCATGTTCTGGGAAGCCTCCAAAGGGTCAGTCCCCATTTAGCCTCGTCCTGTACTGCTACACTCCACCTATGCATATTTAATGGTCTGGTAGTCTCTCAAGCCTGGCACACTCAGGCGTCCGTGACGCACGGCCGAAGCACCACGCTCAGCACTGGAGATACAGTGACACGTCTTTTAACACCAAAGTAAGTTTTTAGACGTTGCTACTTCAAGCTAACGAGGACTTGTGCTGGCAGTGGGAAAGGTGTCAGGTGGTGGTTATACACCGAGATGTTTTCACACTTCGTATGAACCTGTGGGTTTTCAGAGGAGTGAAGAAGACCCAAAGTAAGGACCCAGCGGCTGGACTGGGCACTTTAATGATATGACAGATTGATTTCCAGACATCACACTGATTTTAAAAGCTGTCCACAAGATTTCAATTCACATATTTTCGGAATCCAGTCATTTTTTGTCAACTCATCTTGTGTGTTGTTGCTGTTGTGTTTGTTGCTATAATAATAACAATAATAATAATAATAATAATAATAATAATAATAATAATAATAATAATCATCATCATCATAACAACAACAACAACAACAACAATAATAATAATAGAAGTAGTAGTAGTAGTAATAATAATAATAATAATAATAATGGTTCTTGTTGTCATTGTGGTTTGTTTTTCTGATGATTGCTCATTTATTTATAATTAAACCACACTATAACATTATTATTATTATTATTATTATTATTATTATTATTATTATTATTATTATTATTATTATTATTATTAATAATAATAATAATAATAATAATAATAATAATAATATTATTATTATTATTATTATTATTGTTGTTGTTGTTGTTGTTGTTGTTGTTAATAATAATAATAATAATAATAATAATAATAATAATAATAATAATAATAATAATAATAATGGTTCTTGTCATTGTGGTTTGTTTTTCTCATGATTGCTCATTTATTTATAATTAAACCACACTATAACATTATTATTATTATTATTATTATTATTATTATTATTAACAACATCAACAACAACAATAATAATAATAATAATAATAATAATAATATTATTATTATTATTATTATTATTGTTGTTGTTGTTGTTAATAATAATAATAATAATAATAATAATAATAATAATAATAATAATAATAATAATAATAATAATAATAAAAATAATGGTTCTTGTCATTGTGGTTTGTTTTTTTTCATGATTGCTCATTTATTTATAATTAAACCACACTATAACATTATTATTATTATTATTATTATTATTATTATTATTATTATTATTATTAGTAGTAGTAGTAGTAGTAGTAGTAGTAGTAGTAGTAGTAATAATAATAGTAGTAGTAGTATTGTTGTTGTTGTTAATAATAATAATAATAATGAATAATAATAAAGAGACATTCCCTGCACTGTAGCCCCACTTTCCAATCTATGGACCCCGTCACTCACAGTGTATCACTTGCAGGTATTTATGGCCCCATCATCCTCGTGTAGCACCATCTGCTTATGCTATGTTATCATGAAGGAGCTGAAGAGTCCTTATAAAGTAGAGAAATACCACACAGCGCTTTACCACTACAGGCAGTTCTCTCTGCCTGCATGACTTCAGCACACTGAGGATACCCGGCGGAATACCGAGCAGGATATTGGATAACAAGGTTAAAATATTGGAGCAAATATTCTCTTATTAAAGTCCGACGGCAGGGATTTGATCTGAACCCCTTAATAGACAGCGGTTTAGTGGGAGTCCAGGGGAAAGGTAAAGGTACGGTCATGCTCTCCTTGCCTAATGGTGGACATGAGAGAAATTAGGGGACTTGCACAGGAAATTATGCTGGAAGACTATGATTATGGATCATAGTGGTCTTAGGGGTCTTCCCTACACTCACTAAATCCAAAAATGTGATATGGCTTGCGCTGATTACAGCGTGTGTAAAGCCAGGTTATTGTTTTGCAGGGAGCAAGATGAGGACAAAAGGACGCTGTGAGGTCAGGAGAAGGTCAGGGTGCATGTTTACTTCTAGTTATTCTACAAGTTGTATGACTGGACATCCAGTAGACTTTGAGTCAGATGGACAAACGCTGTACATATCAGACACTTGTACATATATGAAAAATATAATGAAAAAAAACTTTAAATAGTAAATTTTATCCATATATATATGGAAATTAAGATGCAATTTTTTTAAAGGTGGTAAAGAATGCAACAGAGGGTGATATATCAGGCCAATTCCAAAATCCAAAACTGTTACATGACAATCTTTAATAGTGGTAATGTTCATTAGGAGAACACCTAGCAACAAAGGTGTGCATAGCAGAATCGAAAAACAAAGCCACTGCTGTCTATCAAGAACTTTGCTGTCCATCTGCAGTTTGCCAGAAATCATGTGGACCAGCCAAAAAAGATTATTGCTAGTATGTTTTATGGAAGGATGAGACCAAAACACTTCATCCCAGCACAGGAACCTTATCCTAAACTTTATCTACATGGCGGTGGTAGTTGCTGCATATAGGCCAGGGTTGCTTCTTATCATTGATGGAGCAATGAATTCTGAATGATACTGTTGACTTCTAATGGAAAAGGTCAGGCCATCTGTCTATGAGCTGCATCTCAAAAGAACGTGGACAATGCAGGAAGACAATGCCACCGAGCTCATGAGTCATTCTGCCAAAGAACAGTTAAAGAAGAATTTAAAATGACTAAAATTTAATAAGAGTTAAAATAATGTTTATATTTGGCCAAGTCAAAGCCCAGACCTTAAACCAGTACTTAATATTAATTTATCTATTTAATCACTGCACCGGAGAAACAGCCCGATAGTGTTTCATTATACCGACAACCCTATACTAGTACAATAAAGGTTTAATTGACCTGAACAGGAAATCTCTCCAAGCTGATAAGCATGATGGATGATCGGTTTGGAAATTAAAGTGTTAAAGGCCCAAAAATATGCAGCAATATAGAACACTTTAAAGGGCTTCCATACTTACAAGCACTATGTATGTTATAAGAAGTGTTTAATTCAAACTGTGTTTTCAATGAGGTACAATATACATATATATATATATATATATATATAGGGAAAATAGGCAAGCACCAATGATATTACTGATTTAGCTTGAAAAATATATATATATTTATATACATTTTTTCAAGCTAAATCAGTAATATCATTGGTGCTTGCCTATTTTCCCTATATACATATATATATATATATATATATATATATATATATATATATATATATATATATATATATATATATATATTTATATTGTACCTCATATATATATATATATAGTCTCAAACACCAATGATATTACTGATTTAGCTTGAAAAAAATATGATGCACATATCATGCATGGAATAAAATGTACATAAACTCATTCAAAGTGCAAGTGAAGACATCTTTATGTTTTTCAGGCCCTCATATTAAGAGTAGTGTGTTGGGATTAATTGATTTAAATGGCTGCATACTGCAGATTTCACATTACTGAAATATATAACATAGCTTTATTACTGCATAAGTAGTATGTTGAAAGGCACAGATGTTTTGATGTTCAGTACCAGTCAAAAGTTTACATATGCAGAACTAAATGGTTGTTGTTGGAGATCTTAAAGACTCTACAGGCTCACACTTAACAGTTCCAACTGATGAGAGTCTAAACCAGTCCATATCCTGATACACCACATCTACACAGTATGATATTCCTCCATATCTCCACCTCTAGTATATATTTAGTGGTGTAAAAACTTTGATCTCTTTTTCTGCACAGTGTAAAAGCTCTAGCTCTCCTTTCAGGTTAGTGAATATTCATGAGGGACGACCAATAGAATCGCTCCAAACCTGCTTAGTAATAAACCTTGTTCTATCAGCTCCACTGCAGGTAAAGAAAGCTGGGTCATCCTCCTGTAAAACTCCACTTAGGAGGTATTTAAGGTGGACTGTATAATTCCATGAGAGCTATTTTATAGTTTAGTGTCCTCACTTTTATTCTAAAGGTCTAAACTTGTGACTGGTAGTGTAATATATAACGTATTAATATGGAAATGATCTACACATTGGACTACTCTACCATAGAGCAGAACTTGGAATTCAAACCAAAACATTTATGCTCTGCTGCCATCTAGAGGAGCAACATTGAACTGCCATCTGGATATGCAAATGCTGCTACAGGCCTGAGTTAAACTCTGGACAGGTCTCACTTGCTACCATTTAGCATGGCTAACTTACTGAATGCCAGACTGAGCTGTATGTCGTCTTTGCGGGTGTATGAAATAGGCCCAGTAACCGGATCTCCATTTGAGTGCTCCAGTATCTCAGAATGCACTTACACACCTTCACACTCACTGTAGCCTTACTAGGTTCAAGTGACACCAACTCAAGCTGGCCTTAATTGCAGCGCCAGGCTCAGACTGTTGTGGCGGCTTGCCTGTAGATTGCTGTGAATACTCGCCCCCAATTCGTTTCCATAAATACCGGCGCTATAAATGATTGTGTGGAGAGGCACTGTGGAGTGTGAGCACAGGTGGTAGAGAGGGAAACAAGTGGTGTTACACTCTGATGACAAGTCAAGGTGAATAATGACGGCCCTTTGGGTGGGACGTGGTCTAATCCTGCTCACTCTCGCTGTGTCAGAGTGGTGGGAGACATGCAGAGAAAGACCTAGCCAGGTCACGGCTCATAGCTTGCTAGTGTAGGTTAGAGGTTTAGCCTCTGATTCTGTGTATTGGTGTAGGTTAAAAGCTCATCACTGTTTGGTAGTGTGGTTTAGAAGTTCAGCTGCTTGTTCGCTAGTGCTGTTTTGAAAGTTTGGATTATTTTAGATCAGCTTCTGCCTCCTACAGTTAGCCACTTTGGAAGATTAGCATGAAGCCCAATCAGGTAAGAAGTGAAGTGTTGTGTTCTGTTTTGTGTTACTGGTCCTCCATATTCATGCTAGCTTTTCCTCTGCTTCGCCCCCCTGACTGCTCTGACTTCTGGATTGGTTGTTCTGGCTTTTCTTTCACAGGAGGTGAAGCTGACATGTCAAGATCGACTGAGGAGGCAAAAGGAAGTGGTGGCTTGCAGGATGAGGAAACTAGATGCCAAGAAAACTGAGATTAAAGTTAGTTATATGGTCTTTGGAATCTGGCATGGTGTTATGGCTGGAATTGTGCTCTATGCATGATGTTGTTGGTATGCACATCCATGTGTTTGCTCCCAGTGATTTATCCCTATCATTATAGAAGAATTTCCTTATTATTTAGAACAATTTTCTATTAACCCATAAGAGCCCAGATGCTTTTCTGCCTACAGATACATCATGAGGCATCAGTCTTATTCTGACAGAGAGGTGACATGGCATCTTCTGGCACTGTTTTAAGGTCCATATGCTTGTAACATATATCTCTTAACCATTTCGTAACTTCGTAACTTCGTATCTCATCGCTTTGTTCTAGATATGGGCTCAGGCTGGGTTCTACGTGATATAGAACCTTATCAAAGCATTAGAACCGTTAATTATGTTTAGAACAGACCTTATAGATACAAAACACAAGCTTTTAAAATGAGCTGGTTTGGCCTCATGCACTAACCAAGCACACTGCCTGTTCGGTAAATGAGGTCACATGTTCACAGATTCACACCCTGTCATGTGATCGTGGCCAGGATGTCCCGTATAGGTCACTTAGGAACTCCATGTGTTGGAGTGATGGATAAAGCTGGACATGGATCTTTCCAGACTTTGTGGCACATACGTCACTGAGGGCTCTTATGGGTTAAGCACACATATCGTTTAATGCATATGCTTTTCATATCCATACAGAATTATTGTACCTTAGTTCATTTAGTCATACACCTACGTGACAATCAGTGACATATCCCAAAATGGATCTCCCTGTACCATCTACAATCCAATTACTTGAACTAATCATTCTAACAATCAGTAGATTATACCTGATGTAAACTCATCATCAAAAGACTAGCTGCTCCCAGAAGGAAGTGTGGGATTGCAGTGCTGTTGGGAAGAAAGATAAAGGTTACCAGGATCAATAAATGATGAAACATTTAGACTGATTTGATCAATATTTATTGAGCTACACATAGTCTGTCTCGCAGTATGGCGTCAAATAACCCAACATGCCAGACGTCTCGGCATGGAGTTTGTAGAGGTCCCTAATGGTGTCCTGTGATAATCCATGTGATAATGCAGCTTGAATATCCTAACACAGTTCCTGCAGATGGTACGGTAGGGGTGGAGGTAGAGTGACACTAGGCACTTGGCTCTGACCACGGTGCCTCCACACATAGATTCGTTGGTCGTCTCCCCCAAGAAAAAAGTTCTAAGCATTCAAGCCTTAAGAAAGATAAAGTATACACTGTTTGTCAGAGTATGGCAAAAAATGCACATGCCGGTTTGTAGAAAACCATAGCAATGTAAATGGTAATCACAGTATTCCTCCTGTGATTCCTAATGAAATCCTAATTACATATTTTGCCAAAATCATTCAGCTCAGTGTGATGTTTTGCCGTATTATAACTTCAGTGGTAGTGTTCAGTATATCCCACATCCATGTATGGGTATTTATTTACATTACCTGCATTTATATCTATTAGTAACTGTATTTATATGAATCAGTAACTGCGTTTATATGTATCAGTAACTGCATTTGTCCGGATCAGTAACTGTGTTAGTGTGGATCAGTAACTGCGTTAGTGTGGATCAGTAACTGCATTTATATGTATCAGTAACTGTGTTAGTGTGGATCAGTAACTGCGTTTGTGTGGATCAGTAACTGCGTTAGTGTGGATCAGTAACTGTGTTAGTGTGGATCAGCAACTGCGTTAGTGTGGATCAGTAACTGCGTTTGTGTGGATCAGTAACTGTGTTAGTTTGGATCAGCAACTGCGTTTGTGTGGATCAGAAACTGCATTAGTGTGGATCAGTAACTGTGTTTGTGTGGATCAGCAACTGCGTTTGTGTGGATCAGAAACTGCATTAGTGTGGATCAGTAACTGTGTTAGTGTGGATCAGCAACTGCGTTAGTGTGGATCAGTAACTGTGTTAGTGTGGATCAGCAACTGCGTTAGTGTGGATCAGTACCTGCATTTGTGTGGATCAGTAACTGCTTGTGTGGATCAGTACCTGCGTTAGTGTGGATCAGTAACTGCGTTTGTTTGGATCAGTAACTGCGTTAGTGTGGATCAGTAACTGTGTTAGTGTGGATCAGCAACTGCGTTAGTGTGGGTCAGTAACTGCGTTAGTGTAGATCAGTAACTGTGTTTGTGTGGATCAGTAACTGTATTTGTGTGGATCAGTAACTGTGTTTGTGTGGATCAGTAACTGCGTTTGTGTGGATCAGTAACTGCGTTTGTGTGGATCAGTAACTGCGTTAGTGTGGATCAGTAACTGCGTTAGTGTGGATCAGTAACTGCGTTAGTGTGGATCAGTAACTGCGTTTGTGTGGATCAGTAACTGTGTTAGTGTGGATCAGTAACTGCGTTAGTGTGGATCTGTAACTGCCAAAACATCAAGTTTTTCTTTGTCCCCGTCAGAAAAAGGCCTCAGCAATCCGTGAGAACATCCAGAGGAAGTATGACGAGATGAAGAGAGTGCTGGAGGAAGACTGCAGGATCACACTTTCTCTGCTGGAGATGGAGGAGACGGCTGCAGTCCACGCCCTGGATGACTTTATAGAGAGAGACTGTGCTGCCTTAAGTGAAGTAGAGTTCCAGCTGACTGAGGGGTTAATGGAGAGTGACGCACAGTCCGGAGACACGGTGAGAATCCCAAACCATGTTCAAGCCTCTCAGCAAGGTACACCACAAATCCAACGTCTTGACACACTACGTTCAGTATGCAGAAATTTATATTCAAATCTTTGAAATCTGTGAATCATGAAGGTGATATTCATGCGTACCAGTCATATATTAGTGTTTCAGTCAAAATACTAATTTATTGTTGTGATAAATAATATTAATAATGATATTATTAGTGATTAACAACAACGATACTACTACAACTACTATTACTATTACTAATAATAATAATGGTGGTGTAGCTCAGCAGGTAACACCACAACCTTCCAGAGAACCACTGTCACATGTGGGAGACTGGGGTTTGAATCCTGGTCTGAGTGACTATGCTGTGCTACACCAATAAGAGTCCTTGGGCAAGACTACTAACACTACGTCTATCTGTAATATGATGAACCTTGTAAGTTGCTCTGGGCAAGAGCGTCAGCTCAATGCCATAAATGTAATAGTAATAATAATGACCACTTTGGAAATGCAATGCATTTTGGATATTAATTAGTGATGCAATGTATAAAATTATTATTATCAAATTTATATTTTTCTTGTTATTTTTCTTCTTCCTCCTCTTCTTCTTCTTGGTCAAGAGATTTTTGTTGGCTAACTATTCCAGCAGTTTGACGTTAACACGTTCCAATTCCGGAATGTTCAATTTCAGAAATGTTCACCATTTGGGAATGGTGTGCTTGAATATGACTTTTCGGTCCGAATTACGGTTTTCTAAAAAATCTCCTATTTTTTCCCCATTAAGAAAGAATGGAGTGAAAAGTACACACCTGTCCAGTGAGCTCGGCCAACAGCCAACGTTTCTAATACCCTGTCAAGTTATTATAACATTTTCACTCCTGTTTTGCTAAAGCTGGACGGTCTACCTGAATCATATAGGATAGATTCTAAAGTTCGGCTTCTAGTTTGTGACTCTCAGTTAATCTGCTTCTAAACTGTGAGATTTAATCCCTGCTATTACTGCACAGTCAAGCTCAGTGAGCACACCTGAAAACAAATAGCGTTAATCTTAATCTACATCTCTTTCCATGACAATTCTACAATATGTACCTTCTAAACGTGACGTGTGAGATTGACTATTATGATGTAGAGTAATACTCATCATTTCTATTACTACTATTCAGCTTTATCATCTGCCTATAAAGCACTGTGAGCTGCCACGGATATGAAAAGTACTCCATAAATGCCGATGTCATTTTACAGCTTTCCCAAATACTATAGAGTCACCTACGACTCTCTTCATCACTCTCGACACACGTAACATTGCTTGTTTATTCATTTGTTTGATCATTTTTATTATTAATAGTATGTATTCCCACAAATCTAAGAAACATATGTAGTTGAATATCAGTAGTATGCTCTGTTGATTGCACTGTGCATCAGAGGCCTGTCTTCGTGTATTACGTTTCCAGTGCTGCACTTTTCAGGAAGATTTCTTGGGAGAAATATTATATATGCAAAAATCCATCTGCATAAGGGAAGCCAAAACTGCCCCCCTCAGATAAGCAGGGCCTAAAGATGCGATTTAAACCCACTACCCCCGCCACTTTTGTGTGTTTAACACTTCTGCCCTCAGGGTAGCCATGAAGAGAAGAGTTAGCACACGCACTTGAGCTACTCAGACACGGTACAGGTTCTCCAATGTTCTCCTTTATTTACTGCTACCATCTAAACACAGGCTCACAGCTACGACGGCCCACTGACACAGAAGTTAGACACGATAGTTAAGCTCCATGTTACAGCGTTACAGAGAGAGTGCAGATGGATAATAAATAAGAATGGTGAGATAACAGCAGAACCGCACTCTCTTCTCTACATCGCTCTCTTCTTCTGCAGAGGTCATACAGGAATATCTAAATGCAATGACCTTATCTTAGGGCCACAGCATGACCTCGACTGTTACATTATGCATGGTGTTCATTATGTGGACGTGCAAAACTGTCACAGCTAATGGGTGCAGGATCTGTGAGTATCCGCAGGTACGCTTCTAGTCTAAAACTGAACATTGGTGGTGGGAAGTCTTCTTTGGTTTGCTGAAAGTGAGTCTCTGGAAAAGAATGGAAGCTGATTCACCTTGGGTTCCATTCATTTGTCAGGGCTTCTGTGTTTAGTGTGTTCAATGCGCAAAATGTGTTTTCAGGTTTATGAAGACTCTGAAAGACTGTGCTGTTTGACTGGTGGTGAAATGAACGAGGGGTGGTCTCTGACTTTTGCACAGTACCATATCTGCTGTGCGGTTGTACGTTACTGAGAACAGTGATGCTAGTGGGCAATTCGCCAAAGTCTCAGCATATGTGCCTCCTCTTCATGTGCTGAAGGACTGTCCATAGTGCAAATGTTCACTGGTCTTTCTTCACTCACTCTCTCTCTCTCTCTCTCTCTCTCTCTCAGATCACAGAGCTTGAGGACAGGTATGTACAGCTGCTCCCCCTGTTAAGCATTAATGTTCATCGCCATGTCAGGCATGTCTGCCTGTGAGTGACAAGCGTAAGTTCTGCATTGCACATGAAGCAACAGTGGTGTGGCACTGTGGCATACAACTCCTCGTCATAGGGATCATCCATGCATTCGTTTGTCCCATTAACTGTCTTCTCCTTCATAATATTATTATATTAATATACTAACTGGAAGACTATATAAATAGCCTTCCAATAACAGCACCAGCTCTCAAGATACTTTCCTTTTTTAGCCTTTATTGCTGAGAATCTTTGGAGGAGAGGACAGCTAGGAGCTATTCCTGTCTCCGCATGCCATCATGTTTACAATGGGACCATGCTCGGAATAAGAATGGCTGTTTTTTCAATGAAGCAGAATGAGAGCTGATGATTTGTACTGTTTGGCTTGTTGGCAGGGTTGAGGACTTGCTGAAGGTTACAGACCCAGCGCTGGTGAGACTGGATGAGGTAAAGGCAGAGCAGATACTGGACCTGACCAACAACCTGCTGCTGTTCATCCGCTCTCAAACCCCCATTGTTAAGAGACTGCTCAAGAGCTGTAAGTCGAATGGCATCAGTCTAGGCTGTGGTCTAATTTACATCTGGCATGAAAATGAAAAATATCAGAGCAAAAATAGGGTTGCATAAAGAAATGGATGGTCTGGGGAGCTCCAACCCAGGAGGGCCAGAGTCCTGGACAGTATGGCAGGTTTAACAGTTCAGCAGATTTGGCTGGAATCACCAAACTGGGCTGGACTCTGGCACTCAGTTGCCCACCCCTTCCATAGGTGTTTTAGTTTACTGTTTAGGATGTCTAGGACAGTTTCCCACCAGAGAGGGCGCCAAAGCCTTAGTTATGACAAGTCAACTAGCAGAAAGCACACACACACACACACAAGCACACACACACACACACACACTACTGTGTAGTGAGTTTACATGTGTATACAGGTGTTCAGGTATTGGCCAAATTGCCTAGCACAGATGTTCAGTATAGATAAATAAATATAGAGAAATAAGTACACAGCTGGATATTCAAGTATACAGCTGGATGTTCAAGTATACAGCTGGATGTTCAAGTATACAGCTGGATGTTCAAGTACACAGGTTAAGATAAAGTGCAGTGCAAAACGGTCCTGTGAACTAAGTGCCCAGTGTGTGCCCGGGGACCCTGGCTAGACATCAGTGGCTGTCTTTAGTGGTGTAGTCCTGTACTGGTAGGTGCTGCCTTTGTGACCAATTTGACAGCTCAAGGGTAAAAGCTGTTCCTGAACCTGGTGGTTCTGGCTCGGATGTTCCGGTACCTCTTTCCCGAGAGCAGAGGTTGGAACAGGGGATGACTGGGGTGTGTGGGGTCTGAGGATCATCGTACTTTTCATACATCATACTTCTCTCTCTTTCTTACTCTCTCTCTCTCTCTCTCTCTCTCTCTCAATATATAGTCACCAGTATGGTCAGATGTTTAGTGGGAATCTCAGCAGTCAAAATATGTCCTGCTGTAGCAGTAATTACATTTCAAACTAGTCATTTGTGGGTTCAAACTGTCCCTTCAGAGTATGATGGCCATATGAGGGAAGACTGTAATTAAGGGAAGGCAGAGATCTCTGACACCGTGGCTAGTTCTGGGCAGCTTCTGCTCAAAGCTAGAAGGCTGGAGGCCTCCTTAACATTTACGGCATTTAGCAGACCGTCTTATCCAGAGCGACTTACAACCGTGATAGAACCTTTAGAACAGTAATAGGACGGAAGGATGGAACTGAAGAACAGGAAGGGGATGGGGTGGTGTCACAAAAACAAAAGCTAGAGATGGGAATGCATAGGATGTTAGTTTGGATGGAGTTTCAGGCATGGCCCTCCCCCTAGATTTCAGCCATTTTGGTAGCAGTAGAACTGCTTAGAGAGGTGGCAGATCAAGCATATGAAAAAGACCCCTGACCTCAAAGTTAGTGGATCAGCTGAGACACGCTGGGGGTCTAAGCTAACAATCAAAATCTGCAACAGTAGTTGCAGCCATCTTTAAAACTTCTATGTGCAGTTTCATAGTGACATTATGTCCTCCAGTGTCATAAGCCACATCAGCAAGTCTATCTGAAACGACTTGATGTGGTTTGAGGCAAATATGTGATCGTTTGGTCAAACAGTTAGCCTAATGCTAACATGCAACTTCTATTACTGGTTAACTATGCTAGCCTCATGGCTCTAGTGCAAAGCTGCAGAAGCAAAGTTGGACACCAGCCATTTCTTTGAGATAAGGAGAAAACTGTAGGAGTTACATTTTTCAAAACTGGTGTCTTGGCTTGTTAGTACAGCCTCTTTCTTTCTTCTTTCCAGGCTTGACTGAGGTGACCTTAGACCCAAGCACAGCCCATCCCAAACTGATCATTTCCCCAGCACAAGATAGTGCCACCTTTACAAGTGTGTGGCAGGATGTTTTGGACCAAGAGAGTCGATTTGACACCACCCTCAACGTGCTGAGCCTGCAGAGCTGGGACTCGGGCCGCCATTACTGGGAGCTGGATGTAAGGGAAAAGGTATATTGGGAGCTGGGCCTCACCTATCCATCTATCCCACGCAAGGGCCGCCAGGAGGATTGCTGGCTGGGCCGGAGAGACGAGTCCTGGTGCGTGGAGTTCTTTGACGGGGACTACACAGCCTGGCATGGCGGCAAAGCCCATTCGCTGCCCATCTGCACTAGCTTTAAGCGTATCGGGGTCTTTTGCAGTTTCCCCGCAGGACTGGTGATGTTCTTCGGAGAGGACAGCATGACACCTCTGTTTGCTTTCTGTGCCGGGGCGTTTTCAGACCGCCTACATTTGGCTCTGTGTCCAGGACACGATCTTCAGGGAAGCAACTCGCAGCCTATTAAAATCTGTAACACCGCTCATGCAAAGTCCTAACAGCTACCTCCACTTGCTGATTATCTTCATTCTGGCTTGGTGCCAGGAAAGTAGGAAACAGGGGTTCTATTGAGATACAAAATTCAAAATGTTTCAACTTAGACAGAATGTTAAATTGTGAAATATTCTTGAACATCTTCCCAAAATCTCAAGTATTTAATGTCCTTTATGTTGTATTCGGGGGAAAAAATATCAGGGAATTGGTGGTGAAGAATTTCTTGTGAGCCATCCATCAAACATGTAGTTCTTGAGCTCTGTGTTATTAGAAGGTGTGTATTAATATATCACAAAATGATCTTTCATGATGCTGCATTGATTCTCAAAAGAATATCTATTTTATATTAACTGTTTACATGCAAAGATAATTTTTGGTTGTGTTTCTTTTCCCGGCCACTAGATAGCAGTGTGCTTCACCATTAGACTTATCCACTCCAAAGAAAACAAGCCGCTGAATGGTGCACTGCTAACATTAGCATTAGCAACACCTTTGCATAAGGTGATGTGTTATTATATATGAGACATTCACTCTAATTAATGTATTTCATTTAGAAGATGGGATTGTGAGGGCAGTTTTTGGCCATGTTACACTGATGTTTTATTGGGAAAAAAAAAAAATTAATTTATTTTGCTCCAGTCAAATTTTTTCACTCAACATTAGTTATGTAAAAATGATAAATGATAAATTCTGGCACTCCTGTAGGTTTACAACCCAGCCCAACAAATGTGAAGAACAGTGAATCATGTTTCCCATTCATAATAATACTGGTAATGCTATAAATACAAATCTGCTAAAGGTCTTTAAATGGGTTGAGGCTATAGGTGTTTATTATTGCTTTTATCTAGGAAGTGAGCATTAACCTGTTTATTAATTACATTTAGTTATTCATTATTTTTGTGATGACATCATCAGTACTGTTTTGTGATTGCTTCTCTGACTTTTTATGTCTGTTGCTTAATTTTAATGTCGAACGGACACCAAAAATGAAGAAATATGAAATATGTTCACTAATCTTCAGTTCCAATGCTAATAGATACTCACCAAACAGATACTCAGAAGATCCACTGCAGTTCTATAAGGTACTCAGTTCTATAAGGTACTCTGTTCTAAGAGGTACTCTGTTCTATAAGGTACTCAAATCGCTGCAGTTCTATAGGGTACTCAGTTCTATAAGGTACTCAGTTCTATAAGGTACTCAATCCACTGCAGTTCTATAAGGTACTCAGTTTTATAAGGTACTCCGTACTATAAGGTACTCAATCCACTGAAGTTCTATAAGGTACTCTGTTCTATAAGGTACTCAGTTTTATAAGGTACTCCGTTCTATAAGGTACTCAATCTACTGCTGTTCTATAAGGTCATCAATTATATACGGTACTCAGTTCTATAAGGTACTCAGTCCACTGCAGTTCTATAAGGTACTCAGTTCTATAAGGTACTTAATTCCCTGCAGTTCTATAAGGTACTCAATCCACTGCTGTTCTATAAGGTACACAGTTTTATAAGGCACTCAGTTCTATAAGGTACTCAATCCACTGAAGTTCTATAAGGTACTCTGTTCTATAAGATACTCAGTTTTATAAGGTATTCAGTTCTATAAGGTACTCAATACACTGCAGTTCTATAGGGTACTCACTTCTAAAAGGTACTCAATCCACTGCAGTTCTATAAAGTACTCAGTAGTTACGTAGTAGTAGTATGGAAAGGTATGTTACTGCAGCATTGTTTCACTGGACTATGGTTGCAAGTTATTGGTGGGTAAGCTACGTACCCCTGCTTATAATCGCTAATAATTTGAGCTGAATAGGAATGTCATATTTCAGTATTTTCCAGAACTGTAAGTAAATAAAGAAAACACTCCGTTAGCAAGCGTAAGAGTAACTTAAGAGTACTTCAGATTTGACCTTGTACCTTTTTATTCATATATTCAGTAGCTTTAATATGAGACAGAACTTGGCCATGGACTTTCCAACACAGCTGTACTGCAAAGTCAGGAACACATGAACATATGCCTGAAGCTGTTAGGTCAAACAATTAAACCACACTTCCTTGACTTGTCATTTTTCAGCTCAGTCCCCACACAAAGCTTTGTACTTGTATTCCAGAGGTTTACTGGGTGGGAGTTGTGCTGGGTGTACTGTTTGTTTTTGCATGGATCCAGTCTAGGAAGTGAGTGATGCGGGTGTAAACTCCAGGCTTGTTCTTCTCTCCACAGCTGTCTCCCCAGCTAACAATGCCGTAGATGTAGTGGGTCTGGTTCCTCACGCAGGTCAAGGGCCCGCCGGAGTCGCCCTAACGGAGAAGGGAGACATGCAGCATGAAATACAAGCCCTGGTGGTAAAGATTGATGGCTTGGATACATAATTTTATAGGTTACTTATTGTGTTGATTTGTTTATGCCTTTAGGTACAGGTTGAAGTACTGCTACCCAGACAGACAGACCCCGGTTGGGCTTGAGACCCCCTCCCTTAATGCCCTCAGACTGTAGCAGTTCTCT
The DNA here is from genome assembly GCA_024036415.1 of Prochilodus magdalenae. Lineage (NCBI taxonomy): Eukaryota > Metazoa > Chordata > Actinopteri > Characiformes > Prochilodontidae > Prochilodus > Prochilodus magdalenae. The sequence continues at coordinate 80,434 of JAMWET010003839.1, forward strand.
CTTGGCTGGTGTGTATAATAACTGTGTTTTACGTTGCCTGTCATTGAGACGAGGCTCAGCCTTTGCCCTAGAATAGAACTTGTTCATCGCTCTTGAGCACCCCTGCTGGTGCAGTACTGACCACCTGTGGTTGTTCTCAGTGACTCTAAGCTGGCATGCATCACCACTGTAGTGGAAATCCCCCCAATAAAGTCTGATAATCTCTTTAAGACAGTGTCACATTCCTTTTGAAGTGTTAATAGCTTTATGAACTTATATATAACTTTATGTTTTCTTTACTGTAATTAAAGGTTATGTTTTTTTTGGGATTCTTAAATAGAGGTCTAGTGACTTAGGGTCTAGTGGTTTTGCTGGTCACTCAGCCGTACTGCATCATGTCTCTTCAAACCCTACAGATGTCATCCTGAAATGTGGGAGTGCCAGTGCTGTGTTCTGGCTGGTCATGATACACCGAAGTTAGTATAAAAGTAGACAGGCCTTAAGAGACTGATGAAATCCTTACTTGACAGGATTGGAAGGTTAACCAAGTATTACAGGAGGGAATTATACATGTGACTGTTTGTCCAGGGATCTTAAAGAGCAATATTGATCATTTGAGGTTTGGTCATTTAATCTAAGTGTTGAATTTGAGTTATTACTTATGCAGGACTATATTGGAAGATTTTGAGCTCAGGTGTTTCCTTGCACCAAAGGCTCTAGGGGACAGTGAAGCTAAGACTGTTAAGCTAAGTAAGGCTGTCCCTGGCCAATGAATGGATGGAAGACCATTCTTCCCTATGATGGACTGGGAGCCTGTCCAGGGTGTTTCGTGCCCTATAAGCATTTTATTGAACAGTTTTCAGGACCATTTTGTAGTTTCCCAGTTACAGACTGTAGTCCATCTGTTTCTCTGCAAACTTTCTTAGTCCCCTTTCACTCCATTCTCCTCAATCAGGACCCCCACAGGACCACCACAGAGCAGTTACTTTTTAAATGCGAGGTCCCCTAGGTGTCCACTCTATTGGAGACTCCTACCTTGCAGGTCAACCTTGTAGATGTACAGTCAGAGACAATAGCTCATCTGCTGCTGCACAGTGCAGTGTTGGTCCTGCACACGCTCCCCCAGGACGCTGTCCATAGGGCAGTTTTGGCTGGATAGTTTTGGTTGGTGGACGATTCTCAGTCCAGCAGTCTACCTGTGTCTCATTCACTCTCACCAGCACAACACTAACACACCACCACCACGTCAGTTTTGCTGCAGTGCTGAGAATGACCCACCACCCACATCATACCTGCTCTGTGACCACTGAAGAACAGGGTAACAAAGATTATACAGAGAAACTGATGGACTACATATGGGGTATAGTTCCAGGTGCTGGGTTATCAAGGAGCAACTGGGTAAAGTGTAGTTTGTTGCCACCCTAAGGCAGACCAGTGCTGCATCCATGGTTATTTAAGAACACCACAGAAGCGTGCAGATTATAAGTGAACCAGGATGAACTATGACCTTTTCATTATATGTTTATGTTCAGGGATTTCGAGACATGTAGGGGGTTCAAGAGGTTAATTAGAGCGACCCCTCTCCACTGAGGGTCCCCTGCTTTTCGCACTGTGGCCACAACCCAGGGAAAATCGAGTTGTATCTCCAATAAATGCAGTAAATCAGATCTAACCGCATGCCTCCAAAAGTGTTCAAGCTCATTTGATACAGCAATTCCTCACCTGGCATGCGTCCACTCCCCCCTGCAGGTATCCAGCACAGAACATGGTGCCATCAATGATTTTCCCGTACACTTTATTGCTGGAGCAAATTTCCTGTGAGATCAGCAGCACCTCAGCGTCCAGCAACTGACTGGAGCCGTGTTGCGCTAGCATGCAGAGAAAAAGAGATGTTAGATGTGGAACTCAGTCCAAGTCTGTAAAGTTATTATACACCTACTGTTCTCCTCACAGTCAGATAAAAGAGGGCATAACTCGGAGACTTACACTGTGGAGTGGCTCCCCATCCAGAGATGGTGCACTCAGTACCATCAGCAAAAGTCTCAGTGGGTAAACAGGCCGTCTTAACAAACTGGCTCTCTTCTGCACACTTCCCGTCTTTGGATTTCAGCCTCAGCAAACCTGCCGACACGTACGCACATGCAGGGGGTTCATAATAATACCGATAGTAATGATGCAGGAACTAAACTGGCAGGGATCTTGTTTTTGAATGTGATGCAGTGATGTGTGTTCGACTGGGTGAAGGGAATGATGAGCACAGGAGGATACATGGCGGTGCCAAAGAATGAAGAATTGGGCACCAGGATTTCTTCTTTCTTTAAACTGTGGATTAAAACATCTGTATGACAACATCTGTATCCCCCGGGCACCAGAGAGTGCTGCCTCCCCCCACTGTCTCCCACGACTGTTGTAAACACGGGGTTCTGGCATCACCTTTCCATCACCTCTCACAGCCCCTGTTGGTGCCCAAAGGACAGGCACTTGTTTAGAATGTACGACTACCAGTCCACAGTTTTAGAATACCTGAGTTGACCGACTGCAGTGCATCCCACAGCTGCTGGTGGGTGCATGGGGAGGACCCACAGAGCGAACACAATGACTGAGGTGGTCCCACAGTCTTTTGGTTGAGGGGTCCAGTCACTCTGTTCTGAGCACCAGGCCATCATGTATCCTCCTCTATGTTTGACAGCATGTGAGGAACCATCCTTCCAGTCTTTAGTAGTGTACTGATGGAGCTGGATGGTCCGGGGAGGCCACCTTCTAACACTTTTCTTACTGCCACAGTCAAGCATGCAGTCTTCTCTTCATCAGTGTTAAGCTGTTGACTCTCAGAAACTTGTCTTCTGATTCTGTTGGAGATTTGGGTCTTCAAGATCCCGTCAGAGTTTCCTCCAGTTTCTGAGCACCTTTTGATGGTGGTGGGAAATGTATTCACTGGCACCCCAGCCTTCCCGGCCAAACTGCACTTGTAAGGGTTACAGTGGTCAGCCTGCTGTCTTTCGTTATTTCAATTTTAATTGCCTTTTTTTCTAATCACTGCGATAGCAATGCAATATCCTACATCCTACACACTGCCCTAAAGGGTGCAGTAACAGTAAAGTCTGTTCCAGCACTGCTTTTATACAAACAGAGGGGCGGAATTTAGGACATCTGTAGGAGTTGTTTGCATAAGCTTACAAAAAACTTAATCCTGCAGAACAACTTGCCTGAGGTCAGTTTTCAGTTCATAGTTTAGCTCTTTTTAACCTCTGGCAGTTTACAGCTTGTCGTGTATTTGTACCATTTCAGGTCATTCGCTAAAGTGAATATTGAATATCTGAACAGCAAACAGCTTAGATGTCGATAAAAGTTGGAAAAACGTTCTATAACTTTGGACTGGTGGTGTATATAAACAAAATAGTAGCTGTATTCTGACCTTAATGGATATCATATTTATGCCCAAGTAACCTGGTGACCGTGCATCCAAGGTGAGAATCACTGTGTTGGTAAAGAGAACTGAAGAAGAACTGATAGCCGTAATGTAATATTCCCATGTAATGTTCCATGTTTGCCTTTGTTGTTAAAAATGAATTATTATGGGTCATTAAAAAGACAGTGAGCTATGGTAAAGTAAATTCTCCACTGTCTCAGCTGTAGGCATCCCCATAGATAGATAGATAGATAGATAGATAGATAGATAGATAGATAGATAGATAGATAGATAGATTGATACAGGTATCTTCATGTTTGTCAAATTTCCACTTTTACGCATTAATTTCTAATGGACCAACAGAAATGGCCCAAATTCGCTTGGGGAAAGATAGTCTGGTTCTATTGCCTAAAATTATAAGTAAATAAGGTTTTAGCCCTCTCCTGTAAACCTGCCATTTTAAAGATCCTATTTATGTTTTTGACTGTGACGTATAACTGAGCTAGGTAGAAACCTGTCGTGCAAGACTGTTTTGGAACTTGCTCATTTACTCACATAGAGCCATTTTCCACCTACATGGTGGAAATAAAAACTGGTTTGTGGCATCAAAAATCGGTGCCGATCCAACACCATTAACTCTCTGGTCCAGAACAGTGGACTCCGTGATGCAAGTAGCAATGGGGCATGGCACTGCACGATGAACGGCACTGAGCTCGGGAACAGTCGCATCATATGTGTTCGTGGATGAGCGCAGTGACCAGGAGGTGAAAATTGTAAAACATTTGCTGTATAATAATATGCATACTACACTACAGATAGCTACGAAACTTAATTTGCTGCTTTATAATAGTACACCTTCATAACGGACCGAGGAAACTGAATTACGATGTCCTGCGTATACTAGCTGTCTATGACAATCCGTCGGGCAACACACAGATGTTGAAGGAGTTGGTTCTGGATGGTGAGACATGCCCTTAAAGCAGGAAGTAAAGTTTGCACTTGAAGAACATGTTCCACCATGTTGTTTTTATATGTTGTCTGCCGACTTCTGCCTCTGGCACTTTGTTGGAGGAAAAGGTAACAGTCTAAACTTCTAGAAGTTTTTTTCTCTGTAACAGATGGAAATAAATAACAAATAGAGAAAATGAACAGTGATCACCTATATCATTGTAGACTCCATCAGGGGTTTCTCTGTACTTTTCATGACGGATAGCCTCCACAACGTCCACCGTTTGCTCTGTGGCCTCAACCTTGCCTAAGTCCAGACTTCCCAGAACCACTTGGAAATCCTGTTTTTTTTCGCTGTAGACACACAATTTACATACACATCACCAACAGTCTGACTCCCGAATGGAGCACTTCACAACAAACCCTGGATGAGTTCAGACATATTAACTATTCAGTCAGGCATGTTGAAAAATCAATAAAACCCTGTTGGAAACATCTGTACATTGTGTCGTCTTTTCTTTGCACACAGTCAGGTCAGATTATTATGACCACCAGCTATTATCTAGAAAAAACGATGTGTGCAGCACAGACAGCAGCTAGACGGGCTGGGAGTGAGTCAGTAAGGTCCTGGTAGGTTGTCACATGTATTTGGAGCCATGCTGACTGCAGTGCGTCCCACAAATACTGGAGTGTGCGTAGGGGAGGATCCATTGAGCAAATATGATGACTGAGGTGGCCACACAGATGCTCAGCAGGGTTCAAGTCTGGGGAATTAGTGTGGAGGGTAGTACTTGGAAGTCTTGTTCATGCTCTTCCAACCAATGTCAGGACATTTCTAGCTGTGTGATATGTTCACACTGTCCTGCTGTAATATCCCATGGCATTTATACCCAAACTGGTTGAGAGTGTCTTCCACATGGATGAGTGGGCCAGAAGAATGCCATGAAAACATGACTTTATTTAAGAGCTATGTGCTGCCACCGTCCAAAGTAGGAAGTGGTCATAATAATGTGACTCTACTGTGTATTTGTTGGTGTTGACATCTTCATTTCTTTCGCAGTGAAAGGAGGCCCAAGGCTTTTTATTGCCTTTCATTTGTAACTTTCTATATGGCCTACTTCATAGCAGGAACATAGCAGAACCCTTTTGAATTTTAAGAGAGCCCAGCAACTCTCTAATCGATATTTGGGAAATGATTAATGTTCTGTTGAATTCATAAACATACCCCTTGCTCTTCAACCAGCAGGCTTGTTTACTCCCACACATTTGGCCAACTGTGCCACCAGGTCGGCCAACGTACACCTATACTTAACTGTTTATTCACTTCTGTTTAGGTTTGGATCCCTGAAAAATGGGCCTTGTAAGTTGAGAGAACTTTCTATTAATCTTGCAAATGTACTACAGCTGTCAATATACTATTCTATTCTATTCTATTCTATTCTATTCTATTCTATTCTATTCGTTTTGCATTGGGTTGACAACCTTATGTAATGTCACCACCTTTATTTCCGTTTACGTCTAGAGTTGCATACTCTGTAAAGCACTCTCCAGAATGTTCCAAAGATGTTCAGTAGAGTTAAGGTCAGGACTTGGTCCTGGCCAGATCACTGTAAGACTCCACATGCTCCTTGAACCACTTCAATCTGGCCCTGATGAACCTTAGTGTTGTTGTCCAGCAAGATGGCCGTTCCAGGACGTAAGAAAAAATTAATTGATGGGTTAACCTGGTCGTTCAGTATTTTCAGGTGGTCAGCTGACTCCATTTTAGCCTTCATTTCATGAGCCTCAGCCTGAACCACAGAAGCAACACACCCCTGATCATAATACCACCTCCTGAGGCTTGTACAATGGAGGTATGACTGGTGCATTGCTTCACTCTGGACTAGAGTCAGTCTGGCCTCTTCAGTCTATATGACCTATATGTCCTGCTCAGGCCAATCTTTATGCTCTCTAGCAACTAGATGCCTTTTTTTCTTGATTAACTTTAATAACAAGTGTTAGCTGTTAAGGTCCAATCCTGTGAGTTAGGAACCAAACTCCACTTTACAGCATGGGAGGCGGAGATTAACCACAATAATAACCACCACAATATACAACATATAACTTCTTGTTTGAAGTCGTAGGTGAGAGTTGAGTGTAAGGTCTGAATCATGTAAATCATATTTTTGACTTGACTAAATCTGCTGATTGAACTTTCTGCTGGAATGAACTGCATAGACTGTACTCACACACAGTGTCCTGCAGTCATCACCCAGCACGGCTTGATAAGGACACCTCCACAGATGTGTTTGAAGGGGACATTTGTGGCTGTAGGTCTGACTTGTATCGAGGCCTGCCATGGCTGGGCTCCAGGCAATGCCTTTAGACCCCCATAGATGCGATTCATTGACCTCTTGGGTTGGGGTTTTCCACAGGCTACAAAATGCTCAACCAATTGGGGAGCAGAGCTTTCTGGAACAGCAATTTCTAAGGAAACGCCTTCTGGAACATGGAACATAGAGCTTTGTGTGACCCCGCTTTCCGGGGGATGGACCGGACTGGGCTGTGTTGGGCGTGGAGGGAGTGGGGTGGGCTTCACAGAAGGTCCAATGACAACAGGCTTAGCTGCAGTGGGTTGGGGTTTAGGAGGAGAAGCATGGGAGGTATCTGTAACAGAATTCATTTTAGGAAAGTGAGAAATTAAAGACCCTGTTGTTTCAAAAAGCACAGCATCACGTTTGTTGGTCTGAGGAAAAGACATAACATGTAGGGATATGTGGAAATATAGTTACCGTTGGTTGGACATTTCTTCACATCGCAGTGATCCCATCTTAGTTTCTTTCCTAAACGTATGAAGCACCATGGCCTTGATTCACCATCAGGGTTTCTGTAATTGCAGAAGCATGTTCAAGTTCAGCAGGCAACACATTAATATTTATCCCACGCTTAACCCCTTAATTATTCATAGACTGAAGATATAAGTCTTTAAAAGTATCCTTCTAAATGAATAAGCTATGTGAGTCCCTATGTGACGATCTGGGGGTGTTTGGTTAGGTGGAAATGGTTTCTTTAGTTAAGGTGATGGTACGTTAGAACCACACTGCCTACATTGAGCTGCTCCACAGTTTGCCTTCTGCTGATCATCTCACCGAGGAACATAACATTCCAAACCTTGTATTCCAAGATGACAGTTCTCATGTTCAGAGGGTTGCAAATGTGACTGAATGTCATGATGAACATTCAGGAGCATTCACACATCTGGAATAGCGCATGATATCCCCAGATCTGTGGGATGACCTGGAACAACCACTAAAACCCCCTGGGAAGGCATCCACCAAATCTGGCCCAACTGCTCAATTCTTTGGTGGAAGAGTGGGTAAACATTGCTGTAGCCTACATCCAGAAACTTGTCCAGTCTATGCCAAATCAAATCAGAGGTACAGATGGGTGTGCACTTGTCCTACCCTTTTATTTTTAATTGTGGGGGGACCCTGCCATGTTTACGTTTGTCAGCTCAGTGCTACCGTAACATTGGAATTCCCATTAGCAGGCTAGAGGAAATTAGCATTATCTTAGTGGTGGCAAAACAGGAAAACAAAAGTTACTTACAAACTCAAGGCTTCCGCTAGGCATTGCTAGGGTGGCCTATTTGGTTGGTACATGATTTAGCGACTCTCAGTATAAGCAAGCCTTAAAAGTCAAACATATATGGCCTCTCCATACCAGTGATCTCCAACCCCACTTCCTGGAGATCTACCTTCCTGCAGAGTTAAGTACTAACCCAAATCTACCATGCTGCCCCATCCCCATACCTGCACTAACGCATCTGATCTAGCTAGTCAGGGACATCTGAAGAAATGAAATAGCTGGGGCAGGTGTTGGAGACCACTGCTCTATACTGTACAATGCTTCAGACATCATTGAGCTTTCTGAGATGGCACAGTGAGGACAGCCCTTACCCTAGCCCACCCCTTCTAGTCGAACTAATTACAGCAGTAATCATTAGCATACAGCATGCATATCCATCCATACATCTCCTTACCTGCAGAAGTTGTGAGGACCCAGACCATGAGCATCCTCATATGCAGTAAAGGGGTTTATTCCTTTGTTCAGAATGAAGTGGGAATTCCAGAATAGACAGTCATCTCCGTCCTCCGTCTCGGACACCTTCCCTCTGTAGGACTCTCCATCTCCCCTATAGCAGTCGTCAGGGCCTGAGGAGCAGAACACCATACACAGCACTGCCAAAGGAGGAGGCTTATACACAGAGACAGCACCAATCCAGAGCTGGTATCAGACCACTACCACTACTGATACCAAGTGAACACCAGAAGATGCTGGATCGGGTATCACAGGGAAAGAATGAGTGAATCCAGAAACAGATTAAACCTGAAATATGACTTGTTTGTAGTGCAAAATACGGTAAAGGGAAGCAACCTGGTGTTATAATGGCATTTTGCCATGACTAGCCTCATGCCCCTAGTAGCGGTTTGAAAATATGCTTAGATGGACTAAATAGATTTTAATAGAATAGACAATATTGTAAGAGAAAATCAACATATGTTGGAGCTGATCCATAAGTTATGAAATGGAATGCCTTGCCTGGTTTCAAGGCAAGAGATACACACACTAGTGGTGATTTAAGTGCTAGCGGTGTTTAAGTGTTAGTCGTGATTTATATGTTTGTGGTAATTTAAGTGCTAATGGTGTTTAACTGTATTGTATTGTAGTGTTGGTGGTGTGGTGATTTAAGTGATAGTGGTGTTCAAATGTTAGTTGTGATTTAAGTGTTAGTGGTGATTAAACCGTTAGTGGTGATTTAAGTGTTAGCTGTGATTGAAGTGCTAGTGGTGTTTAAGTGTTGGTTGTGATTTAAGAGTTGGTGGTGATTTAAGTACTAATGACGTTAAAATTTTAGTTATAATTTAAGTGTTAGTTGTGATTTAAGTGTTAGTGGTGATTTAAGTGTTAGAGGTAATTTAGGCCTTAGTGGTGTTTAAGTGCTAGTTGTGATTGAAGTGCTAGGGGTGTTTAAGTGTTAGTTGTGATTAAGGTGTTAGTGGTGTTTAAGTGCTAGTGGTGTTTAAGTGTAAGTTGTGATTAAGGTGTTAGTGGTGTTTAAGTGCTAGTGGTGTTTAAGTGTAAGTTGTGATTTAAGTGTTAGAGGTGATTTAAGTGTTAGAGGTAGTTTAAGCCTTAGTGGTGTTTGAGTGCTAGTGGTGATTTAAGTGTTAGTTGTGATTGAAGTGCTAGTGGTGTTTAAGTGTTAGTTGTAATTAAGGTTTTAGTGGTGTTTAAGTGCAAGTTGATTTAAGAGTTGGTGGTGATTTAAATACTAGTGGTGTGGATATGTTAGTTTTAATGTAGTTGTTAGTTTTTATTTTTAGTGTTAATTGTGATTTGAGTGTTAGAGGTGATTGAAGTGTTAGTGGTGTTTAAATGCTAGTGGCAATTTAAGTGTTAGTTGTGATTTAAGTGCCACTGGTGTTTAAATGCTAGCTGTGACTGAAGTGCTAGTGATGTTTAAGTGTTAGTTGTGATTTAAGTGTTAGTTGTGATTTAAATGTTAGTGGTGATTTAAGTGTTAGAGGTAGTTTAGGCCTTATTGGTGTTTGAGTGCTAGTGGTGATTTAAGTGTTAGTTGTGAATGAAGTGCTAGTGGTGTTTAAGTGTTAGTTGTGGTTTAAGAGTTGGTGGTAATTTAAGTGTTAGTTGTAATTGAAGTGCTAGTGAAATTTAAGTGTTAGTTGTAATTGAAGTGCTAGTGATGTTTAAGTGCTAGTTGGGATTTAAGTGCTAGTGATGTTTAAGTGTTAGTTGTTATTTAAGTGCTAGTGATGAATTGAAGTGTTAGTTAACACCACACAAAGCTAAAGTCAGAGTTTTATTCACCAGTGTTCCGGATCCAGTTTATATGGTACAGCAGGCACCAGAATGTAACTGCTCCACCATTTAAGGTGGAACAAGAAAAATCCAACAAAAAACTGGGGGATAGGAAGCTAAGCTAAAACGCAGATGCCAAACACAGATGAACGTTCCAAAGCCATTTTTGCTGGTGTTTTTTTTCGGCGCTTTGCCCTACTTATCACCAACAACCTTTGATTTTCAATAGAATCAATTTGATTTCTCACTTAAATGAGATTTTAGCAACAGTAAATGTTGCAAAGCATTTTGAAAGCTCATGATGGTGCTTCTTATGCAGAAAATCATTTCCTGCCCTTCACCTGGAATTCACACCACAACAGTGCAGTGAAGTGAAGCAAGTCATAGGCATACAACCTATTCAAATAATCAACAATGGAATCAGTATTGGAAAAGTGGTCTCTACTATAATTCAGCTACTATGTTCTTGAAAAGTGGGGCTTGACTGATAGCATCAAGTGTCAATCATGTTTGCCCAAGGGTTATTTCCACATCCCAAAGCTCAAAGCAGTGTGAAAAAACTTTCAGTATTTTGTACAGTGGGGCGAATGTGTTCTTACCAACATGACAGAATTTTCCACTGAAACCTTTACTGCATTCACAATCGAAGTCGTTTCCATCCTTTACACAACCGCCTCCATTCAGACATGGGTTAGGCTCGCATGGGGAAACTAAAAGAGCACAGGTGACAGGACATGTGCACGGTCAGTCCATGATGGGTAGTAACAGACAAAGCTGTTAATCACAAAAATAATTTCAAAGTCTTAAAGAAATAGATAAACAGACATATGAATTTTGTCTTAACCTAAATACATCCAGTCGGCTAAGAAACAGCCAGTGTCTGAAGTTTGCTTCTTTAGTTTTGCACTAGATCTATGAAGCTAATGTAGCTAACAAGTATCGTCATCGCTTACTAGCCTACTGTAATAGTCTGCTTATGTGGCCTCTGACATTGTATGACACTCTGTGGTCTATTAACACGAACACTCAACCCCTAATGCCAAACTGTTTTTTGAACAACATTACATTCATAATTATACAAAATTGTTTCTGCACTGAACAAATGATGTTGACTCTACACTACATGTATATATTAGTTCAGTGCAACTTGCATGTCATTAATCATTAGCAATCAAGTCAGATATCGTGATAGAAAATTATGGTGCATTCATAATACATTGTATCATTCAGCTTCTAAATTTTGTTCCCAAAATGTACTAATAATGTGTGGGTGTTATTAAAATATTAAAATCTAAATTTAGAGAGTTATGATAGAATTTATATACACTCATTCTCACAAGAATGGTTGGGCAAATAGTTGCACCCAGAAGGGATCAAGTGACAGGAATGAAACTTGGTAGGTAGGTACCTGTACATGTACCAACCACCACAATTACAGACATTCAGCAAGCAGTCACCCCTACCACAACATCAGCAGGAACTGTGTGAGAATATTCAAGCTACAACCTCCACAACTCCATCCCGAGAACGTTCGGGCCATGTTGTTGTTAGCAAACCATCTAGCCCAACGCCATACTGGAGACCGAATGTCCCATAGCTGTATTGCACTGCAATCCAGACCTTCTTATGGGTCCATCTTTCAATTTGCACTGATGCAATCCCACAGTATTCTTCTGGGTGCACGCCTATTATATTTATACGATGATGAGTGTATACACTGTATGTGTATATATATATATATATATATATATATATATAAATATATGCATAGGGACTCACTTGATTTGCAGTTTGGAGGTTTGAAAGGTGGCCAGCACTTGCACTCATAGAAAGGTGGAGTTGACGTCAAGACACATTGTCCATACCCACATGTGTCCCTCTTGCAAATCACTCTACCTGAAATAAAAATTGTTAAGAAGTTCCAGAGTGGGATGAAAAGCCTTCTTCATGATGCCGAAACAGTCAACAAAAATGATAGAAAAATAAATAAAAATAATACTGCTTACATCTACTGCTGCTGTTTCCCCTCCTTACCCACAGAGGTCCCTCTCTCCTGAAGTCTAGCCCTTGTATTTGCACCTGATTGTAATCAGCAGCCATTTTGTATATATGTAACGTAGTTGTACACTCAAGAAGTAGTTAGTTTTGTCCCTAAATGGATTGGCAGGTGGCGTATTGGCTGTAATCTACTAAACATGTTTCTATTTTTATGGTCGTTTGCATGCTGCCTTTGGTTATGATTCTTATGCTAGAGGATATGAGCAACACTTTTGGTTTATCATTGTTATGAGTTTTTTTGGATTGTGCACTTTTGGTACATGTTGTTTTTTCCACAACTTTTTTTCACTGCCTTGAAAAAAACTTACCAGAACCAGTATATCTCCTGGGCTTGTTCTAATGCTAATTTTAAAGGAGTTATAAATTTGAAGCCTGACCTAATTATCTGCATTAGCCTAACTTCTCCACTCCTTGTTTTGTGGGATCCTTGGGATGAAAACGCATACTCAAAACTGGAAGTGGGTGTTTAACTTGAACATTTGCAATGAACTGTTGCAGAAAATCATTCAGCAGTTTTTGTCCCCAGTAAAAGCAAACCTGGCAGTGGTTTTTAGAAGATATTGAAACTAGTTGGGGTATTCAGAGCTTCAAGCTAAACTCCAGCTGTATTATACCGTTCGAGTCACCCAGACAGGAATCAATTTCATGCTTTTTCTGCTTGAGCGGTAAAAAAAGGTATTTGTAAACCTCAACAGAATAAGAAAAACAACGTTGTCCTTTTCCTCCTAAAACAAAAGTCACTTTAGAGGATACATCAACATACATACATGAAAATCATTTACGTCCTTTATTTCATTAAGCGCTAGTACTTGGTATCTTTTTTGTTTAAGCCTTCACCTCTAGAAAGTGTGTCTTTTCTGATGATATTGATAAAAAAATTTTTTGAGGCAAAGGGTCTTGCTCCACATGTATCTCCTGCCTCTGAAGTTTTTGGGGCATTTGCATCGGAATTTCCCTCCTCTCCTTTCCTCACACTCTCCATTATTGAGGCAGGGATTTGGTGTGCAACTGCCTGCATAACCAAGAGTGGATGCAGGAAGTAAGGTGAGGGACATTTATGAAAAGTGAATAAGCATGTTTACATAGTCATAGTCATAATCTAGCATTGCTTGTGCTAGAAAAAAAACTAATAAAGCTAAGCTCATCACAATGTCGAATTTTGGGCCTATGATTAATTTAGAAATAATTTCAGGCTTGTCTTCTTAAAATGTATATGCCTGAAGTGGTCAGATTTTCGGAATGGCTATCTTTGTTAGCCCTTGTTATATAGTAGAAATTCCTACCTTAAATAAACAATCATTACTCAAACAGTCATTAATAACAAAACAATAAGAGCTGTATAAAATAATCATGGTCAGTTTATGACCGGGCAGTTATGTAATCATTGTGATAGGCCTCTGTATGTAGCAAAAAGGAGCAAAATGATAATCGTTAGTTGATAATACCTTTGACATCCTGAAGCTCAAACAGCCACTCCCCTCTTCCTTCATCGTCATCATCTCTACTGTCATCAGAGTCATCGTAGTCGGCCAGCAAGTCTGGTGAAAATAGACCAAGCAATACATAATAAAACTACTTTGGTAGTTTTTATTGGTTATTATTATTTATGCTTCCATACAGTTGCAGTCAAACCTCTCGTTGTCTGTGAAATAGGCTACTACAGCTGCGTGTGCACCTCAGTGGGGAATTCAGATGTTCTGTTAACCCTCTGTGCAACTGTTTAGGAGCTTGGGGGTCTCACAGACAACAGTACAAGAGTACTAAAGGCTCCTGGTTATTAGTACATACACATGTAATGGAAATCAATTCATCAATTTATACAAAATGTTTCAATTTTGGGAATTGTTTCAGTCTCAACACAACAGTTTCTCACATAAAAGCCTTAAATATATATATATATATATATATATATATATATATATATATATATATATATATATATATATATATTTATATTTAAGGCTTTTAGCAGACGCTCTTATGAAGGAATGTAAACAGTGTGAGGACAGTGATCTTGATGAGAGTGACAGTTAAGGTAACAGAACCCCAGGAGCAGGTGTGAGAAACTAGCATTGTGAAATATGATATCATATATATATACAATGCTCCCAAAATTGAAAAATATTCCAGCTCTATACAATTACAGGAAGGTTAGAGCTAAAATAATATACATAATTTTCAATACATATTACCATACTATGGTTTGTTTCCTGAGGGCAACTATATGACATTACTTTAGTCAGTACAGTGGTGACAACCCCAGTATCTTTAGACCCACTAGCATTCTAGCATAACGTTAAAGCTGCCATGCTTTTTCTTTGACTTCTATTTTTTAAGAAAACTAACTGTGACTAATTAGCAACTGCTGCTTGCACTTTTTACTCACAGATTGGTCTTAATATATTGCATTTTATTTATTTATTTATTTATTAATTAGTCTTATATAGAATATTCATATGTAACATTTTGGTCCAGTCGTTTTTATTTGTATTCGGCTTTATTTACTTTATTATTTTCCATGGAAAAGTGGTTAGGTTTTGGAATTCATTCTCAGTGGCATTCTCAAAGACATTTCTTTTACAATAGTTTTAAATTTTAACATTTGGCCTAAATATATAAATAAGTAATATTTATATTTTCTTTATTGTATTTTGTACACGTGGGATGTAATAGCACACTTTATGTCAAATGTATCAGTATTTGACCATTTTCAACTTTAGATTAGATTAGATTAGATTAGATTCAACTTTGTCATTGTGCAGAGTACAGGTACAAAGCCAATGAAATGCAGTTAGCATCCAACCAGAAGTGCAAAATACATTATTATTTACATAAAGTGCAAAACAGAATGACTGACAATTGAGATTTTTGTACATGTGGTGGTATATAAATAAATATATAGAATGTATGTGTACACAGAATGTGGGATAAGGGGGTGGTATATAGAATAGAATATGTTTTACTATACATATATACAGTAAGGAGTGAAATGCAAGATTGCAGAGAGCAGCATATGATGAGCAAGTTGTAACAGTGTAAGCAATAACTACAGGTATAAATAGTGCAATATGAACAGAATTGCGAATATAAATAGAACAGTACAGGTATGAAATTTAAAAAAGATGTGCAAAATGAGTAGTGCAAAGTGACAGTACAGTGCAGTGAGTGCCAATAAGTGACTAAAGTGACGGTGTGGAGTTCAGCAGGATCACAGCCTCAGGGAAGAAGCTCTTCCTGAGTCTGTTGGTGCGGGAGCGAAGGCTCCTGTAGCGCCTGCCGGATGGAAGGAGGGTAAAAAGTTCGTGGTTAGGGTGAGAAGGGTCCTTGATGATGCTTCTCGCCCTGCTCAGGCAGCGCTTCTGATAGACACATATACCTATATAGTGAAAACAGGTTCACTACGCTTTTGGACAGGAAAAAGAGCGGCTATATTTGTTTTGAAGAGAATTAGACATCTGGTTTTAGTCTCCAGCACTGTAAAGAAGTTTCACTGCAATGCTCCATTTAAATTGTATCACTCTGCAACCATCGCAGTGATCACCTTCTGCAGAAATTCTGGAAAATTAGTGGAATTCCCAATTAAAAAATCATATCAAACCTCTTTTTGTGCAGCCTAAAACAAAACAATTCACAAGTTAATGTATACCGTTCAGGAATACGGTCCAAAAATGTTTGAAAAGTCACGTACCCTGTACTCGTCGTCTTCGTTTCTTGTCATGTTCATGGCGTCTTTCTTCAGGCCGATGTCCTGGTTTCTCTCCAGGTCTATGTCCTGGTTTCTCTCCAGGTTTATGTTCTGGTTTCTCTCCTGGGTTGTGTTCTGGTCTATGTTCTGGTTTCTCTCCTGGTTTATGTTCAGGTCTATGTTCTGGTTTCTCTCCTGGTTTATGTTCAGGTCTATGTTCTGGTTTCTCTCCTGGTTTATGTTCTGGTCTATGTCCTGGTTTCTCTCCTGGTTTCACCCTTTTATCCTCTCGGCCATGCTCCTCGTGTTTCTTTTGCAACTGTTTTGGTTGAGAACAGGAAGATGGTAAATGAAGTGAAATAGATTTTCCTTTGTAAAGCAGATTTACTAGGCAGGTCACCAAAGTCTATAAAAGTTTTAGACCTCACCTGGACAGGTAAGAAGAAGAAACAGAGGACGAGGAGCAGCAGCTGCAGCTTCATGATGGTTGTCAGACAGAGTAGCAAACCACAGCGCAGGACTCTGCAGTCCACTGATGGCCCAGAAAAACGGCCAGAGGCCTGTGTGGACGTGTGGACTGTACACACACTGATCTGATTAACCAACGTTTCTCAACCGTCCTTGTCCTCGGTTGAATGTTTGATTCTTTATCTTATACTATTCAGCTTCTGCTGTTTGCCAGAGCAGGAAACTGTTTGTTTCAGTGCAGACTTTGTCCCAGTCAACAACAGCCGATCAGTAGCAGAGTTTGGGATGAACATGGGAGAGAAATTTTGTACAACTTGTACATGCCTTTTTGTTGTATAGCTAAACAAACTGCATGGTGATCAGTTACCTTACTGGTGACTGAAGTACACAATTAAGTTAGTTTGATCCTTAAGCTCATTGTAGCTTCTGATGTATACTGTATATTTTGATGGGTACAGAATTTGATTGTATTTGTTCAATGACAGACAGCAGTAGTAGTCGAAAAAGAAAAAGCTGTATGTTAAAATAATAGACTATGGAAAAAATCGAATATTTTCAAATCTGAATGAACGATGCCATTGTAAAAAAGACATATGCACATATCAACCAAATTATGTATTAATGCAGCAAGAATTACCACAATTATTGTGATGGCAACCACTGAAACGCTGGCCTAATCATGAGTATGCATCCTTTTGCATGTATGGGATAGAATGGTACTCTCCCTCTCACAACAATCTCCTTGGTGACTGTTAGCTGATGCAACAGAAATCCCAGCCAGCGTTTCCTTCAAATAGGTTAAGCTGTCGAATGATGCCATATTACCGGCAAAGCAAAACAATGTGGTGGCTGCATGACGTGGAAGAAGGTTTGCTATCCCGGTTTGTTAGCACTGTCTGAGTAGGATCTAGCTAGCTGGGTGGAAACTGGGGACCTTGCTTCAAAATGTGGTAGGGAAAACTGAAAAGTTGGATGGTTGCTCATCACAGTGGCTTTTATTAACTTGCTACATTAATACGTCATTTGGTTGAAATGTCCAGGCATGTGTGCACCCAGGTCAGGCTCAGCTAATTAGATTTTGAATGCTAGTAAATAACATCATCCCGACTTCAACATACCGAAGTCGAAATGAACTTAACCAAACCAGCATTTTCTCCAATAACCACTACTGCTCTCTATAAATGATCAGTCAAGTCAGTCAGATCAGGCATTACAGTCACTAAAAAAATTATCATATAAGCATGCACCCAAACATAGCCTACTGTGCACAAACCTGCATGCTACAAAAAATGTTTATCATTAATGATAAAATAAGGCATTTATTTAATATGGCTGTATTTCTATCATTTTGGCGGTTTTCCATGGGGTGCTCCAGTTTTCTCAGACAGTCCAAAGATATGCAGTCAGGCTATAGTAGTTGGAGATATTATCTTGCTCCTTGGTGTGACTGTGTGTGTCACTGTGTGTATGTGTGTCTGCCCTGTGATGGACTGGTGACCTTTCCAGGGCATTTCTTGCCTTTTGCCCACTGAGGGCTGGGATAGACTCCAGCACCCCCATGACCCAGAATTATAAGCGGTTTAGTTGAGGAATGAATGAATTTTTATCATTTAACATTTTGCTAATACAATAAGCCACGTAAGTTAATGTATTACAGTGATTTTGTTCTGCGTTGTGTCAGCGTTCATTTATTTAAACTATGGTACAATCACTGCTTCAATTAATTGTCATTTACATCTTCTACGTCTTATTATATAAGTAGACATTACTTATAATCCCGACACCAGAAGGTATTTATAGCTTTTGCGATATTTTTGATAGTTTAATATGCACTGTCATTCAAAGGTTTAGAAATGACTACTCTTAGAAGGTTCTCATTGTGTTTATCTTAATGCTTAACTGTAGAATAAAAGTGAATCAAACCATAAAATAGCACTCATGGAATTAAACAACTCCTAAACAGCTTTCTTAACCTGCAGTGGAGGCTGGTTTTGGACCAATTAAATTGATTGGTTAATTATGAATATTCACGGAAGTGAGATGGTTCTCACTTAGACTTGGACAGCTCTCGAGGAGGTCCAAGTGAGAGCCATTTATTTCCAACACTATGTTCGGATGTAGGGGAAGTGGATTATTTAGGGCAGTAGTGCCGAAGAATTATGTCTTAGTGGGGCCAAAGTGACATGTCAGTTAGTGATTGGGAGTCAATCTCAAAATAATCAATTATTTGGCTCCAGTCTGGGAAACTCTTAGCCAATGACTCTAAAGTGTCTAAATGCTGGGACTCAGCTCTTTGAATCAATCTGATGGGGGGCAGTGTAAAGCAGGTAAGAGTCTAAAGAGGTGAAAGTTTGGTTATTGGCTGTGAACAATACCAGGGCTGCTTGTCAGCTGCTGTTGCACAAACCCTGCTCAGAGAAACGGTTTATATACGTCCTGAACTTCAAAACCGGCGTGAAAAGGATTCAGCTCCTCTGGCAGCTCCTCATTCTCTGTTGTTTCTTGGTATTGCAGTCTAAAACTAACATGACCAAAGAACTGAAGACTAAATACACCCACACTGAAAAGATTTCCTTCCCAGGAACTTAGTTAATCAGGGCAGTCGTGGGCTGTCAGTTCAGGGAATTCCTCTGTGAGTAAAAGCACAAATGGCTCAAAAACTCTCTACTCAGAGAATGATTGGCCTTCTTTAATTTTATTTAATCAGCTCCATCTCCGTGCCATAAAATATTAAAAGGCATTTAAAGAGGCAGAGAGGCATTTTGACCAGCAAAACCCTGTCATGTCGTCACCCTGCCAGCCTTTGACGAAAAAACAAATATTTGTAGTCTTATGCAATATTCCAAATGCAAACTCCTATTCTTTACCCCTGAGTTGCAGTAGAGCCTGATGTGTGTGTGTGTGGGTATGTGGGTATATGTGTGTGTGTGTGGGTATGTGTGTGTGTGGGTATATGGATATGTATATATGTTTGTGTGTGTGTGAGTATATCGTCACTGTCCAAAAAAAAAAAGTATCTCCAAAATGGCAACTTTACAGGAGAGGCCAAAAACCTAATTTAACTGTAATGTAAGTCAATGGAACCAGACATCGTTCCAAACAGTTTTGGGCCATTTCTCTTGGTCCAGCCATCATGAGATTCTCACTCAGTGTAAACAGCAGCTGGTGTATTCAAATGATGCACAAAAGTAAAAATGGACAAAAGTGGAGATACATGTTTTTCATTGGACAGTTGGACAGCGACGATATATGTCTGTGTGTGTATGTGTGAGTATATGTGTGTGTGGGGATATGTATGTGTGTATGTGTGGGTATGTGTGTGTGTGTGTGTGTGTGTGTGTATGTGGGTGTGTGTGTGTGTGTGTGTATTTGGGTGTGTGTGTGGGTACATGTGTGTGTGTATGTGTGTGTGGACGGGTATGTCTGTGTATGTGTGTGTGTGTGTGTGTGGGGATATGTATGTGTGTATGTGTGGGTATGTGGGTGTGTGTGTGTGTGTGTGTGTGTGAGTATATGTGTGTGTGTGGGGATATGTATGTGTGTATGTGTGGGTATGTGGGTGTGTGTGTGTGTGTGTGTGTGTGTGTGTATTTGGGTGTGTGTGTACGTGTGTGTGTGCATTCTCCCACCTCTGTGATGTGGTAGAGATCCTCCAGATGAGGGATAAACTAAACATGGATGAACTCTGTGAAGAGTACTGTGTGACTTTGCCATGCCAGCAGGAGGTTGTAAAGAGAACAGTTCCTGTTGTGAAGAAGTGGTCAACATTGCTCCAAGGCCCAAACACACCAAATTTAAGTGTACTTGGATCCTTTCTCTTTAGCATCCCTGTGACAAATGTACATGTGGAAAGAGTGTTTACACTGGGTCAGCATTCTGGTCAAAAATGTGCAGCAGCGCCTTTACTTCATTCGGAACCTGAAGAAAGTTCACCAGTCTCCCAGGATGCTGGTGAACTTTTACCACTGTACCACTGAGAGCGTACACCAACTGTTCAGTGGTAGAATTCTCGCCTGCCACGTGGGAGGCCCGGGTCCGATTCCCGGCCAATGCACACCAGGGTTTTAACAAATTCACTAGAGTGAAAGTGCGTGTTTAAGCTCAAATCGAGTATAGATAGAGTTGCGTGAAAGAAGAAGATTGGTGAAAGTTCTGGTAATATCCGCATTGGTGTTTTGATTGGGAGAGAATTGTTACACGTAAGCGTTGCGGGATTTCAACATTGTCTGGTAAATTTCTGTATGTTCAGCATTGGTGGTTGATTGGGAGAATTTGTTACCCGGGTAATTCCCGGCCAATGTTACGCCAGGGTAATTCACTAGTGTAAAAGTGCGTGTTTAAGCTCAAATCGAGTATAGATAGAGTTGCGTGAAAGATGAAGATTGGGAAAGTTCTGGTAATATCCGCATTGGTGGTTGATTGGGAGAACTGTTACACGTAATGGCGTTGGGCTTATATATTAATCAATTTCAATTCATTGTAACTTGAGAGAGCAAACTTGTTTAAATTTCTGTATGTTCAGCATTGGTGGTTCAGTGGTAGAATTCTCGCCTGCCACGCGGGAGGCCCGGGTTCGATTCCCGGCCAATGCACGCCAGGGTTTTAACAAATGCACTAGTGTAAAAGTGTGTGTTTAAGCTCAAATCGAGTATAGATAGAGTTGCGTGAAAGATGAAGAGTGGGAAAGTTCTGGTAATATCCGCATTGCTGGTTGATTGGGAGAACTGTTACACGTAATGGCGTTGCGCTTATGTATTAATCAATTTCAATTCATTGTAACTTGAGAGAGCAAACTTGTTTAAATTTCTGTATGTTCAGCATTGGTGGTTCAGTGGTGGAGTTCTCGCCTGCCACGCAGGAGGCCCGGGTTTGATTCCTGGCCAATGCACTGCAGTGTTTTAACAAATGCACTAGTGTAAAAGTGCGTGTTTAAGCTCAAATCGAGTATAGATAGAGTTGCGTGAAAGATGAAGATTGGGAAAGTTCTGGTAAGCATTGTGGTTGATTGGAGAACTGACGTAACGTTGGGCTTATATATTAATCAATTTCAATTGCATTGTAACTTGAGAGAGAAAAACCTGTGAAAATTTTCTGTATGGTCAGCATTGGTGGTTCAGTGGTAGAAATTCTCGCCTGCCACGCGGGAGGCCTCGGTTTCGATTCCCGGCCAATTTTTAACCAAATTCACTAGTGTAAAAGTGCGTGTTTTAGCTCAAATCGAGTATAGATAGACTTGCGTGAAAGATAAAGATTGGGAAAGTTCTGGTAATATCCGCATTGGTGGTTGATTGGGGAGAACTGTTACACGTAATGGCGTTGCGCTTTATATATTAATCAATTTCAATTCATTGTAACTTGAGAGAGCAAGATTGTTTAAATTTCTGTATGTTCAGCATTGGTGGTTCAGTGGTAGAATTCTCGCCTGCCACGCGGGAGGCCTGGGTTCGATTCCCGGCCAATGCACGCCAGGGTTTTAACAAATTCACTAGTGTAAAAGTGCGTGTTTAAGCTCAAAATCGAGTGTAGATAGAGTTGCGTGAAAGATGAAGATTTGGGAAAGTTCTGGTAATATCCGCATTGGTGGTTGATTGGGAGAACTGTTACACGTAATGGCGTTGGGCTTATATATTAATCAATTTCAATTCATTGTAACTTGAGAGAGCAACCCTGTGAAAATTTCTGTATGTTCAGCATTGGTGGTTCAGTGGTAGAATTCTCGCCTGCCACGCGGGAGGCCCGGTTCGATTGTTTGGCCAATGCACGCCAGGGTTTTAACAAATTCACTAGTGTAAAAGTGCGTGTTAAAGCTCAAATCGAGTATAGATATAGAGTTTGCGTGAAAGATGAAGATTGGGAAAATTCTGGTAATATCCGCATTGCTGGTTGATTGGGAGAACTGTTACACGTAATGGCGTTGCGCTTATATATTAATCAATTTCAATTAATTGTAACTTGAGAGAGCAAACTTGTGAAAATTTTTTGTAAATTCTTCATTGGTGGTTCAGTGGTAGAATTCTCGCCTGCCACGCGCGAGGCCCGGCTTCGATTCCCGGCCAATGCACGCCAGGGTTTTAACAAATTCACTAGTGTAAAAGTGCGTGTTTAAGCTCAAATCGAGTATAGATAGAGTTGCGTGAAAGATGAAGATTGGGAAAGTTCTGGTAATATCCGCATTGCTGGTTGATTGGGAGAACTGTTACACGTAATGGCGTTGGGCTTATATATTAATCAATTTCAATTCATTCTAACTTGAGAGAGCAACCCTGTGAAATTTTTTGTATGTTCAGCATTGGTGGTTCAGTGGTAGAATTCTCGCCTGCCACGCGGGAGGCCCGGGTTCGATTCCCGGCCAATGCACGCCAGGGTTTTAACAAATTCACTAGTGTAAAAGTGCGTGTTTAAGCTCAAATCGAGTATAGATAGAGTTGCGTGAAAGATGAAGATTGGGAAAGTTCTGGTAATATCCGCATTGCTGGTTGATTGGGAGAACTGTTACACGTAATGGCGTTGCGCTTATATATTAATCAATTTCAATTCATTGTAACTTGAGAGAGCAAACTTGTTTAATTTTTTGTAAGTTCAGCATTGGTGGTTCAGTGGTAGAATTCTCGCCTGCCACGCGGGAGGCCCGGGTTCGATTCCCGGCCAATGCACGCCAGGGTTTTAACAAATTCACTAGTGTAAAAGTGCGTGTTTAAGCTCAAATCGAGTATAGATAGAGTTGCGTGAAAGATGAAGATTGGGAAAGTTCTGGTAATATCCGCATTGGTGGTTGATTGGGAGAACTGTTACACGTAATGGCGTTGGGCTTATATATTAATCAATTTCAATTCATTGTAACTTGAGAGAGCAAACCTGTGAAATTTTCTGTATGTTCAGCATTGGTGGTTCAGTGGTAGAATTCTCGCCTGCCACGCGGGAGGCCCGGGTTCGATTCCCGGCCAATGCACGCCAGGGTTTTAACAAATTCACTAGTGTAAAAGTGCGTGTTTAAGCTCCAATCGAGTATAGATAGACTTGCGTGAAAGATGAAGATTGGGAAAATTCTGGTAATATCCGCATTGGTGGTTGATTGGGAGAACTGTTACACGTAATGGCGTTGGGCTTATATATTAATCAATTTCAATTCATTTTAACTTGAGAGAGCAACCCTGTGAAATTTTCTGTATGTTCAGCATTGGTGGTTCAGTGGTAGAATTCTCGCCTGCCACGCGGGAGGCCCGGGTTCGATTCCCGGCCAATGCACGCCAGGGTTTTAACAAATTCACTAGTGTAAAAGTGCGTGTTTAAGCTCCAATCGAGTATAGATAGAGCTGCGTAAAAAATGAAGATTGGGAAAGTTCTGGTAATATCCGCATTGCTGGTTGATTGGGAGAACTGTTACACGTAATGGCGTTAGGCTTATATATTAATCAATTTCAATTCATTGTAACTTGAGAGAGCAAACCTGTGAAAAGTTCTGTATGTTCAGCATTGGTGGTTCAGTGGTAGAATTCTCGCCTGCCACGCGGGAGGCCCGGGTTCGATTCCCGGCCAATGCACGCCAGGGTTTTAACAAATTCACTAGTGTAAAAGTGCGTGTTTAAGCTCAAATCGAGTATAGATAGAGCTGCGTGAAAGATGAAGATTGGGAAAGTTCTGGTAATATCCGCATTGCTGGTTGATTGGGAGAACTGTTACACGTAATGGCGTTAGGCTTATATATTAATCAATTTCAATTCATTGTAACTTGAGAGAGCAAACCTGTGAAAATTTCTGTATGTTCAGCATTGGTGGTTCAGTGGTAGAATTCTCGCCTGCCACGCGGGAGGCCCGGGTTCGATTCCCGGCCAATGCACGCCAGGGTTTTAACAACTTCTCTAGGGTTAAAGTGCGTGTTTAAGCTCAAATCGAGTATAGATAGAGCTGCGTGAAAGATGAAGATTGGGAAAGTTCTGGTAATATCCGCATTGCTGGTTGATTGGGAGAACTGTTACACGTAATGGCGTTGGGCTTATATATTAATCAATTTCAATTCATTGTAACTTGAGAGAGCAACCCTGTGAAAATTTCTGTATGTTCAGCATTGGTGGTTCAGTGGTAGAATTCTCGCCTGCCACGCGGGAGGCCCGGGTTCGATTCCCGGCCAATGCACGCCAGGGTTTTAACAAATTCACTAGTGTAAAAGTGCGTGTTTAAGCTCAAATCGAGTATAGATAGAGTTGCGTGAAAGATGAAGATTGGGAAAGTTCTGGTAATATCCGCATTGGTGGTTGATTGGGAGAACTGTTACACGTAATGGCGTTGCGCTTATATATTAATCAATTTCAATTCATTGTAACTTGAGAGAGCAAACCTGTGAAAATTTCTGTATGTTCAGCATTGGTGGTTCAGTGGTAGAATTCTCGCCTGCCACGCGGGAGGCCCGGGTTCGATTCCCGGCCAATGCACGCCAGGGTTTTAACAAATTCACTAAAAAGTGCGTGTTTAAGCTCAAATCTAGTATAGATAGACTTGCGTGAAAGATGAAGATTGGGAAAATTCTGGTAATATCCGCATTGGTGGTTGATTGGGAGAACTGTTACACGTAATGGCGTTGGGCTTATATATTAATCAATTTCAATTCATTGTAACTTGAGAGAGCAACCCTGTGAAATTTTCTGTATGTTCAGCATTGGTGGTTCAGTGGTAGAATTCTCGCCTGCCACGCGGGAGGCCCGGGTTCGATTCCCGGCCAATGCACGCCAGGGTTTTAACAAATTCACTAGTGTAAAAGTGCGTGTTTAAGCTCCAATCGAGTATAGATAGAGCTGCGTGAAAGATGAAGATTGGGAAAGTTCTGGTAATATCCGCATTGGTGGTTGATTGGGAGAACTGTTACACGTAATGGCGTTGCGCTTATATATTAATCAATTTCAATTCATTGTAACTTGAGAGAGCAACCCTGTGAAAATTTCTGTATGTTCAGCATTGGTGGTTCAGTGGTAGAATTCTCGCCTGCCACACGCGGGAGGGCCCGGGTTCGATTCCCGGCCAATGCACGCCAGGGTTTTTAACAAATTCACTAGTGTAAAAGTGCGTGTTTAAGCTCAAATCGAGTATAGATAGAGTTGCGTGAAAGATGAAGATTGGGAAAGTTCTGGTAATATCCGCATTGGTGGTTGATTGGGAGAACTGTTACACGTAATGGCGTTGGGCTTATATATTAATCAATTTCAATTCATTGTAACTTGAGAGAGCAAACCTGTGAAAATTTCTGTATGTTCAGCATTGGTGGTTCAGTGGTAGAATTCTCGCCTGCCACGCCACCCGGGTTTTCGATTCCCGGCCAATGCACGCCAGGGTTTTAACAAATTCACTAGTGTAAAAGTGCGTGTTTAAGCTCAAATCGAGTATAGATAGAGTTGCGTGAAAGATGAAGATTGGGAAAGTTCTGGTAATATCCGCATTGCTGGTTGATTGGGAGAACTGTTACACGTAATGGCGTTGGGCTTATATATTAATCAATTTCAATTCATTGTAACTTGAGAGAGCAACCCTGTGAAATTTTCTGTATGTTCAGCATTGGTGGTTCAGTGGTAGAATTCTCGCCTGCCACGCGGGAGGCCCGGGTTCGATTCCCGGCCAATGCACGCCAGGGTTTTAACAAATTCACTAGTGTAAAAGTGCGTGTTTAAGCTCAAATCGAGTATAGATAGAGTTGCGTGAAAGATGAAGATTGGGAAAGTTCTGGTAATATCCGCATTGGTGGTTGATTGGGAGAACTGTTACACGTAATGGCGTTGCGCTTATATATTAATCAATTTCAATTCATTGTAACTTGAGAGAGCAAACTTGTTTAAATTTCTGTATGTTCAGCATTGGTGGTTCAGTGGTAGAATTCTCGCCTGCCACGCGGGAGGCCCGGGTTCGATTCCCGGCCAATGCACGCCAGGGTTTTAACAAATTCACTAGTGTAAAAGTGCGTGTTTAAGCTCAAATCGAGTATAGATAGAGTTGCCTGAAAGATGAAGATTGGGAAAGTTCTGGTAATATCCGCATGGGTGGTTGATTGGGAGAACTGTTACACGTAATGGCGTTGCGCTTATATATTAATCAATTTCAATTCATTGTAACTTGAGAGAGCAAACCTGTGAAAATTTCTGTATGTTCAGCATTGGTGGTTCAGTGGTAGAATTCTCGCCTGCCACGCGGGAGGCCCGGGTTCGATTCCCGGCCAATGCACGCCAGGGTTTTAACAAATTCACTAGTGTAAAAGTGCGTGTTTAAGCTCAAATCGAGTATAGATAGAGTTGCGTGAAAGATGAAGATTGGGAAAGTTCTGGTAATATCCGCATTGCTGGTTGATTGGGAGAACTGTTACACGTAATGGCGTTGGGCTTATATATTAATCAATTTCAATTCATTGTAACTTGAGAGAGCAACCCTGTGAAAATTTCTGTATGTTCAGCATTCACGATAGTGTAAGGGTTTTCACAAATTCAATTGTGTAAGCTTCTAGTATAGATAGAGTTGCGTGAAAGATGCCTCGATTTCGAAATTCCCTGGTAATATCCGCATTGCGGCAGATTTCATTTAATTGAAAATGTTCACTCATTGTAACATTGAGAGATCAACACTGTTATAATTGCGTGTTCATGCATTTGGTGGTTCAGTGGTAGAATTTCGCCTGCCACGCGGGAGGCCCGGTCTTCGATTCCCGGCCAATGCACGCCAGTTTTTAACAATTCACTAGTGTAAAAGTGCGTGTTTAAGCTCAAATCGAGTATAGATAGAGTTGAGTGAAAGATGAAGATTGGGAAAGTTCTGGTAATATCCGCATTGCTGTTGATTGGGAGACTGTTACACGTAATGGCGTTGCGCTTATATATTAATCAATTTCAATTCATTGTAACTTGAGAGATCAAACCTGTTAAAATTTCTTTATGTTAAGCTTTTGTGGTTCATTGGTAGAATTCTCGCCTGCCACGCGGGAGGCCCGGGTTCGATTCCCGGCCAATGCACGCCAGGGTTTTAACAAATTCACTAGTGTAAAAGTGCGTGTTTAAGCTTCAAATCGAGTATAGATAGAGTTGCGTGAAAGATGAAGATTGGGAAAGTTCTGGTAATATCCGCATTGCTGGTTGATTGGGAGAACTGTTACACGTAATGGCGTTGGGCTTATATATTAATCAATTTCAATTCATTGTAACTTGAGAGAGGCAAACCTGTGTGAAATTTTCTGTATGTTCAGCATTGGTGGTTCAGTGGTAGAATTCTCGCCTGCCACGCGGGAGGACCCGGGTTCGATTCCCGGCCAATGCACGCCAGGGTTTTTAACAAATTCACTAGTGTAAAAGTGCGTGTTTAAGCTCAAAATCGAGTATAGATAGAGTTGCGTGAAAGATGAAGATTGGGAAAGTTCTGGTAATATCCGCATTGGTGGTTGATTGGGAGAACTGTTTACACGTAATGGCGTTAGGCTTATATATTAATCAAATTTCAATTCATTGTAACTTGAGAGAGCAAACCTTTGAAAATGTCTGTATGTTTAGCATTGGTGGTTCAGTAGTAGAATTCTCGCCTGCCACGTGGGAGGCCCGGGTCCGATTCCCGGCCAATGCACACCAGGGTTTTAACAAATTCACTAGAGTGAAAGTGCGTGTTTAAGCTCAAATCGAGTATAGATAGAGTTGCGTGAAAGAAGAAGCTTGGGAACGTTCTGGTAATATCTGCATTGGTGGTTGATTGGGAGAATTGTTACACGTAATGGCGTTGGGCTTATATATTAATCAATTTCAATTCATTGTAACTTGAGAGAGCAAAAACCTGTGAAAATTTCTGTATGTTCAGCCATTGGTGGTTCAGTGGTAGAATCTCTCGCCTGCCACGCGGGAGGCCCGGGTTTCGATTCCCGGCCAATGCACGCCAGGGTTTTAGCAAATTCACTAGTGTAAAAGTGCGTGTTTAAGCTCCAATCGAGTATAGATAGAGTTGCGTGAAAGATGAAGACTGGGAAAGTTCTGGTAATATCCGCATTGCTGGTTGATTGGGAGAACTGTTACACGTAATGGCGTTGAGGCTTATATATTAATCAATTTCAATTCATTGTAACTTGAGAGAGCAAACCTTGTGAACTTTTCTGTATGTTCAGCATTGGTGGTTCAGTGGTAGAATTCTCGCCTGCCACGCGGGAGGGCCCGGGTTCGATTCGGCCGGCCCAATGCACGCCAGGGTTTTAACAAATTCACTAGTGTAAAAGTGCGTGTTTAAGTTCCAAATCGAGTATAGATAGAGTTGCGTGAAAGATGAAGATGGGAAAGTTCTGAATAATATCCGCATTGGTTGCGTTGATTGGGAGAACTGTTACAGACCGTAATGGCGTTGCGCTTATATATATTGAATCAATTTCAATTGTATTGTAATTGTTGAGAGAGCAACCCCTGTGAAGATTTCTGTATGTTCAGCATTGGTGGTTCAGTGGTAGAATTCTCGCCTGCCACGCGGGAGGCCCGGGTTCGATTCCGCGGCCATGCATGCACGCCAGGGTTTTAACAAATTCACTAGTGTAAAAGTGCGTGTTTAAGCTCCAATCGAGTATAGATAGAGTTGCGTGAAAGATGAAGATTGGGAAAGTTTCTGGTAATATCCGCATTGCTGGTTGATTGGGAGAACTGTTACACGTAATGGCGTTGCAGCTTATATATTAATCAATTTCAATTCATTGTAACTTGAGAGAGCAAACCTGTGAAGTTTCTGTATGTTCAGCATTGGTGGTTCAGTGGTAGAATTCTCGCCTGGCCCCGCGGGAGGCCCGGGTTCGATTCCCCGGCCAATGCACTCCAGGGTTTTAAATAAATTCACTAGAGTGTAAAAGTGCGCGTGTTTAAGCTCAAATCGAGTATAGATAGAGTTGCGTT
>JAMWET010003840.1:10000-15000 GCA_024036415.1 Prochilodus magdalenae
AATCCACATTATCACAATCCCCACCACAGCCCTCACCATCATCACAATCCCCACCACAACCCTCACCATCATCACAATCCCCACCACAGCCCTCACCATCATCACATCCTCAAGATCACCATCACAATCATCACCACAGCCCGCACCATCATCACATGCTCATAATCACCATCATCACAATCCCCACCACAGCCCGCACCATCATCACATTCTCATAATCACCATCATCACAATCATCACCACAGCCCTCACCATCATCACATCCTCATAATCCACATTATCACAATCCCCACCACAGCCCTCCCCATCATCACATGCTCGTAATCACCATCATCACAATCACCACCACAGCCCTCACCATCATCACAATCCCCACCACAGCCCTCACCATCATCACCATTATCACAACCACCACCACAGCCCTCACCATCATCACATCCTCATAATCCACATTATCACAATCCCCACCACAGCCCTCACCATCATCACATCCTCAAGATCACCATCATCACAATCACCACCACAGCCCTCACCATCATCACATCCTCATAATCACCATCACAATTACCACTACCACAATCATGACCATTACTGTCATCCCTTTACTATCACCATCACTATAACAATCATAATCATAACCACCATGATAACAGTGATCCACAACATCTTCATAATCTTCAACACCATCATCTAAATCACCATAGTTACCATGATGATCAATATCATTCATACCATATATATCTTTAATATCAGCCTTACTGCCCTGCTGGTCCTCAGGACAGAACTTTCAGTTTCCTGACCCATTCACTGTGGAGCTATTCCTCTTTCGGCCTCTTTCTCTGCCTCTGCCTCTTCCTCGGTCAGAGTCAGATTAAATCCCTTCTCCTCACTGAGCCCTTCTCCTTCTTACTCCTGCTGATGGATCCCATGAGAACACTGATGATGTCCACAGAGAACCCTCACCTGTTCTGTTAGGAGATCACCTGAGTGTGCATGGCGTCCTCAGTCCTGTCTTTTACTTGGTCAGTGTGCTTTTGTTAATTCACTCTGACACTAATCAGAGAAATCCTATCCAGCGCAAAGTGCCCAGCTAAAAGCCTGCAGCTGGTTACCATGCCAACCAGCTGAAACAGCTGACCGCATTAGAGGGATACAGGTGACATACAGAACAGAGTGAGTCTTACCCAAACAGGCGTCTAGTACCAAACTTAAAGAAACAGCTACAGCAGCTACAACAGCTACAACAGCTACAGCATGGAGCTCACAGACCATCACGTTAGTACAGTGGGAGCGCTGAGCAGGAGCGCTGAGCAGGAGCGCTGAGCAGGAGCGCTGAGCAGGAGCGAGGGCCAGGCAGGCTGCTGGGACGGTGCAGGAGGAGGGGGCAGGGGATTACAGGGTAACTGGTTAGAGAGAGGGAAGAGAGACTCACCTTCTCTGTCTGGCCTCCTTTCTGTCCGCGGAACCGAGACTCTGTAAAACACAACACACACTATATTACTACCTAACACTGTATAACACTAACACTACCACACACACTCTGCAGATCAGCACCAGGGACACGATACAGAGAACACTCGTTCACAGACACAGTCAGGGGTTTGTTGACCTCGTCTCCAGGGAAACATGTGGGAAAGAACTCATGAAAGACCTCAGAAGATAGTACTCTCATTCCGTCCTCGTTCTGGTCTAGAACGGTAGAGAAACACCTCCTCCCACTGTCTTAGGAGGAACAGCAGTCTGTACTGTAGATAAAGCACTTCACCATTTAACAAGCGTGTTTATAGAATTATATCTACTGTTATAGCGTATAAGAGCGTTTATTGAGGGTGTTCATTTTAACTAGACGGCCTGTTAACAGGAGATATCAGTCCATATACACCCTCAATAAACGCTCCTATACGCTAGAACAGGAGATATCAGTCCATACACGCCCTCAATAAACACTCCCATACGCTAGAACAGGAGATATCAGTCCATAAACGCCCTCTATAAACGCTCCTATACACTAGAACAGGAGATATCAGTCCATAAACACCCTCAATAAACACTCCTATAC
Source organism: Prochilodus magdalenae (assembly GCA_024036415.1). NCBI lineage: Eukaryota > Metazoa > Chordata > Actinopteri > Characiformes > Prochilodontidae > Prochilodus > Prochilodus magdalenae. Next base: position 12,060 of record JAMWET010003840.1, read on the forward strand.
GCTAGAACAGGAGATATCAGTCCATAAACGCCCTCAATAAACGCTCCTATACGCTAGAACAGGAGATATCAGTCCATAAACACCCTCAATAAACGCTCCTATACGCTAGAACAGGAGATATCAGTCCATACACACCCTCAATAAACGCTCCTATACGCTAGAACAGGAGATATCAGTCCATAAACACCCTCAATAAACGCTCCTATACGCTAGAACAGGAGATATCAGTCCATAAACGCCCTCAACAAACACTCCTATACGCTAGAACAGGAGATATCAGTCCATAAACGCCCTCAACAAACACTCCTATACGCTAGAACAGGAGATATCAGTCCATAAACGCCCTCAATAAATGCCCCTATACGCTAGAACAGGAGATATCAGTCCATAAACGCCCTCAATAAACACTCCTATACGCTAGAACAGGAGATATTAGTCCATAAACAAAGCCTCAATAAACACTCCTATACGCTAGAACAGGAGATATCAGTCCATAAATCCCCTCAATAAACACTTCTATACGCTAGAACAGGAGATATCAGTCCATACACACCCTCAATAAACGCTCCTATACACTAGAACAGGAGATATTAGTCCATAAACAAAGCCTCAATAAACACTCCTATACGCTAGAACAGGAGATATCAGTCCATAAATCCCCTCAATAAACACTTCTATACGCTAGAACAGGAGATATCAGTCCATACACGCCCTCAATAAACACTCCTATACGCTAGAACAGGAGATATCAGTCAATAAATGCCCTCAATAAACACTCCTATACGCTAGAACAGGAGATATCAGTCCATAAGCGCCTTCAATAAACGCTCCTATACGCTAGAACAGGAGATATCAGTCCATACACACCCTCAATAAACGCTCCTATACGCTAGAACAGGAGATATCAGTCCATAAACGCCCTCAATAAACGCTCCTATATGCTAGAACAGGAGATATCAGTCCATACACACCCTCAATAAACGCTCCTATACGCTAGAACAGGAGATATCAGTCCATAAATGCCCTCAATAAACACTCCTATACGCTAGAACAGGAGATATCAGTCCATAAGCGCCTCAATAAACGCTCCTATACGCTAGAACAGGAGATATCAGTCCATACACACCCTCAATAAACGCTCCTATAGGCTAGAACAGGAGATATCAGTCCATAAGCGCCTTCAATAAACACTCCTATATGCTAGAACAGGAGATATCAGTCCATACACACCCTCAATAAACGCTCCTATACGCTATAACAGGAGATATCAGTCCATAAATGCCCTCAATAAACACTCCTATACGCTAGAACAGGAGATATCAGTCCATAAGCGCCTTCAATAAACGCTCCTATACGCTAGAACAGGAGATATCAGTCCATACACACCCTCAATAAACACTCCCATACGCTAGAACAGAAGATATCAGTCCATACACACCCTCAATAAACGCTCCCATACGCTAGAACAGAAGATATCAGTCCATACACACCCTCAATAAACACTCCTATACACTAGAACAGGAGATATCAGTCCATACACGCCCTCAATAAACGCTCCTATACACTAGAACAGGAGATATCAGTCCATAAACAAACCCTCAATAAACGCTCCTATACGCTAGAACAGGAGATATCAGTCCATAAACGCCCTCAATAAATGCTCCCATACGCTAGAACAGGAGATATCAGTCCATACACACCCTCAATAAACGCTCCTATACACTAGAACAGGAGATATCAGTCCATAAACGCCCTCAATAAACGCTCCTATACACTAGAACAGGAGATATCAGTCCATAAACGCCCTCAATAAACACTCCTATACACTAGAAAAGGAGATATCAGTCCATACACACCCTCAATAAACACTCCTATACGCTAGAACAGGAGATATCAGTCCATAAACGCCCTCAATAAACGCTCCTATACGCTAGAACAGGAGATATCAGTCCATACACGCCCTCAATAAACGCTCCTATACGCTAGAACAGGAGATATCAGTCCATAAACAAACCCTCAATAAACGCTCCTATACACTAGAACAGGAGATATCAGTCCATACACAACCTCAATAAACGCTCCTATACACTAGAACAGGAGATATCAGTCCATACACACCCTCAATAAACGCTCCTATACGCTAGAACAGGAGATATCAGTCCATACACGCCCTCAATAAACGCTCCTATACGCTAGAACAGGAGATATCAGTCCATACACGCCCTCAATAAACGCTCCTATACGCTAGAACAGGAGATATCAGTCCATAAACAAACCCTCAATAAACGCTCCTATACACTAGAACAGGAGATATCAGTCCATACACACCCTCAATAAACGCTCCTATACGCTAGAACAGGAGATATCAGTCCATACACGCCCTCAATAAACGCTCCTATACGCTAGAACAGGAGATATCAGTCCATACACGCCCTCAACAAACACTCCTATACGCTAGAACAGGAGATATCAGTCCATAAACACCCTCAATAAACGCTCCTATACGCTAGAACAGGAGATATCAGTCCATACACGCCCTCAATAAACGCTCCTATACGCTAGAACAGGAGATATCAGTCCATAAACGCCCTCAACAAACACTCCTATACGCTAGAACAGGAGATATCAGTCCATAAACGCCCTCAATAAACACTCCTATACGCTAGAACAGGAGATATTAGTCCATACACGCCCTCAATAAACACTCCTATACGCTAGAACAGGAGATATTAGTCCATACACACCCTCAATAAACGCTCCTATACACTAGAACAGGAGATATTAGTCTATAAAAAATGTAAATGTAAATGATTTGCTAGGATACCTACGTACCCACTGGTGTTCAGAAACTTATGCAGTGCTAATAGTGGTCCAACATTATGCCAGTATAACATCCCCCAGACAGGTGCACTGCCACCACCACCCTGCCCACAGTTGTCTC
>JAMWET010003840.1:20000-25000 GCA_024036415.1 Prochilodus magdalenae
TCTCTGTAGTTTGGAGCTCCAACAGGACGATGAAAGTTCTACTTTTAAAAGAGAACAAAGCATCACAAACGCTCTTCTATAAACCAATAATTAAACATCAAGGAAAATAAATGGGTCTCCATGGCAATAAGTATGGAATGTGTTTGAAGTGAAAGCTGCTCTCCAAGTGAGCATGTACCAAACCGTCGTTCTGTTCTGAGCTGGAGCACAGACGGTTTTATTCTCTCTTTACTGACGTCTATTCTCCTCAATACGCCTCGACAGCCAGCTCACACCGCGCTCGCAATGAAACGCCTGACCTGCCTAAAGTCAGTAACCACAGGACCTGGTGATCAGGTAAACCGTGTAATAACCAGGTGAGCAGCATGTGTGGTTTATAGAAGATGCTCCTCTGTTGTGTTGCCGGTTGAGGTATATGACCGTTTGTTTAGTTGGTCAACAAGCAAAAACCAGCAACATGTTCAAACAACAAGTGCTGCAAAGAAGACCCTGCTGGTTGGCCAGCTTCACCAACAAGACCCTGCTGGTCAGCCAGCTTCACCAACAAGACCCTGCTGGTCAGCCAACTTCACCAACAAGACCATACTGGTCAGCCAGCTTCACCAACAAGACCCTGCTGGTTGTCCAGCTTCACCAACAAGATCGTGCTGGTCAGCCAGCTTCACCAACAAGACCCTGCTGGTCGGCCAGCTTCACCGACAAGACCCTGCTGGTCAGCCAGCTTCACCAACAAGACCCTGCTGGTCAGCCAGCTTCACCAACAAGACCCTGCTGGTCGGCCAGCTTCACCAACAAGACCCTGCTGGTCAGCCAGCTTCACCAACAAGACCCTGCTGGTCAGCCAGCTTTACCGATAAGACCCTGCTGGTCGGCCAGCTTCACCGACAAGACCCTGCTGGTCAGCCAGCTTTACCGATAAGACCCTGCTGGTCAGCCAGCTTCACCAACAAGACCCTGCTGGTCAGCCAGCTTCACCGATAAGACCCTGCTGGTTGGCCAGCTTCACCAACAAGACCATACTGGTCAGCTTCACCAACAAGACCATACTGGTCAGCCAGCTTCACCAACAAGACCCTGCTGGTCAGCCAGCTTCACCAACAAGACCCTGCTGGTCAGCCAGCTTCACCAACAAGACGCTGCTGGTCAGCCAGCTTCACCAACAAGACGCTGCTGGTCGGCCAACTTCACCGACAAGACCCTGCTGGTCAGCCAGCTTCACCAAGACCCTGCTGGTCAGCCAGCTTCACCAAGACGCTGCTGGTCAGCCAGCTTCACCAACAAGACCCTGCTGGTCAGCCAGCTTCACCAACAAGACCCTGCTGGTCAGCCAGCTTCACCAACAAGACCCTGCTGGTCAGCCAGCTTCACCAACAAGACCCTGCTGGTCAGCCAGCTTTACCGATAAGACCCTGCTGGTCAGCCAGCTTCACCAACAAGACCCTGCTGGTCAGCCAGCTTTACCGATAAGACCCTGCTGGTTGGCCAGCTTCACCAACAAGACCCTGCTGGTCAGCCAGCTTTACCGATAAGACCCTGCTGGTCTGTCAGCTTCACCAACAAGACCCTGCTGGTCAGCCAGCTTCACCGATAAGACCCTGCTGGTTGGCCAGCTTCACCAACAAGACCATACTGGTCAGCCAGCTTCACCAACAAGACCATACTGGTCAGCCAGCTTCACCAACAAGACCCTGCTGGTCAGCCAGCTTCACCAACAAGACCCTGCTGGTCAGCCAGCTTCACCAACAAGACGCTGCTGGTCGGCCAGCTTCACCGACAAGACCCTGCTGGTCAGCCAGCTTCACCAAGACGCTGCTGGTCAGCCAGCTTCACCAAGACGCTGCTGGTCAGCCAGCTTCACCAAGACGCTGCTGATCAGCCAGCTTCACCAAGACGCTGCTGATCAGCCAGCTTCACCGACAAGACGCTGCTGGTCAGCCAGCTTCACCGACAAGACGCTGCTGGTCAGCCAGCTTCACCGACAAGACCCTGTTGGTCAGCCAGCTTCACCAACAAGACCCTGTTGGTCAGCCAGCTTCATCAACAAGACCCCTGGTCAGCCAGCTTCACCAACAAGACGCTGCTGGTCAGCCAGCTTCACCAACAAGACGCTGCTGGTCAGCCAGCTTCACCAACAAGACCCCTGGTCAGCCAGCTTCACCGACAAGACTGTGCTGGTCAGCCAGCTTCACTGACAAGACCCTGCTGCTCAGCCAGCTTCACCGACAAGACCCTACTGGTTGGCCAGCTTCACCAACAAGACCCTACTGGTCAGCCAGCTTCACCAACAAGACCCTGTTGGTCAGCCAGCTTCACCAACAAGACCCTGCTGGTCAGCCAGCTTCACCAACAAGACCCTGTTGGTCAGCCAACTTCACCAACAAGACACCAACAAGCTTCACCACCCAAACTACGCGGTCTGATGCGGAGCTCCTACCCATCCTGCGCACTCCGAAAGATTTAAAACATTTTAATTCCATTAAAACATCTTAAAAATGTACTTTAACAAATATAGAATACTAGGTTTGTGCAGTTTTACTTATCCATTTTGCAAACCTAATTAATTTGCAACATTTCAGGTTTTATCTTAAATATAGTAAATAAGGATAATCTGGATTATACATACTGCTAGATTACAGGATATTCGCTCCCAAACCAAAGGAAAATGTAGATTATACACATTCCCATTCCTCAGGATAATCTGGATTATACACTTCCCCCAGACCTCAGTATAGTCTGGATCATATATACCCCCATACCTCAGGATCATCTGGATTATACACTCCCAGACCTCAGGATAATCTAATTTAGAGATTTGCAGCAGGGCTGAATTGATCTCATCTTTATTATCCTGTAGTTTAAGCCAGACATTACATATACACAAACTGTCTCCATGGCGACACAACAAATGCTGTATATAAGACAGAAGAACAACATGTGTACGCACACACACACACACACACACACACACACACCATACACACCCACACACACTAACTCAGCCCTTACACACACACGCTGCAGTGTGTAACTGCTCACTGATCAGCACTCTGCTCCAGATCATCGTGTTTATAAATATGTTTATTAATATCCAGTAAAAACTGTAAAGGACCAACACAGTCCAGCATAACGCTCTAAAGTCTGCATACTGAGCACGCGCCGAGTTGGACAGGTTTTTAATTTGGCTGGAAACACGATAATTAACGTAAATGAAGACACATTAATTTCGTATGTGATTCTGTTTTGCCCGGCTGTTGCTAGGAAACGCAGAAGGAGGCAGCAGGTACCCGCAGACTGATGTACAAATGAACATGAACTAAAACGAAACATGACGGAGAGTATAGACAGCGAACAGACACAGGCTGGGGCAGCTGATCTCGACTTGTGTGTGTGTAGTGTGTGTGTGGGGTGTACCTGCATGTATTTTAGGTGAATATGTGCGTGTTGAGTATGTTTGTGTTGAGTATGTGCGTGTTGAGTATGTACATGTTGAATATGTACGTGCCGAGTGATATGTACGTGTTAAATATGTGTGTGTTGAGTATGTGCGTGTTGAGTATGTACGTGTTGAGTATGTAAGTGCCGAGTGAGTATGTACGTGTTGAATATGTGTGTGTTGAGTATGTGCGTGTTGAGTATGTACATGTTGAATATGTACGTGCCGAGTGATATGTGTGTGTTGAATATGTGTGTGTTGAGTATGTGCGTGTTGAGTATGTACATGTTGAATATGTAAGTGCCGAGTGAGTATGTACGTGTTGAATATGTGCGTGTTGAGTATGTACGTGTTGAGTATGTGCGTGTTGAGTATGTACGTGTTGAATATGTGCGTGTTGAGTATGTATGCGTTGAGTATGTGCGTGTTGAGTATGTACGTGCTGAGTGAGTTTGCATGTGTTGAGTATAATCACATGGTGTGAATATTACATGTTGAGTGTACAGATAGTTAAGTATGCTGACGTGGACGTTATGCATGTGCTGAGTGTGTATGTCCATGTTGAATATGTACGTGTTAAGTGAGCATGTACGTGTTGAGTATGTACATGTTGAGTGAGTATGTACGTGCTGAGGGAGTTGCATGTGCTGAGTGTGTATGTCCGTGTTGAGTATGTGCGTGTTGAGTATGTACATGTTGAGTGAGTATGTACGTGCTGAGTGTGTATGTCCATGTTGAGTATGTACGTGTTGAGTATGTGCGTGTTGAGTATGTACATGTTGAGTGAGTATGTACGTGCTGAGTGAGTTTGCATGTGCTGAGTGTGTATGTCCATGTTGAATATGTACATGTTAAGTAAGTGTTGAGTGTGTATGTCCGTGTTGAGTATGTCTGTGTTGAGTATGTCCGTGTTGAGTATGTGTATGTTGAGTCTGTACATGTTGAGTGAGTATGTACGTGCTGAGTGAGTTTGCATGTGCTGAGTGTATATGTCCATGTTGAGTATGTCCGTGTTGAGTATGTGCGTGTTGAGTATGTCTGTGTTGAGTATGTACGTGTTGAGTGAGTTTGCATGTACGTGTTGAGTGTACAACCACTGTCACGTTGAAAATCCTATATGAGGCACCAAAGGCTGTAAACAGTAGAGATGTACTATCACTCTGCCAGGGGTAGCACTGCTCCTTAGAGCGCAGGAACACCAACTCTGATTGGCCGGCGTGTCGGGCGCGCAGCCTCCCACTGATAATCCCGTGTCAGCACTGAACGGATGTGTGGAGCGTGAATTAAATAACTGAGGGGTGGTCACTGACTTTTGCACGGCCCTCTGTGTGTTTGGAGTATGTTGTGTGTGTGTGTGCGCGTGCGGTTAGCGGGTTCTGTGCAGTGGGACTGAAATATTACCCATAAATCCGAGTGGCGGAGCCACCTCCAATCAGGCTAATAGAGCTGGAAGACATGCTGTCATCTAAACGCTGATGTCACCACACACACCCGGCCAGCTAACGGAGCGCGTGTGTGATGTTGCAGCGCCGTGGCGTGCGGTGGAGCGGCCCTTATGTACGCTGGT
>JAMWET010003840.1:30000-35000 GCA_024036415.1 Prochilodus magdalenae
GCTCGGGCCGCGCTGCGCATATCTCAGACAGAGCCCTAGTGGGAACTCCTCGCCCGGCTTATACCCTGGCCGTCAGGCGACTGAACATCTCTAACGCAGGCCACGCTGGGAGGGAATAGGGGAGAGTCTGAGCTACACCTGAACACGGTTAGGAACAGGATGACTCGTGGATGGGGTAACACGCTACGTCAGTTCACCCTTCGTGACACCTGAGTCGTCTCGGAGCAAGCGTTGGTCAGTCAGAGGTTTGTCACTAGCCGTCAGAGTGAAGGTGAAAATAAGACCCTTAGAAAAAGAAAGAAGCGTCCCCAAACTTTTGGGCAGGCAGGCGTATCTCTCGGAGCGAGTCAGCGCGCTGTCTGTCTCTCCCCCGTCCCTCGCTCTCTGGCGCCATGGCGTGTTTTCTGCCTGTTTCTGATCACTGATTCACCCACTGAGGTTTGGCTTCGTCTCATACAGACAAAACTATGAATGAGCATGCACCCCTCCCCTCCTGCTCGCCCTAGACCACTTTCCACCGAGGCTTCTCCACACCGGGATGCGAGCCAAGCGGCTGCGTATGTATGTGTATGTACGTGTGTGGGTGGATGTGTGGGTGGGTGGGTCTGAGTTTGCACCAAGTTATGCATTTGTGAAATTAGAGCGACTCCATGCTAAAAGGCAGCAGGCCTGCACAGACTGTGACTCTCCCGCCTCATACCACAAGCACTTCGAGCGGCACCTACCGCAGACTAGCGCTGAGAACTCGGCACACGCTACTTCGCTTCTGACTGCCCTCGTCAGGCACGCAGGGCCTAGACCCCAGCCCTGCGCTCAGATCAAACGGCAGGTAGCAGAGGGAAGGCACCGCAGCAGAGCACCTGTCAAACCCGCTAACACGACATCCTTAAAAAGAGCTACCCTTAACACGTTCCACATCCCTAACACTAACGCTAACGGGTGGGACGTGATAACTACCGTCTGTGGGCAGAACAAGACGCCATTCATAAACCGGATCAGAGAGACCCAGGACAGCACTGGAATGCTGTTGGGAAGGGGGATAAAGGAGACCAGGATCAATAACTGATGATAAATTTAGACTGATATGATCAATATTTATTGAGCTACACATACAGAAGTCTGTCTCTCAGTATGGCGTCGGGCCGCCGTGTTTGCTAACCCAACACGCCAGACGTCTCGGTATGGAGCTGTAGAGGTTCCTGATGGAGTCCTGTGATAATCCATCCCATGCAGCTTCAACATCCTCACACAGTTCCTGCAGATGGTGCGGTAGGGGTGGAGGTGGAGGGATACCAGGTCTTCTGGACGTGTGACAACAAACCGGTCATCTTGGTGCTGACCACGGTGCCTCCACACACGGGTTCGTTGGGCGTCTCCACCAAGACTAAAGCGGGACTCGTCACTGAAGATGACCCGCTGCCATTCTGAGTCACTCCATGACAGTCTGGTACGACACCACTGCAGTCTTTGGTGACGGTGACGTGGTGTTAAGGACAGTCGTGGTAACGGTCTGTGTGCATGTAGTCCTGCGTGGTGCAGCCGTCTGCCGATGGTGCTGCACTAACAGGAGGACTCATGGAGGACACCACTGCTCGCTGGAGGTCTGTAATGGCGGTGTTGGGTCAGTCAGGTACAGAGATAAGACCCGTCCTCACCATGTCTCACCTGCACACCAGGTTGCACTCCTGCTGGTTGAGTCCGTCTATTTGTAAAACTGTTCTTTTGATGATGCGTGTGAGGAGATATGAATATATCAGGTATCCTCCCATGAGGTCTTGTATACAGCCTGAGAGCTGACCAGGTTCAGTTTGGACAGATGGAACCCATCGTTTACAGTCTGATGGTGTGTAGTTGCTGCAGGGTCTGGAATTAAACAGCAAACCAAGAATAAGGGCAGAGAACCGACGCCGGCAGAGACAGAGACTTTGACTAATGGGTTAGGATGGAGCCATATCTGACTCCCAGCTGCAGGCGCCCTGGCCTAGACCGGGGACAGACTGTCCAGAAGTGAGGCCTGGACTGCGAGACCAGGAGTCTGAAAACAACATGACTAAACAGGAAACCGTCAGGGAGCTCTAGGTAGCACGGGCGCCAGATAACCGCAGTCACTGTCTACTACAGGAGGAGATACCAGGCGCCTTAAAGTTCAGAGGACGACAGAGCAGGGGAATGGGGTCCGGTGGAAGATCCTGGCACGAGCAATACACTCATCCTCCAATCAAATCACTTCCTACACACTCTTCTAAGAGACTGGATTCCTGAGTGAACCTGAGCGGCACCATCATCTAAGGTAAGCCTCAACCACCAGCCAACCACTCCCTGGCGATGCCACATCCGACCATGGTGAGGAGCCCTAGAGGGAATAACTGGCCTCACTAGGATGGCCCTCCCAGAATACCTCTGGGCAGAGAGCTGGCCTGAGTCTTTAATATCAGGGTCAAAGCTGCAGACCAGGCTGTGGGCAAGGCCCCGGGCTCTTTGGCTGCAAGGGCAGCAAGCGCGGAAACCGGAGCAGCCAGCGCAGAAACCGGAGCAGCCACGAGAAGGGTAACTGAGAAGATGGACTTCCCAGCCGCAGACCGAGCTGCTGTGGGAGAATCTGCAGGTTGTGATAGTCTGTAGGAATGTAGAGAGCCCATCCTCCACCAACAGGACAAACTGGAGCCCTGGAGATCTCCTCAGGGACCCAGAACCTGCCCCCCGGGCTTGCGAGGGCCCTCTCTCTCTAAGCTGATGGGTCTGTTAAAGGTGAGATGTTTCCTGTAAGATTTTGAGCCAGACTATTTTAATTTCTAGATTTTACAGTTTTAAAATGACAGGAATGGAAAAGCGCCCAGGGCCAACCCTCGGGCAGCCTTCAGGTTCAGGTCTCAGTAACACCCGCCGCACAAGCGTTAGTGAAAGTGTTCTGTAGCAGCGAAGGGCCTTTCAGTTCTTGTACTTTTTGTCCAACCCTGTTGATAAATGTAGACTGATATGATCAATATTTATTGAGCTACACATACAGAAGTCTGTCTCTCAGTATGGCGTCGGGCCGCCGTGTTTGCTAACCCAACACGCCAGACGTCTCGGTATGGAGCTGTAGAGGTTCCTGATGGAGTCCTGTGATAATCCATCCCATGCAGCTTGAACATCCTCACACAGTTCCTGCAGATGGTGCGGTAGGGGTGGAGGTGGAGGGACACCAGGCCTTCTGGACGTGTGACCACAAACCGTTCATCTCGGTGCTGACCACGGTGCCTCCACACACGGGTTCGTTGGGCGTCTCCACCAAGACTAAAGCGGGACTCGTCACTGAAGATGACCCGCTGCCATTCTGAGTCACTCCATGACAGTCTGGTACGACACCACTGCAGTCTTTGGTGACGGTGGCGTGGTGTTAAGGACAGTCGTGGTAACGGCCTGTTGTCTCCACAGCCACAGTGCTGACTCAGAATTACACTCGGTGGCTGGACCACTCCCTCCGTCCAACCACTGAGGCCTAAACTCTGAGTGACAGTGCACTCCAACACGTCCGGCTGCATTTACACTAGTCTGCATTTCAATATACAGTTCAGAGCTGGAGCCTAGTACTGATACCAAACCAAATAAAGTCTGTCTGTGTGAGGGGCCGTGTGTGTGAAAGAGAGAGGGGGAGAGAGGGGGGAGCGGGGGTCTCTATCTTTTTGTGCATGTGTTGGAAGGTTAGGAGAGATATTTGATTTCTTGCTGACACGAGAGGAAAACTGGAACTCATTTTGGTCGAGTGCTGGAGCCAGGGTTACAGAGTGAGTGAGAGAGACAGAGAGAGAGAGAGAGAGAGAGAGAGAGAGAGAGAGAGAGAGAGAGAGAGAGAGAGACAGAGAGAGAGAGAGAGAGAGAGAGAGAGAGAGAGAGAGAGAGAGAGAGAGAGAGAGACAGAGAGAGAGAGAAAGAGAGAGAGACAGAGAGAGAGAGAGACAGAGAGAGAGACTGACAGAGAAAGAGAGAGTGAGTGCGTGACAGAGAGGGAGAGAGACAGAGAGAGAGACTGACAGAGAAAGAGAGAGTGAGTGCGTGACAGAGAGGGAGAGAGACAGAGAGAGAGAGAGAGGGGAGAGAGAGAGACAGAGAGAGAGACAGAGAGAGAGAGAGAGAGGGGAGAGAGAGAGAGAGAGAGGGGAGAGAGAGAGAGAGAGAGAGAGAGAGAGAGAGAGAGACAGAGAGAGAGAGAGAGAGAGAGAGAGAGAGAGAGGGAGAGAGAGAGAGAGAGAGAGAGAGAGTGAGAGAGAGAGAGAGAGAGAGAGAGAGAGAGAGAGAGAGAGAGAGAGAGAGAGAGAGAGAGAGAGAGAGAGAGAGAGAGAGAGAGAGAGAGAGAGAGAGAGAGAGAGAGAGAGAGAGACGCTGTGATTCACACCTCTCCTTTCCCACGGTATTGGTTTGTTTACGTGCAGGAGTCAGACTCACACACTCTGCAAAACAAACTCACCCTGAGCCATCACATACAGGTGCACTTCCTTAACCCCTTCCATACATCTCATACTGAATAATTCATAGCGGATACTGAATAATTCATAGCGGATACTGAATAATTCATAGCGGATACTGGATAATTCATAGCGGATACTGGATAATTCATAGCGGATACTGGATAATTCATAGTAGATACTGCATAATTCATAGCGGATACTGAATAATTCATAGCGGATACTGAATAATTCATAGTAGATACTGAATAATTCATAGTAGATACTGAATAATTCATAGCGGATACTGAATAATTCATAGTAGATACTGAATAATTCATAGTAGATACTGAATAATTCATAGTGGATACTGAATAATTCATAGCGGATACTGAATAATTCATAGTAGATACTGAATAATTCATAGCGGATACTGAATAATTCATAGTAGATACTGAATAATTCATAGTAGATACTGAATAATTCATAGTGGATACTGAATAATTCATAGTAGATACTAAATAATTCATAGTAGATACTAAATAATTCATAGTAGATACTGAATAATTCATAGTG
>JAMWET010003840.1:40000-60000 GCA_024036415.1 Prochilodus magdalenae
ATGGGATGGATTATCACAGGACTCCATCAGGAACCTCTACAGCTCCATACCGAGACGTCTGGCGTGTTGGGTTAGCGAACACGGCGGCCCGATGCCATACTGAGAGACAGACTTCTGTATGTGTAGCTCAATAAATATTGATCATATCAGTCTAAATTTATCACCAGTTATTGATCCTGGTCACCTTTATCTCCCTTCCCCACACACCTGCACTCCCACACCTCCTTCTGGGAGCAGCTGTTCTCCTGGTGATGTGTAGATGCGTGTATAAATATATATGTAATAAAACACAGCCTTCAATAATAATCAGACCTTTTCTGAGAACTGTGTGGGCATGGCAACCAAGCGAATTGATTGACAGCTTTCTGTCCAACACTCCTAGCCTGCTCCGCCACTTGTGGAGAACTGACTTCATTATCCTGCTCATATGTGACGCTAACTGGACCAAAACAGTCACGACCCAACAGTGGCCACATATACCAACAAACGGATGGACAAAGCTACACACCATCAAACATCAGACAGATGTAGCTGGACAGAAGGATGAAAAACGGGCGGATGAAGTGGGTGGATGAACATGTTGGCGTATGGGTTAACTATGAATAAGGTTTGCTGCTGCACAACCAATATCGATCTGTAGGGTCTTAAGACACAAAGCTTCTGTAATACAGAGACCACCATGTGGGTTTGCAGAAGACCAGTGGAAGAGCGATTCTCAGACTTCTAATGTGGAATTAGAAAACGAAGCGAATAAAAAAATAGATTTCCAAAACGAGACCTGGAAAAGAGCCCCCTTACCAAAGACCCGGTTCAGATTCTCACACAGGGCCATAAGAGCCACACGGGTATCAACGTTTAACAGGGCAAGGAGTGCCGCAGCACTGAGGAGGAGGGTGCGGTGCTCCTCTCCCCGCCCTGCCGATGACTGAGGAAGAACAGGCAACATGGCCAGGACAGGACAACGTGTTCAGTAAGACCATTTGCTTGAAGCGATATGTTCGCTGTGTCCTCTTCTTTACCAAGACATCACAATACAAAGACATTGCTGGTGAAGATGAGAAGAGGATTCAACAGTCAACACTCAGCAGGATGAGAACAAAGGAGCATTAAAAGATCTTCAAAGGTAATGATGTGTCTCTACAACCTAAACCGTCCGGGTGGTGGTGTCTCTACAACCTAAACTGTCCGGGCGGTGGTGTCTCTGTCTCTACAACCTAAACCGTCCGGGCGGTGGTGTCTCTACAACCCAGGAACTAAACCGTCCGGGCGGTGGTGTCTCTACAACCTAAACCGTCCGGGCGGTGGTGTCTCTACAACCCAGGAACTAAACCGTCCGGGCGGTGGTGTCTCTACAACCTAAACCGTCCGGGCGGTGGTGTCTCTACAACCTAAACCGTCCGGGCGGTGGTGTCTCTACAACCCAGGAACTAAACCGTCCGGGCGGTGGTGTCTCTACAACCTAAACCGTCCGGGCGGTGGTGTCTCTACAACCCAGGAACTAAACCGTCCGGGCGGTGGTGTCTCTACAACCCAGGAACTAAACCGTCCGGGCGGTGGTGTCTCTACAACCTAAACCATTCGGGCGGTGGTGTCTCTACAACCTAAACCGTTCCGGCAGTGGTGTCTCTACGACCTAAAACGTCCGTTTGGGCTGGTGGTGTCTCTACAACCTAAACCGTCCGGGCGGTGGTGTCTCTACAACCTAAACCGTCCGGGCGGTGGTGTCTCTACAACCCAGGAACTAAACTGTCCGGGCGGTGGTGTCTCTACAACCTAAACCGTCGGGGCGGTGGTGTCTCTACAACCCAGGAACTAAACCGTCCGGGCGGTGGTGTCTCTACAACCCAGGAACTAAACCGTCCGGGCGGTCTCTGTAAACACCGGAACGGTCCAGGCCGTGGTGTATCTATGGTCCTTTGAGGATGTGGGCTACAGAAACAAACCAATGGTTCCTGGACCAAATGGAGCATCTCCTGTTATTTGAAGCCCCAGACTCAGACTGTTATATTAGACAGGTTATGAGGCGTAGAAGAGTTTAAAGGTAAAGGAGGAGGAGCACGACCAGATAACAGGACGACAGAAGACAGGACATCCTGAAGGAACACTACTCATATGGTCTCTCTCTCTCTCTCTCTCCCCTCACTCTCTAACTCTTTAATTAACACTACAACTCTCCATCTGTATGTGTGGAGCATCCACTGTGTGTGTGTCCAAAGTCCGAGTGTGCATGTGAATGTGTGTGAGCATTTAAGTGAGTGTCTGTTAGAGTGTGTATGAGTGTGTGTGTATGAGTGTGTGTATGTGTGTGAGTGTGTGTGTGTGGTAGAGTGTGTGTGTGTGTGTGTGTGTGTATGTGTGTGTGTGTGAGTGTGTTAGAGTGTATGTTAGAGTGAGTGTGTGAGTGTGTGTGTATGAGTGTGTGTATGTGTGTGTGTTAGAGTGTGTGTGTATGAGTGTGTGTGTATGAGTGTGTGTATGTGTGTGAGTGTGTGTGTGTGTGGTAGAGTGTGTGTGTGTGTGTGTGTGTGTATGTGTGTGTGTGAGTGTGTTAGAGTGTGTGTTAGAGTGAGTGTGTGTGTGAGTGTGTGTGTATGAGTGTGTGTATGTGTGTGTGGTAGAGTGTGTGTGTATGAGTGTGTGTGAGTGTGTGTGTATGAGTGTGTGTGTATGTGTGTGTTAGAGTGTGTGTGTATGTGTGTGTTAGAGTGTGTGTGTTAGAGTGTGTGTGTGTGTGTGTGTTAGAGTGTGTGTGTGTGTGTGTGTGTGTGTGTGTGTGTGTGTGTGTGTGTTTGGTAGAGTGTGTGTGTGTGTGTGTGTGTGTGTGAGTGTGTTAGAGAGTGTGTGTGTGTGTGTGTGTGGTAGAGTGTGTGTGTGTGTGTGTGTGTGTGTGTGAGTGGTAGAGTGTGTGTGTGTGTGTTAGAGTGTGTGTGTTTGTGTGTGTTAGAGTGTGTGTGTGTGTGTGTGTGTGTGTGTGTGTGTGTGTGTGTGTGTGTGTGTTAGAGTGTGTGTGTGTGTGTGTGTGTGTGTGTGTGTGTGTGTGTGTGTGTGTGTGTTAGAGTGTGTGTGTGTGTGTGTGTGTGTGTTTGTTAGAGTGAGTGTGTGTATGTGTGTTAGAGTGAGTGAGTGAGTGTGTGTGTGTGTGTGTGTGTTAGAGTGTGTGTGTGTTAGAGTGAGTATGTGTGTGTGAGTGTGTGTGTGTGTGTGTGTGTGTTAGAGTGTGTGTTAGAGTGTGTGTGTGTGTGTGTTAGAGTGTGTGTGTGTGTGTGTGTGTGTGTGTGGTAGAGTGTGTGTGTGTGTGTGTGTGTGTGTGTTAGAGTGTGTGTGTGTGTATGAGTGTGTGTGTGTGTGTGTGTGTGTTAGAGTGTGTGTGTGTGTGTTAGAGTGTGTGTGTGTGTGTGTGTGTTTGTTAGAGTGAGTGTGTGTATGTGTGTTAGAGTGAGTGAGTGTGTGTGTGAGTGTGTGTGTGTGTGTGTTAGAGTGTGTGTGTGTTAGAGTGAGTATGTGTGTATGAGTGTGTGTGTGTGTGTTAGAGTGTGTGTTAGAGTGTGTGTGTGTGTTTGGTAGAGTGTGTGTGTGTGTGTGTGTGTGTGTGTGTGTGTGTGTGGTAGAGTGTGTGTGTGTGTGTGTGTGTGTGGTAGAGTGTGTGTGTGTCATTGTCAGTGTTTTATAGCGGAACGTTTAAGCTCTCTAAAGTTAGCACCAGAGGAGCCACCGCCGGGACACACTTCATGGAAATCTGCGTAGGTATACCGAGTGTGTGCGCACACAGACAGGTCTAAATGCGCTACATTCTTGTCTTAATGGGGGGCTTGTATATGGATGTGTGTTGGGGGGCAGAAATCAGACAGCCCAGAATACCTCTGTTTCCTGGACGGGAGGACGTAGTGTAGCAGCCAATCCAGTATTTGCAGAGTTCAGCGCTCTCGTGAACTCTGCTGAGTCTTTGGGGACCGCTGTGTTTGGTAGATGCAACAGATTTAAGATGTGTATGTATAGCGTGGACTAATTTTAGAGGGGGGCCCAAGTGAAGCACAATCGGAATGGGGGGCATCTTAGGCGCGCTAGTCACCTTTCAGTATTACAGGGCTTTGCCGGATTTGTTGGTTATTTGGTTACTGTAAAAAAAAAAAACAACAGCATTGCTCTTTTCTACACAGTCATATGTACTACAGCCAGTCACATGGTGTATGTAGTGGTGCACTCAAAGAATCAAATGGTCATATGGTGTACTATAGCCAGGCAGACATATGGCTTACAGAAGCTACACAATCATATGGTGTACTGTAGCTAAAGGGTCATATGGTGTACTGTAGCTAAACGGTCATATGGTGTACTGTAGCTAAACGGTCATATGGTGTACTGTAGCTAAACGGTCATATGGTGTACTGTAGCTAAACGGTCATATGGTGTACTGTAGCTAAACGGTCATATGGTGTACTGTAGCTAAACGGTCATATGGTGTACTGTAGCTAAACGGTCATATGGTGTACTGTAGCTAAACGGTCATATGGTGTACTGTAGCTAAACGGTCATATGGTGTACTGTAGCTAAACAGTCATATGGTGCACTGTAGCCAAACATCATATGGTGCACTGTAGCTTAACGGTCATATGGTGTACTGTAGCTAAACAGCCATATGTGGTAAAACGGTCATATCCGACTCTCTAAATCCCTACCACATGTTGACCGCTTCATCACAAGCAGCATTGGCAATCAGTGGTACACCACCAGCACCAGCACTCCCGGATTTTGTGGTAGGGGTGGAGGTGGAGGGACACCAGGTCTTGTGGACGTGTGTCAACAAACCGTCCATCTTGGTGCTGAAAACTTCGTAAAGCTGCTTCATTTCACATTCCCTCAACATCTTCCTGCCGGCTTTCCTCCTCCCTGATCCCACCTGCTGTACGCTCCATCAAGAGCTGTCAACAACCACACACACACAACCACACACACATACGCACACACACACACACTCCGGGATGCAGAATGGTCTTATCGGCGTACTGCAGGCCATAGTGGTCAGATCTGGGAGACCCACAAATACCACGGAGACAGAGTCTCCATTAGAGACGCTCAGTGAGCAGTGGTGTCCTCCATGAGTCCTCCTGTTAGTGCAGCACCATCGGCAGACGGCTGCACCACGCAGGACTACATGCACACAGACCGTTACCACGACTGTCCTTAACACCACGTCACCGTCACCAAAGACTGCACTCCCAGCGCCGATGTGCACCACATGACCTTCAGTGCTCTACTGATCAACTTCAGCTTTATCAAAGGGTCACGACTAAACCGCGGACGGAACCCTGATCAGAGCGAGAGAGTCCCAGGATGTAGAACTCCCAGGATTCCCTGGCACTGGGATGAGGAGGGGGTGGGGGGGGGGCACATTCCAGCCTCACATTTCACTCTTCAGTTAATGAATGAATAGCGTTGCCATGACAACCTGCTAAAAGCTAGAGGATTAAGAGCTAAGAGAAAACATCAGAGAGAAGCAGAGAGCTAACACTGACAGACCTCCCAGTCATCAACCCTCGGGCTGTCCAGCATAACCAGCCCTGTGCGGAAGTTTGTGCTCCTCTGATCAAATTCTATTTGTTGAGTTTAAATAAGTTACGGAATGTTTTACTCTACAGTCTGTGTGTGGAAACTGAGCGGCAGAGCCCCACACAAACACCCAGCGCGTGTACAGATACCAGCTTTCAGGATCCAATCACTTATTGTCACATCACATTTTCACAGTGTGAATGAAAAACTTAGGTGCGTAGACCCTCACAGCACTTACAAAAAATATACACTAGACAATAAATATATACAGCACAAAATCTCTGTTTATACTAAACTACAGTTTATATAACAGTAGTATAGTTATGAATAATGATATGAATGATATTCAGGATCACTGTTTGTAGTAAATCATAATTACAATGTAGTTATTATGTAGTTACTATATAACTACTATATAATGTATAAAAACACACACTCACACACGCACACGCGCACACACACACACACTCAAGTACTTTATACTAAATACTGTGTATGAGTGTGTATCAGTATGAATGTGTGTGACTGTGTGTGTATGAGTGTATATGAGTGTGTATGAGTGTGTATCAGTGTGTATGTGTGTGTATGAGTGTGTATCAGTGTAAATGTGTGTGTATGAGTGTGTATCAGTGTATATGAGTGTGTATGTGTGTGTATGAGTGTGTATGAGTGTGTATCAGTGTAAATGTGTGTATATGAGTGTGTGTGTGTGTGTATGTGTATCTGTGTGTGTATCAGTGTAAATGTGTGTGTATGTGTATCTGTGTGTGTATCAGTGTATGTGTGTATCAGTGTGTATCAGTGTATATGAGTGTGTATGTGTGTGTATGTGTGTATATGAGTGTGTATGTGTGTGTATGTGTGTATATGAGTGTGTATGTGTGTGTATCAGTGTGAATGTGTGTGTGTATGTGTGTATATGAGTGTGTATCAGTGTGTATTAGTGTAAATGTGTGTATATAAGTGTGTATCAGTGTGTATGAGTGTGTATGAGTGTGTGTATGAGTGTGTATGTGTGTGTATGAGTGTGTGTATGAGTGTGTATGAGTGTGTATCAGTGTTGAAGCACGGTAACCGAAGAGGCCTGTTAGCTGTAAGGGCCAAAGAGAGGCTGGAATTCTAATGAAAGAAATAGAAATGAAAATAGAAATAAATTGTGGTGTTTTTGAGACATAAAGCCCAGAATCATTCCCAGCACCCCGGAGAGGATCTGGGTTCCGCAGTTCCGCAGTTCCTGTGGTTATTAGTGAGAGGTTATGGTGGACGTGCTCTGATGGTATTTGGTGCTAAAATTAGCGTGCAGATTGAGAGGGCACATATTTACTCACACGGGAGCTGCGCTGTTTGCAGGAGCTGTTTGTAAGCATATGAAGGGCTGCATTCTTCAGGCACCGCATACTGCCTGCCAGTCCGCACACACTCTCTCTCTCTCTCTCTCTCTGCTGAAAACACGCCACCTTAATCAACACACACACCCCCAACACACTCATCCACCTTAATACACACGTTTACTACAGTCCACCTTAAAAACCCAGGGCAGTACAGTGCAGCCTGGCTGCGCTCCACCGTCCACACCGCGATGATAAGGCAGAGCAGTATGAGGCTCACTCTGCAGGTGAACAGCGTATACACTAGCACATCCCGGTCTGCTCCGCTGTCTGGGGTGGGGGGGTTTGGAGGAGTGGTGGTGGGGTTACACTCGAGCTTCAGACGTCTATATGAAGGCACAATGACCCTCGGAGCTCCGAGCCATTCCGAAGCGTATTCCCACCTTTCTACACGGATCACAGCGGGTCAGTATCCACCTCCTGTACGTCTGCGCTGCACATCTATGGAATCTGTAGAATCTGAACTAGACGTAGGGCTCATTCACACCTCTCTGATGTGCAGTAGAGGTGTATCAGCTCTATCCAGCGTTGGGGATTAACGCGCTACATATATATAGAGTACAAGGACACAGCTGTTATCGGATGTGTGTTAATCAGGACACAGTTCGATTCCTGAAACCCGTAGCGACTGCTTTACACATCCGCATCACTCTGAACAGCATCACTGATTTCCCATAAGCCCCCAAAAGCCACAGCGTACCTGTCCACACCAACACCTGACAGCAGAGCCGACACGCACTTCTGGAATTCTATTGGTAGAAGGGAAAACACTGGGATATTTTTGGGCAGCCATCTGAAAATAAAGGTGTACTCCACATCCAAATACTTCCTCCCTAAAACTAACACCTGGAGATATTTCCCTCTCGCTACAACTGAACGCCTGCTGGTCAGACCGCCTGCGTAGCGAGCTACCTACTCAGGCAAACTGCTCACTGACTGCAGACTGCTAGCACTGTTGGTATAGTGGCTAGCATGCTAAGCAGGTCCAGCTAACAAACCAACTACAGACTGGAGACCAGCCAGTTTACAACATGCGACATGTGTGCTATTACATCTTAGGCAAACAGTTCATATCCCATAACGGATATATTTACTCACACACCTGGAACCTGTTAGAGAACTGGTTGATAGCCAGTTAGCATCTCACTCTGGGCAGCATTACAGGCCTATAGCTGACGGGCTAGGTCTACGGAGAGCACACAGTCCTCTTTATCACATGGCGCTGGGGCCATTTGGGCTAGCAGGGGTCCATCTGGGAAAGGCCATGGGATATTTTGCAAGGGCTTCCCACCGAAACATGAACGACATGTGCTGGCAACTTTACAGACCGACAGACAGACAGACCGACAGACCGACAGGGACAGAGACCGACAGATCGACAGGGACAGAGACCAACAGACAGACAGACCGACAGGGACAGAGACAGACAGACAGAACGACAGACAGACAGACAGACAGACAGGGACAGAGACCGACAGACAGACAGACCGACAGGAACAGAGACAGACAGACCGACCGACAGGGACAGACAGACAGGGACAGACAGACCGACAGGGACAGAGACAGACAGACAGACCGACAGACAGACAGGGACAGAGACCGACAGACCGACAGGGACAGAGACCGACAGACAGACAGACCGACAGGGACAGAGACAGACAGACCGACCGACAGGGACAGACAGACAGGGACAGACAGACCGACAGGGACAGAGACAGACAGACAGACCGACAGACAGACAGGGACAGAGACCGACAGACCGACAGGGACAGAGACCGACAGACCGACAGGGACAGAGACCGACAGACAGACAGACCGACAGGGACAGAGACAGACAGACCGACCGACCGGGACAGACCGACAGACAGACCGACAGGGAGAGACAGACCGACCGGGACAGACAGACAGACAGACCGACCGGGACAGACAGACAGACCGGGACAGACTGACAGACAGACCGACCGGGACAGACCGACCGGGACAGACCGACCGGGACAGACCGACCGGGACAGACCGACAGACAGACCGACCGGGACAGACAGACACACAGACAGACATGGACAGTCAGACCGACAGACAGAGACAGACAGGGCGCTCGAGTCGTGTTCACAGAGTACTCGTAGCTGGGCGGCGTGTTGGGTATTGAATGAGCCGGTGCTGAGGTCCGTGTTCCTGCTGAGATGGTGGTTCTGGATACCTCTGGTTACCGAGTCCAAACACTCAGAGGAACAGGACAGGAGGAAACTCACTGCTACAGCTCTAACTGAAACCACTGAGTGGACAGCCATGGTGAACCGTGACCGTGTTCAATCATACGCAGAGGTCTGCTTGGTTGTCACAAACATGAGTGGTATGTGTTTCAGCGAGAGCTCTGCTGTGTGGGGTCCTGCAGGCTGTACCGCACGAACGACGAGGCCATCTGCTGCTCATCAGACACATTACCGCACACGGGACCTACAGCACAGTTATTAAATTATTAATATCTCATTCATGTAGTTCTAACGGACTTTACTCAGGGACACTTTCACACCAATACGGAGGAAATTAATCGTTACTAAGTATTAATGTAATTTATGATGGTAATTAAATACTTTAACCCTTTAACAGCCCTAATTAACACATTCCACACACGCTCCACTATTCACACTAATCAGACCCAGGGGTGTAGTCAGCTCAGGCTGTGACGTCACTAGGACTGGGGAGGGACGGACAGACGGACGGATGGATGGATAAACAGATGGATACAGACGGGGGGAAGATGGACAGACAGACAGACAGACAGAGAAAGATGGCTAGACAGACAGACAGACAGAGAGGCCAAGATGGATGGATAGACAGAGAGACATATATGGTTGGATGGACGGATGGATGGATGCAGACAGACAGACAGACAGACAGACAGACAGGGAAAGATGCATAGAGAGACAGACAGGCAGAGAGATAGACAGACAGAGAGGCAGACAGGCAGAGAGATAGACAGACAGAGAGGCAGACAGGCAGAGAGATAGACAGACAGAGAGGCAGACAGGCAGAGACAGACAGACAGAGAGGCAGACAGGCAGAGACAGACAGACAGGGAAAGCTGTATAGAGAGACAGACAGAGAGACAGACAAAGACAGATAGATAGAGAGACAGACAGATAGACATATATGGATGAATGGATGGAGCAGGACAGATACATACAGACACATGGTGTTCATGGTGCTGGCTGTAGCCCGTGTCCCCGTGTCCCGGGCCGGACTGTACGAAGGGGTTTCTCGTTAATGCAGGTGGAGAACGAACCTCCATCTGGACTCTCTGGGTGCGGTACTGAAGTATCTGACCTCCATCACTTCAGGGTTTATCAGAGTGTGAAACCGTCCAAACAGCCTCAAACCAGACCCTCCCCCCGCAGACACAGCCGGGGGGGCCATTCCCACATCTAAATACTTAATGAGCATTTCACACCGTTTCCCCCGGCAACCACCACCACTATAGAAACAATTCCCAGGCTTCTCCCTTTCAGCCGGTTCGGTGGGGGAGCACACAAAGACCTAAATAAAGCAGAGGGACAGAGAGGCAGTCTCAAAGCTAAGGAGGTGGTCACGGAGAGCCGCATCTCTGGGCCGCTACGTCACTGACGGCTGTCCCGCTTGTAGGGTCCTTTGAATGCGGCTGGGACGTGCAGCATTCAGTCCTGAGAAATCAAAGGACTCGCCTGGTGCGTCCTCCAGACCTCCAGTCACCCCCAGTCCCTCAGAGCCGGGACTGAAACGGGAATGTTAATGTAATGGGAGATTTAATCAAGCCATGATGTTTGGAAGTGTGGGTGATTGATCACTGAAGGGCACCATACGGATACCGGCACCACCAGAGACTACAGTCCTCCCTCAGACACCACCAGGGTTGGGCTGTGCAACACTGCCACCTTCTGGTCACATGGTGTAGTACAGGTGTGTGCATGTGTGTAACATCCAGTCAAAAGAACCATCCAGTACAGGTTCTTCATTTCCAGATGTTTCTGAGGTTATCAGCTGTAGGACAATCCATGGGCGCACGGAAGGACAGAGTCCACGGGAAAGACATGGGGCATGAGGTTTTAGATGGTGAGAGACGCTGAACCACCTTCTAAGACTGAACTTTGGAGATGGGTCTCTGTGAGGAGAGGAACGAGAGTCTCCTGAGAAGAACAGAATGAAGTTCTAAAAGTATTAACACCCCTGACCGGATAAAGATTCTGAATGAATCACGGGTCTGGATAAATAATGGTTCTGCTTGAAGAATGGTTCTAAATGAAAAAAGATTCTAAAGGAATACTGGCTCTGACTGAATAAGGATTCTTAATGAATAAAGGTACTACGTGAGTAAAGGTTCTAGATTTTGAGTGAATAAAGGCTGCTCTGATCTATGACTGATATATAGGTTCTATATTATTTAAGGTTCTGAAAAAATAAAGGTTCTGAAAAAAGAATTAGAGGTTCTAACAGGAAAACAATAAATGTTCTAAATTTACTATGGTTCTGAATTAAAAATGGTTCTGGATAAAAAGTTTGGAATGAACAAAGACTTTACTGAATGAAGGTTCTGAATGAAATATTGATTCTAAATTAAGTTCTGAAAGAATACAGGTTCTAGGTGAGTAAAGATTCTGGAATTCGAAATAATAAAAGTTCTGAATTATGGTGCTGATTCAAAAAGTCTCAGAAAAATAGAGGTTCTAACATGAACATGTTCTAAATAAAGAATGGTTCTAAAAAATAAATATTCTAAGAGAAGTAAGTTTCTAGCGGAATATCTATACTCCATGTCTACTCCAACACATCCATCACACAGCCATGTCTACTCCAACACATCCTCACACGGCCATGTCTACTCCAACACATCCATCACACGGCCATGTCTACTCCAACACGTCCATCACACGGCCACGTCTACTCCAACACATCCATCACACGGCCACGTCTACTCCAACACATCCATCACACGGCCACGTCTACCCCAACACATCCATCACACGGCCACGTCTACTCCAACACATCCTCACACGGCCATGTCTACCCCAACACATCCTCACACGGCCACGTCTACCCCAACACATCCATCACACGGCCACGTCTACTCCAACACATCCTCACACGGCCATGTCTACTCCAACACATCCTCACACGGCCATGTCTACTCCAGCACATCCATCACACGGCCACGTCTACTCCAGCACATCCTCACACGATCATGTCTACTACAACACATCCATCACACGCCCACGTCTACTCCAACACATCCATCACATCCATCACACGATGATGTCTACTCCAACACGTCCATCACACGGCCATGTCTTCTCCAACACGTCCATCACACGGCCATGTCTACTCCAACACGTCCATCACACGGCCATGTCTACTACAACACGTCCATCACACGGCCACGTCTACTCCAGCACATCCATCACACGGCCACGTCTACTCCAACACGTCCATCACACGGCCATGTCTTCTCCAACACGTCCATCACACGGCCATGTCTACTCCAACACGTCCATCACACGGCCATGTCTACTACAACACGTCCATCACACGGCCACGTCTACTCCAACACGTCCATCACACGATCATGTCTACTCCAACACATCCACACACGGCCACGTCTGCTCCAACACATCCATCACACGGCCATGTCTACTACAACACGTCCATCACACGATCATGTCTACTCCAACACGTCCATCACACGGCCATGTCTACTCCAACACATCCATCACACGGCCATGTCTACTCCAACACGTCCATCACACGGCCATGTCTACTCCAACACGTCCATCACACGGCCATGTCTACTCCAACACATCCATCACACGGCCATGTCTACTACAACACGTCCATCACACGATCATGTCTACTCCAACACATCCATCACATGGCCATGTCTACTCCAGCACATCCTCACACGGCCATGTCTACTCCAACACATCCTCACACGGCCATGTCTACTCCAACACATCCATCACACGGCCATGTCTACTCCAACACATCCATCACACGGCCATGTCTACTCCAACACATCCATCACACGGCCATGTCTACTCCAACACATCCATCACACGGCCATGTCTACTCCAACACGTCCATCACACGGCCATGTCTACTCCAACACGTCCATCACACGGCCATGTCTACTCCAACACATCCTCACACGGCCATGTCTACTCCAGCACATCCTCACACGGCCATGTCTACTCCAACACATCCATCACACGGCCATGTCTACTCCAACACATCCTCACACGGCCATGTCTACTCCAACACATCTATCACACGGCCATGTCTACTCCAACACATCCATCATCACACGGCCACGTCTACTCCAACACATCCTCACACGGCCATGTCTACTCCAACACATCCATCTCACGGCCACGTCTCCTCCAACACGTCCATCACACGGCCATGTCTACTCCAACACATCCTCACACGGCCATGTCTACTCCAACACGTCCATCACACGGCCATGTCTACTCCAACACGTCCATCACACGGCCATGTCTACTCCAACACGTCCATCACACGGCCATGTCTACTCCAACACGTCCATCACACGGCCATGTCTACTCCAACACATCCATCACACGGCCACGTCTACTCCAACACATCCATCACACGGCCACGTCTACTCCAACACATCCTCACACGGCCATGTCTACTGCAACACATCCATCACACGGCCACGTCTACTCCAACACATCCATCACACGGCCACGTCTACTCCAACACATCCATCACACGGCCACGTCTACTCCAACACATCCTCACACGGCCATGTCTACTCCAACACATCCATCACACGGCCATGTCTACTCCAACACATCCATCACACGGCCATGTCTACTCCAACACGTCCATCACACGGCCATGTCAACTCCAACACATCCTCACACGGCCACGTCTACTCCAACACGTCCATCACACGGCCATGTCTACTCCAACACATCCATCACACGGCCATGTCTACTCCAACACATCCATCACACGGCCACGTCTACTCCAACACATCCATCACACGATGATGTCTACTCCAACACATCCATCACACGGCCATGTCTACTCCAACACATCTCACAACGCCATGTCTGCTCAGGGAACACATCCATCACACGGCCATGTCTATACTCCCACACACTTGGCCAATGTCTTGCTCCAACCATCCATCACACGGCCATGTCTACTCCAACACATCCATCACACGGCCATGTCTACTCCAACACATCCATCACACGGCCATGTCTACTCCAACACATCCTCACACGGCCATGTCTACTCCAACACATCCATCACACGGCCATGTCTACTCCAACACATCCTCACACGGCCATGTCTACTCCAACACATCCATCACACGGCCATGTCTACTCCAACACATCCTCACACGGCCATGTCTACTCCCACACCTCCATCACACGGCCATGTCTACTCCAACACATCCATCACACGGCCACGTCTACTCCAACACATCCATCACACGGCCATGTCTACTCCAACACATCCATCACACGGCCATGTCTACTCCAACACATCCTCACACGGCCATGTCTGCTCCAACACGTCCATAAAACGGCCATGTCTCCTCCAACACATCCATCACACGGCCATGTCTACTCCAACACATCCTCACACGGCCATGTCTACTCCAACACGTCCATCACACGGCCATGTCTACTCCAACACATCCATCACACGGCCATGTCTACTCCAACACATCCATCACACGGCCATGTCTACTCCAACACATCCATCACACGATGATGTCTACTCCAACACATCCTCACACGGCCATGTCTGCTCCAACACATCCATCACACGGCCATGTCTACTCCAACACATCCTCACACGGTCTTGCTCCAAACACATCCATCGTCCTGCTCCAACACATCCATCACACGGCCACGTCTACTCCAACACATCCATCACACGATGATGTCTACTCCAACACATCCATCACACGGCCATGTCTACTCCAACACATCCATCACACGGCCATGTCTGCTCCAACACATCCATCACACGGCCATGTCTACTCCAACACATCCTCACACGGCCATGTCTACTCCAACACATCCTCACACGGCCATGTCTGCTCCAACACATCCATCACACGGCCATGTCTACTCCAACACATCCTCACACGGCCATGTCTGCTCCAACACATCCATCACACGGCCATGTCTACTCCAACACATCCATCACACGGCCATGTCTACTCCAACACATCCATCACACGGCCATGTCTACTCCAACACATCCTCACACGGCCATGTCTACTCCAACACATCCATCACACGGCCATGTCTACTCCAACACATCCTCACACGGCCATGTCTGCTCCAACACATCCATCACACGGCCATGTCTACTCCAACACATCCTCACACGGCCACGTCTACTCCAACACATCCATCACACGATGATGTCTACTCCAACACATCCATCACACGGCCATGTCTACTCCAACACATCCTCACACGGCCATGTCTACTCCAACACATCCTCACACGGCCACGTCTACTCCAACACATCCATCACACGGCCATGTCTACTCCAACACATCCTCACACGGCCATGTCTGCTCCAACACATCCATCACACGGCCATGTCTACTCCAACACATCCTCACACGGCCATGTCTACTCCAACACATCCTCACACGGCCATCTCTACTCGATGCTGTTCTCCAGCCCATGGCTGCCTCCCCTCGCCCCCTCAGGAGGGAACAGTGAATAAACTGGGTCAGTTTAATCAGGACACAGCCGGAATTCAGATCAGGGAATACTAACAGACCTGCAGGAGGACTGTGAATAAAAATGAGGAACAACTTTTCTCAGAACTCACCAGTGATCCCAGATAACACAATCAACAAACCGACACATGACTCCCACCAAACTAACACGCGGTGATTCAGGGAACGCAGACTAAACACACCCGGTTAACCCGCAGAACTGTACCGCTCCATCCTCCACAGAGCTTTCAGAACCGTACCGCTCCATCCTCCACAGAGCTTTCAGAACCGTACCGCTCCATCCTCCACAGGGCTTTCAGAACCGTACCGCTCCATCCTCCACAGAGCTTTCAGAACCGTACCGCTCCATCCTCCACAGAGCTTTCAGAACCGTACCGCTCCATCCTCCACAGAGCTTTCAGAACCGTACCGCTCCATCCTCCACAGAGCTTTCAGAACCGCTCCATCCTCCACAGAGCTTTCAGAACCGTACCGCTCCATCCTCCACAGAGCTTTCAGAACCGTACCGCTCCATCCTCCACAGAGCTTTTAGAACCGTACCGCTCCATCCTCCACAGAGCTTTCAGAACCGTACCGCTCCATCCTCCACAGAGCTTTCAGAACCGTACCACTCCATCCTCCACAGGGCTTTCAGAACTGTACCACTCCATCCTCCACAGAGCTTTCAGAACCGTACCACTCCATCCTCCACAGAGCTTTCAGAACCGTACCACTCCATCCTCCACAGAGCTTTCAGAACCGCTCCATCCTCCACAGGGCTTTCAGAACCGCACCGCTCCATCCTTCACAGAGCTCTTATCTGGATATTTTTACATTGTCGGTCCACTCTCAACCCAGCAGCGACACTGATGCATGTCCAGCAACACCGCCGTGTATGGTAACAGCATCAGCACCACACACGCCACCATTATGAGAGGGCAAAAAGTGGTTCTAATTCGTACCTCAGCCTCTCTGGTGTGCTGAGATTGGAACCCCCTCCTCATAACACCCGGACAACAGCAGCCCTGTGGTCAGAAACTCTGAATGCATTCAGGCCATCCAGAACTTCATTATCAGTCCAACCGCAGAGCGGTCTGTTCGAGCCTGAGGCAGAATCTGATCTAGGGGAATAATTCCTTTATCATTTACAAGAACAGGCCTCCACAAACGTCTGCTCGACATCTCCGCCATTTCACAAGCACCATCAGAATCTGGTCATGTGACTAACAGCTTTAGGAATTTGTCTTAATGCTACCGGAGACTACTTCCTACAAATGTCTAGAAGCATGTCCGTGACTAGGGAATGGACCAAGTGGTGGATTAGGTTACCTGCTAGAGGTTGGACTAAGGAACACACTTAGGGGTGGTGGAGAACGATGTCCAGGCAGAGGCACGGGGGAACGATGTCCGGGCAGAGGCACGGGGGAACGATGTCCCGGCAGAGGCACGGGGGAATCAGTTAAAGGGATATAGATTTAATAGATTTGAATCCCCTGTTGATCCCACAGTGGGGAAATTTAGTCTCCGCATTTAACCCATCCGTGAAACACCCACATACACACTCACTAGTGAACACGCACACTAGGGGGCAGTGAGCACACTTACCCGGAGCGGTGGGCAGCCCTATCCATGGCACCCGGGGAGCAGCTGGGGGTTAGGTGCCTTGCTCAAGGGCACCTCAGTCGTTACTGTCAGTTCAGGGAATCGAACCGGCGACCCGGTCACAAGGCTGGTTCCCTAACCTCCAGCCCACGACTGCCCCCGGAGAGCAGGGTTCCACAACTCGAGTGAACCTTCACTGCTCAGTTACACTCCATGTTAACTGGTGTGTTTGCACAAAGGAACCACCAAACTATGCTAGCCAGTGGCCCTCCTGCTGGTTCCCAACCCTGGTCCCAGAGGACCCCCACCGTGTACATTCTAGTGTTTGCTCTGCTCCCACCATGCTTGATCCAAATAATCCCTAATCTGAACTAAGAGGTGAATTAGGAAATGGATTAGGTCACCTGCTGAAAGATGGATTATCAGATCCACTAGAGCATAAACAAGGGGATTAACCACAGGACAGACCGAGGGGAGGATTACAGCAACCGCCAGGAAGGACTAGGGGATGGACTGTAGACAGTAAGGAATGGACAAGGGGATGGATGAGGGGATGTACTATCTGTTGAGCTGAGGACCAGGACCAGAGGTTGGATTAGGGTACGAGCTAACAAGTAGGGAGTCCACACAAGTAGTGATGTCTACACAGACCCAGTCCATACCGCACACACAGCAGGAGATATTTCATTAGGATTTGTGTACCGTAAGTTTTAGTTCTTGTTCTGCAGAATGAAAAACATCTGTACACGTCATTATCTAACAGCACAGGCTCAGAGCAGCCAATCCAGAATCAATTACTGAGCTGTGTTATTCACTTCGTCCGACAGGTGTCCCCCCTTCCCCTGTTACAAAAGGTTACCGCTGCCCACTCATCATCAGAGCAACAGCTCCCCCCAGTTTGGGAGTGCGGGTGTGTTGGGAAGGAAGATAAAGGCGTGACCCCTCTCCACTACACATCCACGGCTCCACTGTGGAGATCGTCAAGAGCACCAAGTTCCTTGGAGTTCACCTGGCAGAGGATCTCACCTGGTCCCTCAACACCAGCACCATAACCAAGAAAGCCCAGCAGCGTCTCTACTTCCTGCGAAGGCTGAGGAAGGCACATCTCCCACCTCCCATCCTCACCACCTTCTACAGAGGAACCATCGAGAGCATCCTGAGCAGCTGCAGCACTGCACACACACCCCTCACGCACACTCTTCACCACACACACCCCTCACACACACTCTTCACCACACACACCCCTCACACACACACCTCACACACACCCCTCACACACACTCTTCACCACACACACCCCTCACACACACTCTTCACCACACACACCCCTCACACACACTCTTCACCACACACACCCCTCACACACACTCTTCACCACACACCCCTCACACACACTCTTCACCACACACACTCTTCACCACACACACCCCTCACACACACACTCTTCACCACACACACCCCTCACACAAACCCCTCACACACACTCTTCACCACACACACCCCTCACCACACACACCCCTCACACACACTCTTCACCACACACACACCCCTCACACACACTCTTCACCACACACACTCTTCACCACACACACCCCTCACACACACACTCTTCACCACACACACCCCTCACACACACACTCTTCACCACACACACCCCTCACACGCACTCTTCACCACACACACCCCTCACACGCACTCTTCACCACACACACCCCTCACACGCACTCTTCACCACACACACCCCTCACACGCACTCTTCACCACACACACCCCTCACACGCACTCTTCACCACACACACCCCTCACACGCACTCTTCACCACACACACCCCTCAAACGCACTCTTCACCACACACACCCCTCACACGCACCCCTCACACACACACACCCCTCACACACACACCCCTCACACACACCCCTCACACACACTCTTCACTACACACACCCCTCACACACACTTCACCACACACATCCCTCACACGCACTCTTCACCACACACACCCCTCACACACTCTTCACCATACACACCCCTCACACACACCCCTCACACACACTCTTCACCACACACACCCCTCACACACACTCTTCACCACACACACACCCCTCACACACACTCTTCACCACACACACCCCTCACACACACCCCTCACACACACTCTTCACCACACACACCCCTCACACACACACACCCCTCACACACACGCTTCACCACACACACCACACACACACTCTTCACCACACACACCCCTCACACACACTCTTCACCACACACACCCCTCACACACACACTACACCACACACACCCCTCACACACACTCTTCACCACACACACCCCTCACACGCACTCTTCACCACACACACCCCTCACACGCACTCTTCACCACACACACCCCTCACACGCACTCTTCACCACACACACCCCTCACACACACTCTTCACCACACACACCCCTCACACACACTCTTCACCACACACACACCCCTCACACACACTCTTCACCACACACACCCCTCACACACACTCTTCACCACACACACTCTTCACCACACACACCCCTCACACACACACTCTTCACCACACACACCCCTCACACAAACCCCTCACACACACTCTTCACCACACACACCCCTCACCACACACACCCCTCACACACACTCTTCACCACACACACCCCTCACACACACTCTTCACCACACACACCCCTCACACACTCAC
>JAMWET010003840.1:72500-82500 GCA_024036415.1 Prochilodus magdalenae
GAGGGAGAGAGGCAGAGAGGGAGAGGGGGAGGGAGAGAGGGAGAGGGAGAAGGAGAGGGAGAGGGAGAGAGGGAGAGGGAGAGGGAGAGGGAGAGGGAGAGAGAGAGGAGAAGAGAGAGAAAGAGTGTTTATGGTGCTTGAGGGAACAGAGGAGTGCTTGAAGCCTCTCTTCCTCCGCTGAAGCTTCATTATTCATGCAGTAGCTCCGACAGATTTCCCCCAGGCCTTACGGTGTAGGGATCAACTACGTTAGAGGAGAGAGCGTTCGAGGGGATGCTCACTCCACTACCTCTCACTTATCTCTGCACTGGTCTGCTTCCAGGGCAGTCACCCCTTCCCAC
The DNA here is from genome assembly GCA_024036415.1 of Prochilodus magdalenae. Lineage (NCBI taxonomy): Eukaryota > Metazoa > Chordata > Actinopteri > Characiformes > Prochilodontidae > Prochilodus > Prochilodus magdalenae. The sequence goes on from JAMWET010003840.1 coordinate 72,842, forward strand.
CGAGTTCATCAATGCCCAAATGAGCCCTTACCATCAGACGTACCGAAACACAACGATGCCCCGCTAATAATTCATTCCGGAACATGGAGGTAGAGAAACTCTGTGGGAGAAGGGAATCTAATGGGCTCTTTATGCAACCCAGGTTTACATTCCAACAGGCCATGTTTGAAAGGCCCTTGAGCAAGGCACCTAATCCCCAACTGCTCCGAGGGTGCCATGGAAAGGGCTGCCCACCGCTCCGGGCAAGTCTGCTCACTGCCCCCTTTGATGGGTTAAATGCAGAGGTCCAATTTCAGCTCACACTGCCAGTGTTTCTAAATTCAAATATAAACGCTAATTCTACATCCACAGTGGAGTTTCATCCAGAGAAACTCAGCTCGCTAGAACAGTGTTGGTGAAGGTAACCAGACGTCCCCCCCACAGGAAGTTCCTACAGGAGGTGGTTCTGAATACGCTGCCTGATGTCTGAGACGCTGTTTATGATAGTGTGGAGAAGATCTCAGCCTTAAACTCCATTCATGGTGGAGGGATACATGCTGCAGGGCGCTGTGAGGTCAAATAGTCCCCCAAAGGAACTTAGTATTTCCAGGTTTTCCAGATTTTCATCATCAACATTCCATACACACTCAGAAGACACGTGTAGGTTCACTGGGGGGTTAGATAGTCTATAGAGTGTCTATATGGGTGTTCTAGACATGAAGAACCCTGGTTCCCATCACCACCACTGTACAGAACATCTGAACCACCTCAGACCAAACCGCTCTCCATCAGTCTGCTTTTCAAAACACTCAGATCGGTAGAACATCTGAAAAGGTGGTCTGTTAAAGATACAGGTAACAGTGTCTAAGATGCAGGTAACAGTATCTTCTCCAGACACTAAAGCTCTCCCATAACACCTTTTCCACCTGTGTGTGCCCACACCAGTATACATGCACCCCCAGTTCCTCAGAAGACCTGCTTCACACCTGCTTCACTGGTAGAACCAGAGAGAGACCTCTGATCAGTGCAGTCAGATTAATCTTCTAATCCCTACAGCCCTCAGAAAAGCCCTCCCTCCGTAACCACTAACGAAGACCCAGAGAGTCTCATCCAGAACCCAACGGCTCAGCATTCCCCAGGATCTACCAGCGCAGTGGGCAGCCCAGTTTCACCCACAGTCTCCCACTCCCGCTCCAGATACTGCACCTCCTCAGAACTCCCCGAGTGTCACACAGTAGTTCGTGTTAAAGGCAGAGCGGCCTGGTAGAAGTCAGTTCTGCAGGACACTAAGACACACACGGTCGGTTCATGTACAGTCGGAGCTAAAGGGGTTCTATAGACGGGTTCTTGGATTTTAAAGGGATGGGCTGATATCACGGTGCAACTCGGCGGTCTGGGGAATTAACCAGTGTACTGTCCAATACGTTCTCCTACGAGGTGACCAGTAGAACATTACAGACTGGTGATCCGGTGTTTCGGGTCTATATAAGAACCAGTAATATCATATTACACCGCATCCTGCACACTGTAGGAGACACCATATACTGACTCCACACCTCTGTCCTTTAAACAAAACCTGGATACTGTACATACGATCTAATGGAGTCCTGTGATAATCCATCCCATGCAGCTTGAACATCCTCACACAGTTCCTGCAGATGGTGCGGTAGGGGTGGAGGTGGAGGGACACCAGGCCTTCCGGACGTGTGACGACAAAGCGCTTATCTTGGTGCTGACCACGGTGCCTCCACACACGGATTCGTTGGGCGTCTCCACCAAGACTAAAGCGGGACTCGTCACTGAAGATGACCCGCTGCCATTCTGAGTCCCTCCATGACAGTCTGGTACGACACCACTGCAGTGTTTGGTGACGGTGACGTGGTGTTAAGGACAGTCGTGGTAACGGTCTGTGTGCATGTAGTCCTGCGTGGTGCAGCCGTCTGACGATGGTGCTGCACTAACAGGATGACTGATGGAGGACACCACTGCTCGCTGGAGGTCTGTAAGGGTGGTGTTGGGTCAGTCAGGTACAGAGATAAGACCCGTCCTTGGTTGTTGATGTGCGGCCGAGTGCGGAACTTGAATCATTAGCATGTCTCACCATGTCGCACCTACACACCACGTTTCCACCTGCTTGTGCTGCTATTCTATTGATGAGTGAGAGGTCTATTCATACTTGTTAGTAATCTGTAGCCGGGTGGTGCAAAAGACTCTCGAGCCTGGGATCTCTGTACGCCGCGACACTAATCAAAGGACTCAAGGTTCTACTAGTAAAGTGCGGGTCTCAGCCGTGTGCTGCTGACTCTCACAGACACTGCTCTAGTTTGAACCCAGGATGAAAAGCTGCTCGACTTTGTCTCCTCCCGGTCTCAGACAGCCGAGCCATTTTGGGAAAGTGCAGTTACAGCTCTGTTGGAGTGACTGGCATTGATCTCCCTCCCCCCGTCACTTCTACCGCAGATCCGGGGCGGCCGGCTTTCCAACATCTGTCTGGAGTCCTTTCAGGTTCCTGTCACTCTGTTCTAGATAGTTCTGTCTACAAGCTTTGTGGATAAACTGGACACGGTGAACATGAAGGGACCACCGGATGCTCACCGCAAGCAGGCCGTCACACCGCACTCAATCATGTGGCAGATCCATCCACAAAGCACTAACGCTGCTCGGCATGGAAGGCCTGGCAGTGAGAGCACTCCTAAACAACGAGCTCCACTCGTTTTACACTCTGGACCACCTCCCCCACTCTCCCTCTCCCAGGCTCACCCCTCGCCCCCTTTCCCATGAACACCTCCGGTCCTGAGGAGGCCCATTCCCGAATCCAGCAACAGTGGGCCGAAACACTACAAGCAGGAAATGATGTTCATTATTAGAATTAATGTCTAATTAGAACTTAATTAACCTTTTTAAAATTCCATTTAACACAACTTAGTCGTGTGCACAAGTTTCGGCACCCTGATGAGATTGCATGTTACTGTTGGTGTTAGAAGTGTAAGGAAGTTACCTGTTCTCTACAGACCTCACAGGTTTGTTTACTGAATTTAACATAAAAATAAACACCTATATAAAATGTGGCCTTTTGTAAAAATGATGGCACATAAACTCCAGGTAAACTGCCGCATTCAGGTGTGTTTTTCAGCCTAGCAAATCAATAAAGCCTCTCGTTTAAACAGGACTGTTCAAACGACTTTTAATTTGTTATGTTTTAATTGTAGAGCAATGACAGGAAAGGCCCACATCCGTATAAATGGTCACTACATTTGTAAAGACTGCGGCTCTAATGAGAGGAATGGCTACTATGTATTGTTTAAGGGTCAAAATATTGATATTAACTGTCATGATTTGACACTATATCAAAATGAACGGTTATAACATTAACATGGACGCTGTCCATATTGCCATAAATTGCCACTACACTGACATGAATGGTCATGATGATGTTATGAATAGTGACTATATGGACACGATGGTAATATCACCTGGACTTTTGTCTATTGGCATAAATTTACATTCTATTGTCATGAACGCTCACTATTTTGAAATGAATGGTGATTAGAATGTTATTAATAGTGACTAAAATGAATAGTAAGAATGACTGGAATGTTGTCTATATATTGTCATTATATTATATTGTCATGAGTGATCATTATGATGTTATGGATAGTGACTATATTGACACAAATGGTAATATTGTCTGGAATGTTGTCTGTATTGGCATAAGTTCCACTCCATTGTCATGAACAGTCACTACTTTGACATGAAGGGTCATAATGTTATGAATAGGGAATACACTGACATGATCACTATATTGATATGTATAGGGGCTATAATAACATGAATGGTCATTATAACCTTATTAATAGTGACTATTTTAAAATGAATGGTAAGAATGACTGGAATGTTGTATATATATATATATATATATATATATATACACAGGGGGGTGCGAAAGTTTGGGCAGCGTTGTTAAAACACCTGCTACCTACAGTAAAATTTGGTGGTGGTTCCATCATGCTGTGGGGCTGTGTGGCCAGTACAGGGACTGGGAATCTTGTTAAAGTTGAGGGACGCATAGATTCCAATCAATATCAGCAGATTCTGGAGACCAATGTCCAGGAATCAGTGACAAAGCTGAAGCTGCGCCGGGGCTGGATCTTCCAACAAGACAACGACCCTAAACACTGCTCAAAATCTACTAATGCATTCATGCAGAGGAACAAGTATAACGTTCTGGAACGGCCATCTCAGTCCCCAGACCTGAATATTACTGAAAATCTGAGGTGTCAAAGAGAGCTGTCCATGCTCGGAAACCATCAAACCTGAATGAACTAGAGATGTTTCGTAAAGAAGGATGGTCTAAAATACCTTCAGCCACAATCCAGACTCTCATTAGAAGCTATAGGAAGGGTTTAGAGGCTGGTATTTCTGAGAAAGGAGGATCTACTAAAGGCTTTTTTTTGGTGCCTAATTTATGCACCTGCCTAATTTTGTTTAGACAATTATTGCACACTTTCTGTAAATCATATAAACTTCATTTCACTTCTCAAATATCACTGTGTTTGTCCCCTATATGATATATTTAACGATTTTTTTTTATCCAAACAATCAATGCTTTATAAAGGTAAATTCATGGTGTTATATGGTCATGAGTGATCATTATGATGTTATGAACAGTAACTATATTTATATGGTAATGAAATCGCCATGAACGTTATCTATATTGCCATAACGTGCAGCTATATTGTTATGAATGGGGGCTAGAGCTCCATAAATGATCACTATATTGGTATAAATGGAGATAACATTGAGATGAATGTTGTTTATACTGAATCCCATAATACTCTAATGAAATATCACTATAGTGACATGAAAGGTAAGCATCGTATCACAGAGACAGCGTGTAAAATTAGAATGTGTTAATTTTCTTTGTGGACAGAAACCTTGTTTACTGAATCATCGCGGCGCATGGTCACGCTGTGCGGGACTCACCTGCCTGTACACCCACAGTGCCCACGCTTCCACAGCCCCTGGTCTGTTATGAAGCTGTTGCTCATACGTGCTGGTTTTAATCTCTTTAGAAATGTTGACTCAGTCTCTCTGGAGAACAGCTCTTTCTGGGCCAGCGAGCGCCATCTGTTGCTGGCACCGTCATCCACCATCAGGGTAAGCATCCACCCAGTTAGTGCTAACTCCTTCTGGAACAATCACCCTGTACCACCGCTCCTCAAGCTCCTCCCCTTTAGCACAGTGACTCTGCGCTTGGAGAACTTTAGAACCAATGTGTTCAGTCCGGGGTAGCGAAGGAGAGAAGTCACAAAGCTGGCGGCCCAAAACTCACACCAATCAGAACTTTAATTCAGGACGAGTGAGGAATTCAGAACAGCTAGAACCGGAATACGGAACCGCTGAACCAATAAGACCGGAACTCTGAGAACTGGAGAGCTCAGAATGATAAGAACAGGGACATAGTGCCACTGGAAGCGGGATCCGGAATCGCTGGAGCTGGAACTCCGCGGTACCAGGTTTCCCTCAGTGGCTTATCTCTCCACACTGAAGGCTGGAGGAGAGGAAGTCTAATCCCCGCTGGACAGTGAGGGATTAACCTCCCGCTGAAACAGGACCTGTTACAGAAACCACAGCCGAGAAAGGAAAACGAACTCCAACACCCGAAAGGCTTCCCCTAACCGCTGAACACTGAACCTCGATCGGCTCCAGCGGTCACCAGAACCCGTACCCATTATAATACAGAACACGGGGCCACACGAGAGACTACCGGCCCAGATCCCCAGCTCATTACTAAACCCGACAGAACCAGGGCAGGTGTGCAGGAGTACATGATGTGCAGTGTGTTTTCCAGGCGAGTTCTAATCTGTGATCTGGGTGGGGGCGGGGTGGGGCGTGTTGGGTGTCGGAGGGGACCTGATTCTTTACCCTGTGCTTTTCCATGGTTCCAGCTACAGCACCATTCATATTCTCCAGGTGTTCAGATTTAACAATCAACTAATAACTCATAACACCTGTATATCACATTGATCACATGTATGGTTATGTATGGTTACTACACTGCTATGAAGCGTTACTACATTGGCATGAATGGTCATATGACATGACCAGGGACTGGTCTTATTATGGATGGAGACTACTGTGGTATGTATGGCAACTATATGTTTATGAATGGTGTGACATCACATGTATACTCACTTCCGCTCTTGGGGCCGAGGAGCTATCCTAACAACACACCTGTCTGGTTTCTGCTGCTGTCCCACATGTATTCATGTATTCGGGACAAAGCCTGGCTAGTTCAGAGCGAGCTGGCACAGCCTGGCTGGCCATGATAAGCCTCCTTCATATCCCGCTGCTGATCACACCTAACCATCCGTATCCATCTAAAACGCACCCATGGACTTCACCTGCCCATAATCAGTTCCTCCTTCTCATCCCAGAGGTGGTGACTCACTAGCAGGGCACAGAAATGCGTGGCATGTTCCACTCTGCACTGGCATCTGCCTCTCGAGCGGGCATGGGCTGCCACTGGCATTCTGAATGTCAGTTTGGTCATTGCCAAATGCCATTCCACAGAACGCTCTTTCTTTATCTGAACATAGCTGCTCCATATTAAACACACACTGCCTACATGACTACACGGCCGGCCTGTAGTTACACCTGTAGCAGACTGTAGTGGTGACGGAGTCAAGCTCACTCTTTACCCGCCAGTCTACATCCCCACCCTCACCTACGGTCATGAGCTTTGGGTAATGTCCGAAAGAATCAGATCACCAACAGAAGCAGTGAAAATGAGATTTTCTCCCAGGGAGGCGGGGCAATCCCTACTTGATAGGAGGAGCCCAGTCATTCAGGAGCAACTCAAAGTAGAGCCACTACTCCTCTACATTGAAAGAAGTCAGTTAAGGTGGTCTGGGCATCTGACTCGGAAGCCTCTGGCCACTGGAGACTTACCAAGCACAGACAGCTGAGACCCAGAGGTTGTCCCAAGACCCGCTGGAAGGACTGTGTCTCCAAACTGGCCTAGGAACCGCTTGGGATCCCCAGAACGAGCTGGAGGAGGTTGCGGTGGACAGGTGATGTTTGACGTGCAGTGTGATGGAGAATTGGAGAAGCGATGCCTGATCCAAACACGGTCCAATCGAGCGGCTGGATGACCAGGTGACCGTCAGAAGGTTGGGTCACTTGTCTCGCAGCAGTCTGGAGAGCCCGTTTTCTACCCCATGCAATAGTGGCCATCGAGAATAAACAACAGTGCAGAGCCAGCGCTTTGCATGGAGCGAAAGAGGCCAGGCTAGTGGAGCTTGTACACTCTTTACCCAGCCTCCTACCAGCGGGCACATGAAAGATGCTGGCAGGACATAGCCGGTGCCCCTCGGTTGCCGGGTAAGTTTTGTCTAGCTGTGATTTGTAAGCTAGCTAGGCGGTTTGTTGATACCATCAACACTTGCATTTACACTTGGTGTCAAAACACATAGCTCTGTGTTAGGGGGCGGGGTTTGAGGTAGACAGAGAGGTTGAGTGAACACCCACGCAGCAGCATGTCAGTCAGACCAACCACGTTTGTACAGTGTGAGCATAGCAACAGCAGTTCTCACAATCCAAACGTGCAGTGTGAGGTATCACCGAAGAACACAGAACATCACAGCTGAACGGCACCCATCACAGCCATCCACCTCCCTGGCCCCGAAAGGTGAAGGTGCAGGCAATGCAGCACTGTGAACTTCTGGCGGTGACCACAGCGCCACAGTGGCGGATTGGGAAGGTGCCATCCGCACTGTCAGTCAGGACGATGCTTCCAGACAGATGGGAGCAAAGAGAGAGTGGATAAGCATACTGGCAGCCCAGCTCAGCATCTCGGTCTGGCAGGGATAGCCAACCTTTAAAAAGGCTGTGCTGCTTGCCAAACCAGCTAGCCATCAGGCAGCCATGGCTAAAGCACTGGAGGAGGAGCTCATCCTCAGCAAAGAGACCCCAAGGTGAGTATCCCAGGACTACACAGGAGCTCGGGGAGCTGATGATGTGCAACAGAGTCGGGGGGCAGGGACAGAAGCCCGACAGGTGAATCATTGGCCACTGTGGATCAAGCGCAGGGTAGACAGCACATGGCTCACCGTGCGTACCCTAATAACGCCCCCTTCCACCCCAGCGCCACATTACGAATGTCCCTATACTGACTGAGGCCGTGTCTATGCTGTCATGAACGGTCACTCTATTAAAAGCTGGCGGTACCATGTAAACAATAGGCACTACATCATGAATGATCACCGTCTTGACATGACCGTTCTCTGTATTGTTATATTGACAAACAGTCCACGTACCGGTGGCCACTACGATGTTATGAATGGTCGGTCTGCTAAGAGGAACAACAATGACGGTATTGGCATGAGGGCACACTATAATCCTATTAACGGTGACTATATCAATATGGGAAATGAATCTATGCAGTCTATGACTAGCACCCTGTAATGAGACGTCATATACTATGACTATATTGTCATGTATGGCTGTTATATGGACATGAGCATAACGATATCAACATGAATGGGGACAATAACATGAATGGCCACTGTATTTTTTTGAATGGTGAGTGCATTCGCATCAACAGTAGTCTGTCTGAGTTATGCTACACCAGGAACACACACACACACACACACACACACTCACCCTGGTGTAATAAGTAACACCTCATCACACACAAATACAGACACTGCAGTCTGGAGGGAAAACAAACAAACATGGAGCAAAAGTAAACACACACACACACACACACACACACACACACACACACACACACACACACAGTGTGTGTGTACCTGGCCTCGGTGAGTGTGCAGCAGTAGCTGCCGCTGCGGCGTCCGTCCCTGCGGCTCAGCAGCTCATCCCTGGAGCGCCGCCGACTGAAGTAATCCGTAAGTTTCCCAAAACTGGCCATTCCACTGACCGAGCGAGCGTTTGGATCCGCGTTACAGCGTGTTCCTTCAGCACTCCACAGTCAGCCCGCATACCATCATCAACCCCTCTCTCTCTCTCCCCCTCTCTCTATCTATCAGAGAGCAGCATAAACAGAGAGGAGTCGTCTACATCCGCACACACCACACCACACTCACACTATAACGCTGAAAATAGCAACGTGTGTAACTGCCTCTATACAGAGAGAGAGAGAGAGAGAGAGAGAGAGAGAGAGAGAGAGAGAGAGAGAGAGAGAGAGAGAGAGAGAGAGAGAGAGAGACAGACAGAGACAGAGAGAGAGATGTGAGGAGAGGGAGAGAGAAAGAGAGAGAGTTAAATGGAAGATGTGAAGACGGAGGGAGGGAGAGAGAGAGTGAAAGGATGGATGTGAAGAGAGAGAGAAAGGAGGGATGTGGAGAGAGAGTGAAAGGAGGGATGTGGAGAGAGAAAGAGAAAGATAGTTAAAGGTAAGATGTGAGGAGAGAGAGAGTAAAAGCAAGGATGTGGAGGGAGAGAGCAAAAGTTAAAGGGAAGATGTGAGGCAAGAGGGATAGAGAGTGAAAGTGAAGGTGTGAGGTAAGAGGGAGTGAAAGTGAAGGTGTGAGGTAAGAGGGAGTGAAAGTGAAGGTGTGAGGTAAGAGGGAGTGAAGGTGAAGGTGTGAGGTGATGACCCAAACTAATTAAATAAATTCTGTAAAGTGATTCAGTAGAGTCTGAGTCAGTGTAGTTGA
>JAMWET010003840.1:85000-90000 GCA_024036415.1 Prochilodus magdalenae
TAGTCATGTGACCCAAACAGAATCAGTAATAATCCTGCCCAATCCAATGTAATCACATGTTTGGGAACTGTACATACAGGTTGGGAATGTCAGCGGAGCGGGAAACTCAGTCTGTCCGCTGGTATGCAGGGGATGGATAAAGAGCTCCCGGCTGAAGACGGTCAGTTCACCGGATCAGACCAGAACTTACATTCCCGAGCAGCTCGGTAACCTTAATACCGTCTAGTGATGCTCCGAAACGCTCTGAACCCGAACAAAGTGAAACATTCCCGACACCGTTTCCATGGCGTTTCATTCACTTTGCCACTTTTTCACCACCATGAATTACATCGGCTAAATCCCAGACAGCCAGCGGGTCCACATGGGCCACATCGGGCAAAGACATGGCACTGCTGGCCATGCACTGCACTGGCAATCTGCCGTGAGTCAAAGGCGGCCCACAAACAAACAAACACACACACACAAAAAACACACACACAAACACACAAAAACACACAAACAAACAAACACACAAAAAACACACAAAAAAACACACAAACAAAAACACAACACACACACAAACAAACAAACACACACACAAACAAAACACAAACACACAAACAAACAAACACACAAACAAACAAACACAAAAACACACAAACAAAAAAACACCCAAACAAACACACAAACAAAAACACAACACACATACAAACAAACAAACACACAAACAAACAAACAAACAAACAAAAACACACAAACAAAAACACAAACTATCACTGCAGTGCAGTGTAAAGCCACTGTAATTTGAACTAGAGAACTGGGGGACTCGAACGCTGACATGTCATTAAAACTGTAACTGTGTGGTAGACGTTATTCGGTCGTTTGACTCCTTTCCACTTTTCCCCTCCTGCTGAACACTGAAAGCTGAATCATTTCGGCTCGGTGCATCCCTAATCCTTTCTAGACTGAGAGGTGGAATAATCCGTTCCTGAGCCTCTTCTATCAGATCACTGGCTGTACGTCCGGAGTAAGGTCAGGGACGGGGATGGTGACGGTCACTGTGATTGACCAGCTGCTTGTCTGTCTGTAAACCGTCCATCATCCATCATGTCCGAGAGGAGTAATTAGTAATCTGCAATGGATTACCTTTAGTGGGTAATAGCTCCAACGCTGGTGCTGAACCATGGCAAGCCTCAATCATCATCATCATCATCATCATCAATGATGACCTGTAGTATCTGATAGCGATCCCCTAGCGACATGTTCCTGCTAAGCTAACGTTTTTATTTTTTGCCCGTTCTAGAATAAACAGAGAGGTCTGAAGCTTAAATAAGGTTCTTTAGTAAAGAAGATGGTTCTGTATAGAACCAGGAAACTCTCCAAAGAACCCAGTGCAGGATAAAAGTTCCCTGCTAGCTGGGTATATGGAACCTTTCTGAAGGAACAGCTGGCAGAAACTTTTGACTCTGGACTGCCCTCTGGTGGACGTGCTGCTGAAGACACATGAAGGTATGTGGGCAGTAATGGCTAGTAACTTTAATCTGATTAACTCGAGTCACAGGGTGTATAACTGATCCGCTAGTTACCCACAGGAACGGATGAACAAGATTCCCACTGTCCCTACCTACAGTCTCACACAACTACAGCCAAGGGAACGAGTTCACATGAGCTCATGGCACTGAAGAGACGCTAGGGGTGTACAATAAGTGAAATCCCACAGCTCTCATTGAGCCCAGTTTACAGAGGACACTGTCACATGACAGCCGCAAAAACAACACAGGCAAGTCTACGTTAGTCCTGGATATGACTACACCTGGAATCCAGCGGGAGGAAATGTCAGTGAACCATCTCCTTAACCAGACATTCAGATTAACTTCCAACTGCAGCCATGAACATCGACACGTAGGCCACACAACACCACCCACCCCGCCTCCGGCGAGTCCTAATCGATCGGTGACATTCAGAGTGGGTGTGCGTTTAGAGAGCAGATGAATAAGTCATGGATTTGAAGAGCTTTGAACTGAAACGAACCGTTCTATATCAGCATCAATCAGCACCTCATGAGTCCTTTCATTACCGAGCTCCAACATGCGCTAATCAAACTGCACCTTAGGAATTCCTTTCATTTATACCTGAGGCCTTGGAATTAGGGTCAGGGGTTTGGTCCATGCCCACTTTAACAGCTGCCCAGTGTGAAACACACAAATCCCAGCTAGCGCTAGCACGAAGTTAGCCTAGCCCTTCTTTGTTTACAGCTCTCTTGCCGGAAGGCGACTTCGATATACAGCACAGGTCTTTGCAAGCGGAGTCCCAGAAGACCATCCCAGTGGGAAATGCAGTGAACCTCACCAAACTAAACTGAGGTATAGATTTCAGGGACCTGCTCTACACAACACCCCAGTAACTGATGACCTCAGCTCTCCACCAGCTGCTGGACCTGCCCCCCGTCTATACACACACAGGGAACACGTTGTCTAAAAACTCTAGGCCTGGCTACGTCTAGCTTGCTTGGCTCCCAGCTGTAGTTCAAACTGATCTCCGCAAAACCCAGCATAAATATAAAAAAGTCATTTTTAATAAACCCAGAAAATAACACCAGAGCAATTAGTCCAATTAGTCCAATTAACCCATTACCCAGTTTTATGAACTTGCTGGAGTATCACCGGTTGTGACTGGCACTGCTGCTGTCTATTACAGATTGCACCAACCATGTCTCTGTACACTCACCGGCCACCACATCAGGTCCACCTCTCTATCTACACTCCCTGTCCACTCCATCAGCTCCACTGACCATACTGGACACTCTGTAGGTGTACAGGTCCAGACTGTAGTCCATCTGTTTCTCTGTGTACTGTATCACCCTGTTCTTCAATGGGCAGGACCCCCACAGGACCCCCACAGGACCACCACAGAGCAGGTACGATGTGGGTGGTGGATCATTCTCAGCACTGCAGTGACACTGACGTGGTGGTGGTGGTGTGTTAGTGTGGGTGGTGCTGGTGTGAGTGGATCAGACACAGCAGTGCTGCTGGAGTGTTGAGACACTGTGTCCACTCACTGTCCACTCTATTAGACACTCCTACCTTGCTGCTCCACCTTGTAGATGTGTCAGGGTCACTGCAGTGCTGAGAATGATCCACCACCCACATATTACCTGCTCTGTGGGGGTCCTGTGGGGGTCCTGACCAGGAGGACAGGAGGTGGACCTAAAGAAGTGGCTGCTGGACGTAGTTATATCCTCACAAGTCCGTCCCACCAGGACCATTCCTGATCGTCCCGATAGGCAGTAACCCACAGTATGAATTTACACTGAGGGTCTTATTGACCCAGTTCAGCAGCTCACCACCTACTTCTGTTACAAGCGAGCTCTCAGTTCTGTACTGGTCAGCACCAAAACTGCTGAAACAGCGTTCTGTGATAATCAGGCGCACCGTACAGATCCATCAGACAGAGATCAGATCTAATCCTTTATGGATTAGATGCAGCAGAGCAGCGGCCTGTACACACTGTGGATCTGGAGGAGAGCTGCTGAGGGACACAGCAACAGCACCCTCTAGTGTCTCTCTCTCTCTCTCTCTCTCTCACCCCGTCTCTCTCTCTCTCTCTCTCTCTCTCTCTCACCCCCCCCCCCCACCGCCGCCTGCCCCTCTCTCTCTCTCTCTCTCTCACCCCGTCTCTCTCTCTCTCTCTCTCTCTCTCTCTCTCTCTCTCTCTCTCTCACCCCCCCCCCCCCCACCGCCGCCTCTCTCTCTCTCTCTCTCTCTCTCGCTCTCTCTCTCTCTCTCTATCGCTCCCTCGCCCTCTCTCCATCTCTCTCTCTCTCTCTCTCCCCATCTCTCTCTCTCTCTCTCTCTCTCCCCTGACTCTCTCTCTCCCCCCGTCTCTCTCTCTCTCTCTCTCTCTCTCTGAAAGTGAGTTTAGAGCCGGTTTGTGTGAGGCCCTCGAGAGAAGACTAAAATAACACACACAGTAATGATGAGTGCTGTATGAGTCAATCACACACACACCACACACACACACCACACACACACACACACACACACACACACACACACACACACACACACACACCAGTGTTATGTTCAGTGAGTCACCTGACACATGTATGAAGTGACTCATATGAATCCGCCCTCTATAAACTTTATCTAAAAACACAGGGTGGCCACTTTATTAGGAACACCCACCTTGTCCTTTCACTAACCGTCCACTTTATTAGAAACACCTTAGTTTACATTACAGTAGATTCTTATAGAGCTGATATAGTTATATACACCCATCATCAGTAGAACAGCGCCTCCCCGGAGGAGGTGTGGGACTGCAGGGCAGTTACAGGAAGACTCATGGAGGACACTGGGTGCAGCTACTTTGATGATGAGTGTATTTATCAGATAATTATTATTTATGTGGAGTTTTTATTTCTGTTGTTTGAGTCTTTATAAAAAAACTGCTTAATATTAAATAAATTTCACATGTGATCAAAGAAAAATAAACTTTGACATACTGATTACGTAACAAACTGACAGCTGTTCTTTAATGTTCCGCTGACGTTCAACATCAACACAAACCCGGGGGTAAGCCAGCCATGCTAATCCTCTACAACATCGAAAGTAGACATTTAGTTCTGACAGTGATGAAATGAGAGACAGCAGAACTTACTCTATGAGTCCATCCATCCTGCTCCATCTACACCTCCATCCTGCAGAGAGAGAGAGGGACAGAAGATGAAGTAAGACCTCAGCAGAGCTATTTTCCCCATCCCACCCTGCTCAAGGTTCACCCCTACAGGCCGTAGTGTCCAGAGGGGATCCACAGCACAGGTAGCTAGCTGGCCCCGCGAGGTTAATGAGGTAACCACAACACCTCCGTGACACCAGCTCGAGCAGTGATTCACCCACCAGTACAGATTCCTTGCACTGGTAACACACCTGACTAAACAAAGCGATTCTGACGGCTATGGAGTCCCAGGTGGTTGCCAAGGTGATACTCAGTCATTTCCATTGTATCCTACCAGGTGTTAATTG
>JAMWET010003840.1:97500-105743 GCA_024036415.1 Prochilodus magdalenae
CACACACACACAGGGTACCACACACACAGTACCTACCACACACACAGTACCTACCACACACACAGACAGAGTACCACACACAGACACAGTACCACACAGACACACACACACAGTACCACACACACTACCTACCACACACACACACAGTACAATCCCACACACACACACACACACACACACACACACACACACAGAGTACCACACACACAGTACCCCCCCACACAGAGTACCACACACACACAGAGTACCACACACACACACAGAGTACCACACACACACACACACACACACACACACACACACACACAGTACCTACCACACACACACACTCTACCCACCCACACATAACCACCCACTCTCTCTCTCTCACACGGACACACAGTACCACACACACACACACCCCTTCAGGGAAAGTGCCTGGGTGTTTTATCTACTCTTGATGAACTGCATAAACACCGGTTATGAACGTCCAGTGTTCTCTAACCAGCTGCTCCAGCCTGTGAACACGTCTGCGCTGAACACCACAGGAGCCGGAGGAAAACCAGCAGTGCTTAAAATCACTCTCTCATTTTCATTACCACCAGAAAGGTGTTGGGGTTGGACACCCACTGGGGCGTCACGGCCAGCGCTTCTTCTCCTTTGGACGGAAATTTAAAGTGTCTGAAATGTTGGTCATAACTTTAAAGTATCCAAAATAAACAGTGATGACATCATCAGGTCGCCTCACTTCCTGAAGAAAAGGGAAATCCTCGTCCCACGCGTGCGGTTAGTGAAGTCCCTGAAGAGCGGGTCCCTTTCTTTCCGGCGCCTATTGTGTGGCCTGTCAGGACCCAGCGCTCGTGTGCATCCTTTTCCTGCCCTGCGTACAGGACACAGCTTACAGCCCGACTTCCTCAGCCTAACTCACTGCAGCCTGGCCTCTACCACACACACCCAGCGTCCCCCACACAGCCCAACACACAGACACACTCTCCACGCAGGAGGACGCAGCCTCAATTTAAATCTGTCAGGAGCAACTTACCACACTCTCTCACTCCAGGACAGGCCGCCAGCCCATCACAGGGCAGACAGACAGGGGCACACACACCTCACACCAAACCCTCTCTCCCTCACTCTGTACACACCTCACACCAAACCCTCTCTCCCTCACTCTGTACACACCTCACACCAAACCCTCTCTCCCTCACTCTGTACACACCTCACACCAAACCCTCTCTCACTCACTCTGTACACACCTCACACCAAACCCTCTCTCCCTCACTCTGTACACACCTCACACCAAACCCTCTCTCCCTCACTCTGTACACACCTCACACCAAACCCTCTCTCCCTCACTCTGTACACACCTCACACCAAACCCTCTCTCCCTCACTCTGTACACACCTCACACCAAACCCCCTCTCACTCACTCTGTACACACCTCACACCAAACCCTCTCTCCCTCACTCTGTACACACACCTCACACCAAACCCTCTCTCCCTCACTCTGTACACACCTCACACCAAACCCTCTCTCCCTCACTCTGTACACACCTCACACCAAACCCTCTCTCACTCACTCTGTACACACCTCACACCAAACCCTCTCTCCCTCACTCTGTACACACCTCACACCAAACCCGCTCTCACTCACTCTGTACACACCTCACACCAAACCCTCTCTCCCTCACTCTGTACACACCTCACACCAAACCCTCTCTCCCTCACTCTGTACACACCTCACACCAAACCCTCTCTCCCTCACTCTGTACACACCTCACACCAAACCCTCTCTCACTCACTCTGTACACACCTCACACCAAACCCTCTCTCCCTCACTCTGTACACACCTCACACCAAACCCTCTCTCCCTCACTCTGTACACACCTCACACCAAACCCTCTCTCCCTCACTCTGTACACACACCTCACACCAAACCCTCTCTCCCTCACTCTGTACACACCTCACACCAAACCCTCTCTCCCTCACTCTGTACACACCTCACACCAAACCCTCTCTCCCTCACTCTGTACACACCTCACACCAAACCCTCTCTCCCTCACTCTGTACACACCTCACACCAAACCCCCCCTCACTCACTCTGTACACACCTCACACCAAACCCTCTCTCCCTCACTCTGTACACACCTCACACCAAACCCTCTCTCCCTCACTCTGTACACACCTCACACCAAACCTCTCTCACTCACTCTGTACACACCTCACACCAAACCCTCTCTCCCTCACTCTGTACACACCTCACACCAAACCCTCTCTCCCTCACTCTGTACACACCTCACACCAAACCCCCTCTCACTCACTCTGTACACACCTCACACCAAACCCTCTCTCACTCACTCTGTAGACACCTCACACCAAACCCTCTCTCCCTCACTCTGTACACACCTCACACCAAACCCCCTCTCACTCACTCTGTACACACCTCACACCAAACCCGCTCTCACTCACTCTGTACACACCTCACACCAAACCCTCTCTCACTCACTCTGTACACACCTCACACCAAACCCTCTCTCACTCACTCTGTACACACCTCACACCAAACCCTCTCTCACTCACTCTGTACACACCTCACACCAAACCCTCTCTCCCTCACTCTGTACACACCTCACACCAAACCCTCTCTCCCTCACTCTGTACACACCTCACACCAAACCCTCTCACTCACTCTGTACACACCTCACACCAAACCCTCTCTCCCTCACTCTGTACACACCTCACACCAAACCCTCTCTCCCTCACTCTGTACACACCTCACACCAAACCCTCTCTCCCTCACTCTGTACACACCTCACACCAAACCCTCTCTCCCTCACTCTGTACACACCTCACACCAAACCCTCTCTCCCTCACTCTGTACACACCTCACACCAAACCCGCTCTCCCTCACTCTGTACACACCTCACACCAAACCCTCTCACTCACTCTGTACACACCTCACACCAAACCCGCTCTCCCTCACTCTGTACACACCTCACACCAAACCCTCTCTCACTCACTCTGTACACACCTCACATCAAACCCTCTCTCACTCACTCTGTACACACCTCACACCAAACCCTCTCTCCCTCACTCTGTACACACCTCACACCAAACCCTCTCTCACTCACTCTGTTACCAAACCCTGGACTCCTGGTCTGAACACTGAGCTGAACTGATGGTGTGATTTGGGTGTACAGTAAACTTTTCACTGCAGGAATGTGATACATGACTGATTGATCATGGGCATTAAAGGCACTACAGAAGAAATCCCGCGCGCGTGATCTGAAGTTCTAATTCACCGTAACCAAGGCGACCTGCACGCGCCGCGTCGCCGCGCTGTTGTCATGGCAACCCGCGTGTAAACCCGCCGAAACAGCACGCGGGGGGGTAAACACCAAACACTGCTCCATACTGTACCAGTACACAGATCACTCTCTCACCCACACACTCTCTCCAAGACTCTCCCTCTCTCTTACACACACTCCAAAACTCACTCTCTCTCTCTCTCTCACTCACTCTCTCTCACTCACTGTCTCACTCACTCACTTTCTCCCTCACACACTCACTCTCACCTTCATACACAAAGGAGTGTGCGCTCTGCGCTCGGCTGTAACTCCGTGTCGGGTTTCTCTCTCTCCTCTCCTCTGGCTGATTTCCACTCCGAGTTCTGTCTCTGCGGCTCGGAGAGTCCTCAGCTCCTCCTCTTCTCCTGGAGCTCCTCGCTCTCTGAGCCTCAGCGCTGAGTGGGGTGATAGATCTCCTCACAGATTTCCTCCAGACCTCCTTTAGTCTCTCTCTCTGCACTCCTGAGAGCGGAGCGCCTGGCTGTGAAAACTCTCCGCCCCTCTCTCCCTCTCCCTCACTGGGCGCTCTGCTCCAAACCTCGCGGGGGCGCTGTGGCCGCACTGGGCGGGGGGCCCAGAAGCTGGGTATGAGTCCATAAGCACTCACAGTGCCCTGATTTCACACATGAAAATGGAAACAGGACTCTACAACTATACAATACACACATAAGAAATACTCTTCTACAGTGAGTCAGTTTTGTGCTTTCGCCACTTTATAGGAACATTACTATGATAATTTTGACTCACCATCAAAAAAAGCCACATGTACTCGTGATATTGGGAATAAACCTGGACTCTGTGTGTAAACCAGGTGAGGCCTGAAATATTTAAACTTGAAAAGCTTCTTAATGGTGTTGGTACATGAACTTAAACTCCAAAGACAAGTAGTTCCATCCTTCTCCGTATAAGACTTACTCCTGAATGACTGACTGATTGCTGACCCAACTTTCCACAGGTCATCCTAAACAATCGGCTTCCGTGTCCTAAAGTTGTTGAAATTAAGTTTTAATGCAGTGACATGCCAAGCTATAGTCATATTGAGCAACCAAATACCAAAAATACCAAATACCATGCACTGGTGTTTGGCTTTCCTTAATCGTGGTCTACACAAACCACCGACAGCCAAATTCAGGGTTACACAAATCAGCCTGGTTAGTCTGAACCCGATGTCATTCATCCATGTGGTCAACGTTTCACATGAGCAACACGCTTCCTCTGCTGATCCAGGTCCACACGAGGGGCGGAGTTATTTCTTTAGCATAGAATTAGCAAATACCACACAAACCCTGTGTGTCAGTGTCGGTCTGTGTGCATGTGTGTGTATAGCTGAACGTGTGACTTCTGCAACAGTCCAGATGTTTCAGGCTAGTGATTGTGTTCAGGTAACATACAGGTAAAGTTTTACTTTCAGGTTTTATGCACGCGTTAAATGGAGTCACACACTAGCAATAAAAACAAAGATTATTACAGCATATAAAAAGCATTTAATGGTTACATACAGAGGACTTTAGCACTTTCTGAAGTTCGACCACTTCAGAGTACTCTACTTGAGAATCTCTAATAAAATACTTCTACTGTTCAAATCAGCACTAGAGTTATAATAAACATGCACTTCAGCTCATAAACCAATCAGAGGACAGCACGGACACATCTGAAGACTCAGCTCTATAAGCCAATTAAAATGGAGCTAAACCAAGCCATTCCCAAAACACTCCAGCTTTGTGGAGTTCAGGAATCCTAGTAAATCCCGCCTCCTGAATAACAGGGTTTTAGAAGAACCACTGATCAGACTGATGAAGACAACAGCTCTTTGCATGCTGGAATGTTATTCGCATGGTGAAGGTAACTTCAGCTTGATGGAGAATGTGTTGCATATGGTTCTACAGAGAACCATTTTAATATGGTTCCATAAAGAACCACTGTGTTTATTAAAGAACGCTTGAAGAACCGTCTTTTTTAAAGGCTGTATGGAACACAGTTTAATTGTAGTTCACCGCTGTTTATTACTTCTCTGGTTTTGAGACTCACTGAGCTGAACAGGGCTCTGAGCGGACTAAAGGTGGTGATAAGTTCTGGAGTAGCCCCCCCTAAGCCCACTGTCCATTTCCCAGAGGTGCTGGAACTGTGTACTTAAATCATGAACTTCAAAGCCAGTCCAAACCAGAACGCACTCCAAAATGCTAGAAGCTGGGATGGAGTAAACAGCTCTCCTCCAAACAACATACTCCTGCCATCTAGAGTCCAGAGTGGGATTAACACCCCTACATGCATCCATCAAGATTTCCAGATAGCTGCAGCTGTTCTTCAATAAAAACAGACACCTGATTTATACATTTGTAACACTTCCTCCAAAACACTCCACTGCATTTTAAAAACACATATCAAATATATAACAGTGTGTACCAGTGGGTCTGTCGCATGTGTGGTTCAAAATAAAGTGAAACATGCAGATCAATTTCAGCACATTCGTTCAAACCACAGACGCACTTCCAGCACCCCTGAAAATGGACAATGGGTTCCGGGCGATAGAGGGGAATGATGGAGTATTGGTGCCATCTATAGGGCAGAGCGGGTAATGCACTTTTCACTATGGGTGGCTCAAAAAAAAAAAAAAAAAAAACGAACAGACAGACAAGATTATTTTCTCTGGGAAATTTTTTGATAATTAATTTGAAAAATAAAAATAAAAGTTCAGGTCACTTTGGTAGGCAGTTTTTATGCATCATTGAAAAGCACAGGTGACCCCAACCCAATGGAATGAAAGGCTCAGCAGCAGCACCAAAGGCCCTCAGCCCTCAGTCCACACCCAAGGCCCTCAGCCCACAGCAGCACCCAAGGCCCTCAGCCCACAGCAGCACCCAAGGCCCTCAGCCCACAGCCACACCCAAGGCCCTCAGCCCTCAGTCCTTAGCCAGCGGACCCTCACCCAAACACACTGAGGAGTTAGACTGAACACTGAACCCAGCGTACAGCGGCTCGCTGAACGCGACCTGGATTGTGTGTAGGTGGGTCAGTGTCTGAGTGTCCGGCGAGACTCTGTAGAAGGACAGAATCCCGGCTGGCCAGTCCAGATACACTCCCACTCTGTGGGAACCGGAGGGAAGGGGGTCGAATATACTTCCAGTGGTCAAACTATACTGGTCATGGTATCTGTACCCGTACTCATCGTCGTGGCATTCTAGACCCCAGAATTTGTCATACCAACCAAACCAGTGCTCACCGTAACTCTTCCTTCTGTACAGCACCGCTACGTTAACACGCCCACTCCACTCCACCTCCCAGTAATGGCGTCCAGTCAGACTCTCCTTACAAAGAACCTGGGGATTGCTTTTAAATCTGTCCGGGTGATCCGGATACGGCTGTGGCTCATTCACATGCAACACCTTTCCGTTACCCTCAGACAGACAGAGGGAGGCGTGTGCGGTGTCGGGGTTCAGAGTGAGCTCAGAGGCATCTGTACACACCAGAAAAAAAAAAATACAGAAGATGATTTTACATAGTGAATCTAAGCACATACTCACCACACTGAACACAGAACCCTGGTCTTCCACACACGCGTTCATATACACACATAATGTAGACCAACTGGGGGTCCGAGGTCCTACTCGAAAACGGTCTGTTCCTACTGTCGTTTTGTTCCAGCTCACAATAGAACACATTGAAAACCTCAACTACGGGATATATCTACAAAGCAAAGTACGTTTCATGTTTGTTAAA
Organism: Prochilodus magdalenae; assembly: GCA_024036415.1. Taxonomy (NCBI): domain Eukaryota; kingdom Metazoa; phylum Chordata; class Actinopteri; order Characiformes; family Prochilodontidae; genus Prochilodus; species Prochilodus magdalenae. The sequence goes on from JAMWET010003840.1 coordinate 104,544, forward strand.
GAACACTGTAAACTCATTTTGAAAAGGTCCTTTAATAATACAACAATAATTCTAATAATAATAATAATAATAATAATAATAAAATGTGTTACTTACAAACACTGTATTCAGCCTTCTGTCATAAATATACTTTATTTTATTCACCCCTGTATGGGCATGCACATTATTTTTAGAACTGTGAACTTACATTTTTTAACTGCAGGGCTCAGTCTGATCTTCCCCCCATATTCCACCCTACAGGAAAAAGAAAAAAATGATGGCGGCCAGGGTGTCAGGTGGTACACCATTTGCAACCATTAATTTATCAGTTAATTTAATTTCTTAATATACAAATAAGTGTACAATATAATGGGCATACACAGAGCACGTGCCGATATATGCAGCATCACAATCGCTTTAAATGTGAGCCTGAAAGTATTTTAGCAGTATAAAGTGTTATTCTTACTGTAGTGTAGTATTAATACAGATTATACAGAGATTTACAGAGCACAGGTAAACACAGAGCACTTTCTCACCAGGTACAGGGTGGACCTTTATGGGAGGCAAATTTAAACCTGCATCAGCCAAATTGGACCAATCAAAGAAGCACTTATGGGTTTAATTTCAGAGAAGAAAGATGGAGACAACGCCTCCACCAGGTTTAATTCATTCTACATAAGCACCACATCTGACATCATATTACAACTAACACCACCCAAATAACAATGTAGAGGTTGGTACATATACGGAGCCAACAGAACCATGTTTCATTTGGAAACAATCCACCCGCCTGAGTCAAAAACCCAAGCTGAAAATTGTGGGTAGTTGTTTACAAATTACACCAAGGGTGGCAATAATAATAATAATAAAAATAATAATAATAAGCAAGCCGTGTTTTACGCAAGAACAGCAAGAGTTTTAGGTTAAAAAGTTAAAAAGCAAAAAGTAGCAAGAAGTCTACATCATGTTTCTCACATTTAATTCTGAAAGTTTGACACATTACACAGCAGACATCTGATTACTGACTGGCTCATGCAGACTCAGTCTTCCATTATTTTCACCCCAGTGAAGAGATTACTGACAAAATCTGATTATCTGAAGTTGGCAGGAGTATTAAGTCCGCATGTGTACCTGTAGTTACTTCCAGTCTATGCACCTAGTCTTCGTGCGGATCCTCCAGTAGGTCAAGAGCTGCTTCTCCTTCCAGAATCACCCGGGTAA
>JAMWET010003841.1:0-2500 GCA_024036415.1 Prochilodus magdalenae
AAACTATGTCGTATATGAGGCTGTAAAGTGAAATATTCCAGCGTATGTGATGGATTTACTTCAGTTTTCCCCGTTCTCCAGCTTACTAAAGCCGGTAGAGCTGCTGTGTTAGCCTCACTGAGGCTCCTCTGTGTTTGCTAACGTTAGCATCTGAAGCTAATCCCAGTTTAGTGAATCCTTTACTTTCCAGATGGAGATGAAGTTCCACCAGCACTATGATACTCCAGTAAGAGCTCCAGAGTGTAAACTAGGATGGGATGATGATGTTCTGATCCATATGTGTAGAGTTATTACTCTGTAGAGAGCCTTACTACCTCAGGGGACCAGAAGCTAACGCTGTTAGCGCGTATGCTAGCGGCTACAGAACGAGTGTTTCTGCTCATATTAACACTCGACAGAGAAAAATAAAAGCTGGGTTTGGTTCTCCACACTGTTCTGTAAACATGTAGAGATGTGTGTGAGAGTGTGTGAGCAGAGTAGAGCATTATATCAGTTCATTTTAGCTAATAAGATAAAGGGGGTGTTATAGTTAGCTAGGTAATTAGCCTGGTTAGCTAATGTCACTATAAAGCATCTAACTAGGCTAATTAGCTAGCTTCTCAGATGCTGGTTAGATGCTTTAGAGTGACATAAAATGACCAGAAAAGTGGGTAATCTTTTTGATTAGAATGATTCAAACAGGTGCAAAGTCAACTAACATTAGAACCGTAAGTTCTACTGGTTCCTGTTTGGGTTCTTGTTCTGCAGTTTGTAAGCGTGTCTATTTCTTGGTTAAATCCTAAAGTTACAGGTGTGTACAGGTGCTATTACATGATTAAATGAAAGTGAACCACGTTAAGTTGTGTGGTTATTGATCTAGCAAGGTTAATTCCAACCCTCAGGATTAGGACAGAGTCCTGTTGTGTTATTCAGAGCCTGTGTTATCCACCCGGAAGTACGTTCCTTGCTCCTGTGAACAAATGTGAATTTGTCCTATTCCGGTTTTACAGTCAATCATATTGTCAGCACTTTATATAAAGCCGGTGATACTAATGGTGGAGCTTTAACCATGTTTACTGTTCGCCTGTAGCTGCCTGACCAGCACAGTTCTAGCAAATTAGTAGGCTGATCAATTTAAACAGAACCGGGTTCTTACTTCCTCAGTACACCCGGTACTGTATGTAAGTATCATTAGAGATTATTCCATTACAGCACAAGGATGTTTGGTGGTCAGTAATACTGAGTTCAGGTGTTGTGAGGCAGTTGGGGTGTGTATACATTACAGTACATATATACACACACACATTGGCACATGTATACCACATTTTCCATTTAAATTTGTACCCAATATGTAAAATTTAGTTTATAAATATTGTATGTATTAAAATTATTAAATTATAAAAGAACATTTGTGACAGTTTTGCCTCTTTGCTTCTCTGGAACATATATCAGTATTATGCATAGTACAAAAGATCTAAAACTCCTGTACAGTATGTGACACTGTCTATGTTTGTGTTGCAGCTACCGTACAGTGGTCCGGCCCTCCTATAAGGTAGTGTACCGCACTATAACTGCGCTGGAATGGAAGTGTTGTCCTGGTTACAGCGGCACGCATTGTGATGAAGGTAGGACTGAGTACTCAATTATGTGGAGTGTCTGACAGTAAGAACTGTATCTGCAGCGTGTGTGGTGTTTACAGTCTGACGGTAATAACTGTGGAGGGATTATAATCCGGTATGAATCTGCAGCGTGTGTAGTGTTTACAGCCTGACGGTAATAACTGTGGAGTGATTATAATCCAGTATGAATCTGCAGCGTGTGTAGTGTTTACAGCCTGACGGTAATAACTGTGGAGGGATTATAATCCGGTATGAATCTGCAGCGTGTGTGGTGTTTACAGTCTGACGGTAATAACTGTGGAGGGATTATAATCCGGTATGAATCTGCAGCGTGTGTAGTGTGTACAGTCTGACGGTAATAACCGTGGAGGGATTATAATCCAGTATGAATCTGCAGCGTGTGGTGTTTACAGTCTGACGGTAATAACTGTGGAATGATTATAATCCAGTATGAATCTGCAGCGTGTGTGGTGTTTACAGCCTGACGGTAATAACTGTGGAGGGATTATAATCCGGTATGAATCTGCAGCACGTGTGGTGTTTTACACGTGATCCCCATTGACCGGTAATAACTGTGGAGTGGATTATAATCTTGGTATGAATCTGCAGCGTGTGTAGTGTTTACAGGGCCTGACGTAATAACTGTGGGAGTGAATTATAATTCCAGTATGAATCTGCAGCGTGTGTAGCCCGTTGTTTTTACAGTCTGGACGGTAAATAACTGTGGAGTGATTATAATCCAGTATGAATCTGCAGCGTGTGTAGTGTTTACAGTCTGACGGTAATAACTGTGGGAGGGATTATAATCCAGTATGAATCTGCAGCGTGGTGTAGTGTTTACAGCCTGACGGTAATAACTGTGGAGTAAATTATAATCCAAGTATGAATCTGCAGCGTGTGTA
>JAMWET010003841.1:7500-12500 GCA_024036415.1 Prochilodus magdalenae
GAGCAGCGTAGAAGAGCTTAGAGGAGCGAAGAAGAGTGTAGAGGAGCATAGAAGAGTGAAGAAGAGCATAGAGGATCGTAGAAGAGCGTAGAAGAGTGAAGAAGAGCATAGAAGAGTGAAGAAGAGTATAGAGAAGCATAGAAGAGCTTAAAGGAGCACAGAAGAGTGTAGAGGAGCATAGAAGGTTGTGGAGGAGCATAGAACAGTGTAGAAGAGTGAAGAAGAGTATAGAGGAGTATAGAAGAGCTTGAAGAAGCATAGAACAGCGTAAAAGAGCTTAGGAGAGCATAGCAGAGTGAAGAAGAGTGTAGAGGAGAGTAGAAGAGCTTAGAGGAGCGGAGAAGAGCATAGAAGAGTGAAGAAGAGTATAGAGGAGCGTAGAAAAGTGTAGAAGATCATAGAGGAGCATAGAAGAGTATAGAAGAACGTGGAAGAGTGTAGAAGAGTATAGAAGAGTATAGAGGAGTGAAGAAGAGTATAGAGGAGCGTAGAAAAGTGTAGAAGAAGAGTATAGAGGAGCGTAGAAGAGTGTAGAAGAGTGAGGACGAGTATAAAGGAGCGTAGTAGAACTTGAAGGAGCGTAGAGAAGCATAGAAGAGCGAAGAAGAGTGTAGAGGAGCGTAGAAGAGTGTAGAGGAGCGTAGAAGAGCTTAGAGGAGCGAAGAAGAGTGTAGAGGAGCGTGGAAGAGCTTAGAGGAGCGAAGAATAGTGTAGAGGAGCGTGGAAGAGTGTAGAGGAGTGTAGAAGATCTTAGAGGAGCATAGAAGAGCTTGAAGGAGCAGAGAACAGCATAGAAGAGTGAAGAAGAGTATAGAGGAGTGTAGAAGAGCTTGAAGGAGCATAGAGCAGCATAGAGCAGCATAATACAGCGAAGAAGAATGTAGAGCAGCGTAGAAGAGCTTAGAGGAGCGAAGAAGAGTGTAGAGGAACATAGAAGAGTGAAGAAGAGCATAGAGGATCGTAGAAGAGCGTAGAAGAGTGAAGAAGAGCATAGAAGAGTGAGGATGAGTATAGAGAAGCATAGAAGAGCTTAAAGGAGCACAGAAGAGTGTAGAGGAGCATAGAAGCGTGTGGAGGAGCATAGAACAGTGTAGAAGAGTGAAGAAGAGTATAGAGAAGCATAGAAGAGCTTGAAGGAGCATAGAACAGCGTAAAAGAGCTTAGGAGAGCATAGCAGAGTGAAGAAGAGTGTAGAGGAGAGTAGAAGAGCTTAGAGGAGCGGAGAAGAGCATAGAAGAGTATAGAGGAGCGTAGAAAAGTGTAGAAGATCATAGAGGAGCATAGAAGAGTATAGAAGAACGTAGAAGAGTGTAGAAGAGTATAGAAGAGTATAGAGGAGTGAAGAAGAGTATAGAGGAGTGAAGAAGAGTATAGAGGAGCGTAGAAAAGTGTAGAAGAAGAGTATAGAGGAGCGTAGAAGAGTGTAGAAGAGTGAGGACGAGTATAAAGGAGCGTAGTAGAACTTGAAGGAGCGTAGAGAAGCATAGAAGAGCGAAGAAGAGTGTAGAGGAGCGTAGAAGAGTGTAGAGGAGCTTAGAGGAGGCGGTCTCTGTAGAATGAGTTAATTGAAGATCTTATCTCTGCGCTGTGTGCGACAGACTGATCAAAGGCATCACTGAGTGGAACAGACGTCTTCACTGCATTAACAAACTCCCACTCACTAATCCCTCCCTCTCTCCCTATCCCTCTCTCTCCATCGCTGTCCCTCCCTCTCTCCCTATCCCTCTCTCTCCATCGCTGTCGCTCCCTCTCTCTCTCTGATGATGGATGTGACAGGCTGTAATAGAGAGGGTCTTTAACAGAAGGCTGATAGTGTGTGTGTGTGTGAGATCAGACAGTGTGGAGAATGAATTTGATCCTCTTCTTTAGCGACGCTGTATTTTAATATACAGAAGCAGCGCACGCACAGAACCCCCATCACACCTCCAGCGTCCCCCTCTCTACACCAACCACACCATTTCCACCCCCTACCTCATCTGACTATATATCTCATTAGGTCCCCCTCCTCGAATCTCCACTGTATCAGCTCCACCGACCACTCACACCAGCTCAACACACCCAAACACACCACCAGTGTGACTGCAGTGCTGAGAATGATCCACCACCCACATCATACCTGCTCTGTGGTGGTCCTGTGGGGGTCCTGACTATTGAAGAACAGGGTAATACAGTACACAGAGAAACAGATGGACTACAGTCTGGACCTGTACACCTACAGAGTGTCCTGTATGGTCAGTGGAGCTGATGAAACGGATAACGAGTGTAGATCCAGGGAGATGTTTCCAGCTGATGTGTATCGGCTCTGTCGGACAGGGCTGCACTGGGACAGAACCCCCTCCCTCCCCCCACCCTCCTATATAAACACGGCATTAGCATTACCTCATACACTGATATGGGATGAAAACACAAAGGCCAAGTGTGATAACATTACAGTAAGGTCAGTGACCTTTACACACACGCTTCCTCCAGCGCTCTCCGTCTGGAATTCCAGAGCTGTGCTATAAGTGTATGAGGCTGATTGTTTTCAGTATGTTAGCGTATTGTCTTACAGCCAACCCTGAGAAATCGTGCTCCTCCTCAGTGATGAAGATTAAGTGTGTGAGGAACCTCGTGTATTTAAGGTGGGAGCAACTTCAGGCTCCTGCAGATGGCGCTGCACAAGGATGACGAGGCTATAAACCTCTACGGGGTGTGAGTGACGGGATCCATAGATTGGGAAGAGGTGCTACAGTGCTGGGAATGTCTCGTTCCATGTATGGAAAACACTCCAGAGCAGATGTTAATGATTGGCTAAAAGGAGGGACTGCATGTGGGCGTGGCCAAAGACCATAGTGTTAAGGAAGTAGCTGTATCTGCAGGTGTATGGAAGCGTACGGTCATACGGGTCTACCAGCAGTGGATACAATCCCAGTCTACAGGGAATTTTCCTCGGAACTGTGCCAGGGAAGGGAGGCATCCCCCAAATCTGGACCACCTGAACTATACTTTGACGGAAGAGTGTCTGAACACTGATTTGGCTACATCCAGAAACTTCCAGTCCATGCCAAATCCAATCACAGATTGGTGTTACATGCTATTAGGGAATTGTTTTTTTACTCTGCTCCCAAATCCTGGTCCAATCCCCAGTTTGCATCGGCAAGGAGAATCTACCTCAGAGGTACTTAATTAGCTTGTTGAGCTGCTAACCTTCTATTTCTGCCTGTTAATTGACATGACAGATGCAATAGTGCATGATACACCTGGGCATGACACCTGTATGAGTTTGTTGGACACCCCATTCCAAAACCATAGGCAATTCCTAAGGCCTTGCCCTTTTCCTGCGGCTTCAGCAGCCTCCATTCCTCTGGCTTTTGGAGTGAGCTTGTGGAAATCCGTGCCTGGTCGTTCACAGGAACATTTGTGAGGTCAGGCACTAATGTTGGACGAGAAGGCCTGGCTCACGCTCAACATTCCAGTTTATTGCGAAGATGCTCAATGGGGTCAAGCTCCAGACTCTGGAGGCCACTGCACTGGAGTTCCTCCACACCATAGTTCGTGTACTAGGGCACAGTCATGCTGGAACAGGGAAGGGTTCTTCCCAAACCGCTGCTACAAAACTGGAAGCATAGAACTACATAGAATGTCCTTTTGTGCTGTAGCATTAACACCACCCTTCAATGGAACTTGGGGTCCAAACCCTGAATCCCCCTCCAGACTTTTATCCCCACTCCACCTAACTTTACTGTTCCCATTATGCATTCAGGTTGGTAGGGTTCTCCTAGGTTCATCCACCAAACCCAGATTCCTCCCACCAAACACGGGTCCACTGCTCCAGTCCAGTGGGGGAGCTGTACACCACTCCAGCCGACACTTGGCATTGCACATGGTAATCTTGGAGACATGGAGACTCTCCATGCTCAGTTCCCATGCTGGTGTTGCTTCCAGAGCTAGTTTGGAGCTCTATACTGAGTGAAGCAACCAAGGATTGGTGATTCAGTGACTCCAGTCCGTGAGTTCACGTCGCACTTACAGTTGTCCAGGGCAACTCTAGCAAGGCCGGCATTTCACAAGCTGACCTATGGCAAAGATGGGATCCCAGGACAGCACCGTGGTTCAAGTCACTGAGCTCCTCAGCATGGTGGCTATGTGCTGGACATTCGCCGTCCGCAGTGAAACTGAGAGAATGGACACGGGTGCTCTAAAAACCCTTGGGCGTCTCAGCATGGGACCTGCAGCCTGTCAGACTCCATCCTTTTCTTTCCGGGTCTGTTTTGTTGTAAAGTAAATCGAGCTGAAGCTCCAATTTGAGAGCTGTGACCAGACACAAAGCCGTACAGATGCTGACCCAACAGAACAGGATGAAACTCAGCCAGTACGATCTTCCTGGAACACATGCGAGCGATAAATGGAACTAGTTTGGTGTACTATACTGGGGTACAAGGCCTGAGTGCTAACAGATGGAGGCACAAGCACTTTGATTGGCTGCCAGACAGCAGGAGTTCGATACAAGCTTCGCAGCACAGCGCTACGCTACGCTATTTCCAGCACCGACATGCTCATCGGCCAAACATCAAATATTATCACAAAGCCCAGAGAATATATACACCTCGCAAACGTAGAACAACACCACTGTCCCAACGTCCTCCTGGGCTGCGGCGTGTTTTCACAGCTAAATGAAATACACTCTACGTCTCCTAACACTGTCACGGCAAATCCCAGTTCACCTCCGTTTATTATTCCACCAGAGCGGCTCCCATCTCGGCATCATCGGGCGGAGTGATGACCTGCGACTGATTTGTACCTGATCCTCTGTTTATCCTTTCTCTTATTAGCTTAGCTGTTCATATACGCATCCCAGAAAATAAATCATGCTAGCGCTTAGCATGTTTCCTTAACACTCAGGCCAGGTGGACACACATACGTACAGTACTGTAACCACCTGACCAGACTGAAACTTGGTGTGTAGGTTTGACATGGTGAGACATACAAGGACGGGTCTTATCTCTGTACCTGACTGACCC
>JAMWET010003841.1:17500-27500 GCA_024036415.1 Prochilodus magdalenae
CTCCCTCTCTCCTGTCCCTCTCTCCTCTCCCTCTCTCTTGTCCCTCTCTCCTCTCCCTCTCCCTCTCCCTCTCTCCTGTCCCTCTCTTCTATCCCTCTCTTCTGTCCCTCTCTCCTCTCCCTCTCTCCTCTCTCTCTCCTCTCCCTCTCTCCTCTCCCTCGTTAATCTTGGTGTTATTGTAGAAGACCCCGAGGCGCTGTTGGGGGAGATTTGAGGTCTTAACTTAATTAACAGCTCTCCCTCGTTCCGCGGGCCTCTCCTTTCTTCTCACTCCTCTTTTTTCCCCGAGTGCTGGGTGTGTTAGCGCTCCAGTCGAAGCCCGTATGGTGTGTTTGGGTAAGCTGTTGTTGTTATTGTTGTTTTTTATGAGGCTGTAAATCGTTAAAACCACATGAGAGAGAGAGAGCTTTATATAGCATGTGGAAAACTAACGGAGAGAATCTCTCTTGCTTACTTAGCATCTTCTCCCCATCCCCTCTCTCTCTTACCCCATCTCTTGCTCCCCCCCTCTCTCTTACCCCATCTCTCGCTCTCTCTCTCCCTCTCTGTCTCTCTTTTTCCCCCCGTCTCTCTCTCTCTTTCTCTCTCGCCCTCTCTCTCTTTCCCCATCGGTCTCTCTTTCTCTCTGTTTCCCCCTCTGTCTGTCTCTCTTTCTCTCCTTCTCTCTCTCTGTCTCTCTCTCTCTTTCTCTCTCCCCCTCTCTCTCTTTCCCCATCGGCCTCTCTTTTTCTCTCTTTTCCCCGATTGTCTCTCTCTCTCTCTTTCCCCCTCTGTCTGTCTCTCTTTCTCTCCTTCTCTCTCTCTTTCTCTCTCTGTCTCTCTCTGTCTCTCTGTCTCTCTGTCTATCTGTCTCTCTCTCTCTCTCTCTCTCTCTCTCTCTCTCTCTCTCTCTCTCTCTCTCTCTCTCTCTCTCTCTCTCTCTCTCGTGATGTCAGTGTATAGCTGTTCCTGTGGTGAGGTCGGTCAGTCAGTGGCCGAGCGAGCGAGAGGCCAAACCTCAGAATGAGCAGAAAGAGAAAATCAGCATAAATCTGCATCACTCCGATTCTATCAGCGAACTCCGCTCTTCCACACACTTCCCAGTCCAGCTCCTGTGCGTGTGCTGACGTGGTCACGGAGAGACAGGAAGCCCTGAGAGATGGTTGTGATTAGAGGAACAACTGGAGCACTAATATCAGTCACACTGGACCATACGTGTGAGGGGTCTGCCTGTCTGTCTGTCTGCCTGCCTGCCTTTCTGTCTGCCTGTCTGTCTGTCTGTCTGTCTGACAGACAGACAGACAGACAGACAGACAGACAGACAGATAGATAGATAGACAGATAGACAGACAGACAGACAGACAGACAGATAGATAGATAGATAGATAGATAGATAGATAGATGCTGTCTGTTTGTTTACTGGGTCTGGTTCTGATCTTTTGTTATTTTGGGTCGGTACGTTTTTTGCACTGGCCCGTGTTGTAGATGAGTGTGTGGGGGCGTGTCTGAAACCGTGTGTATGTGATCTGTGGTGTTTACACATCACTAGTAGAGCGTGCAGGCACGCATCATTTAGACCGGTTCCGTCCCAATCCCATTGGCCGCCATCACTGGAGTGCACTTTAAAGCACACATAACGAGCCCTCTTATCTCTACGAGTGCTCTTAATTGAGCGTGACTCTTTTCAAGCCCCTAAACTCTTCCAGCAGTTCAAGAAGCGTGAAGTCGCTGTTGTTAACGCAGGGTTGGCTGTTTGTAGGCGTGTCGGGACACCAGGAACAGTGGTGTTCTGGAAATGCTGGAAGGACCCAAATAAAAGCTCAGAGAACAGAAGAGACCCCGGAGCTGGAGACCCTGGAGCTGGGAATGCTGTGCTTGTTTATTCGGATGTGTGTGTTTTGATGGTTTATGGATTGATGCTTTCCCCTCACAGAAGCAAACGGGGGGTGGCGAATGTTTGGGCACCTGCATATTTGCACCAGCACTCAGTTGCAGCACCCAGTGTGAGATATCATTGCAACCTACTAGCAACAACCAGGTGATCCCATAAAAACCTCTATGCAACCCCCTAGCAACCAACTGGGATACCATAGTTACCACCGCAAACACCTTAGCATACACCTGGAATAACCAAGCATTACTCTAGCAACCATCTGGAATAGCATAGCAACCTCATAGCAACACTCTAGCCACCATCTGCAATATCTATTTCCTAGTAATACCCTAGCAACCCACTAGCAGCCCTCATGAATATCCAAGAAACCCACTAGCAACCATCAAGGATACCATAGCAGCCTACTAGGAGCACTCTAGCAACCACTTGGGATGCCACGACAACCATCTGGCAACACCTTAGTTTTGCACAAAGTGGAGAATTTTCAACATTGCTAGTTCACAGCTTCATATCGCCTAGCAACCTCATGGCAACACCACGGCAACCACCAGGAATACTATAGCAACCATTTAGCAACAGCCTAGCAAACACTTGAGATACCATAGCAACCACCAATTAGCACAACAACGACCGCCAAGGATACCATAGCATCCGGCCTGCAATGCCAAAGCATCACTCTAGCTGCACCTTGGCAACCACCTGGAATACCATGGCAAAAACCACATAGTAGCACTCCAGTAACCATTTGGGTAACCATAGTAACCACCCAGCAACCTCATGGCAACACCACAGCAACCACCTGGGCAACCACCATAGCATCAATCTAGCAACACCCTAGTAACACAATGACCAGAGGAGGGTGTGACCGCGGTGGTCCGTGTCTGGGATGCTCCGGACGCTGTGGGGAGATGGATCAGCAGGTTTTCTGGAAATGTGGCTCCTCTGAATGTGGATCCACAGCTCCACAGATTAGCAACCTTTCTGTACGTCGTGTGGAAACGGACCGAGGGAGAGAGAGAGAGTAGCTCCTCCAGTAAAGCCTCCTCACGGTAACTCGCGTTAGAGGGTGGGGAGGGTTTTCCCTGTTCTGTAGCGTTCCTGTTTAGAGATCCGTGTTTTTCCCTGCACAGTGATGATGTGGTGGTTAAACAGCAGGGCAGTAAACACGATGTGTTTAGAGAATAAATCACTGAGTGCTCGCGTACTTCTGGCCTGCACTGTGTGTGTGTGTGTGTGTATGTGTGTGTGTGTGTGTGTGTGTGTGTGTGTGTGTGTGTATGTGAGTGTGTGTGTGTGTGTGTGTGTGTGTGTGTGTGTGTGCATTAAGCCCAGTGGAGAGACGGTGAGCTCATTAGCTGTGATGTGTGTGTGTCCTGTACTCTCTCATCCCCGGACCCCCTGTTTGGACTGAAGTGTGGCCTCCCCCGCTGTTATGTTTGGAACGCTGCCCTGATTGAGGAAAACCCGAGTCTCTCCTCCTTCAACACACACACATCAGAACTCATCACTACTGAGAGAGAGTGTGTGTGTGTGTGTGTGAGTATGTGAGTGAGTGTAAGTGAGTGTGTGTGTGTGTGTGTGTGTGTGTGTTTGAGTGTGTGTGTGTGTGTGTGTGTGTGAGTGTGTGTGTGTGTGTGTGTGTGTGTGTGTGTGTGCATTAAGCCCAGTGGAGAGACGGTGAGCTCATTAGCTGTGATGTGTGTGTGTCCTGTACTCTCTCATCCCCGGACCCCCTGTTTGGACTGAAGTGTGGCCTCCCCCGCTGTTATGTTTGGAACGCTGCCCTGATTGAGGAAAACCCGAGTCTCTCCTCCTTCAACACACACACATCAGAACTCATCACTACTGAGAGAGAGTGTGTGTGTGTGTGTGTGAGTATGTGAGTGAGTGTAAGTGAGTGTGAGTGAGTGTGTGTGTGTGTGTGTGTGTGTGTGTGTGTGTGTGTGTGTGTGTGTGTGAAGATGACCCGCTGCCATTCTGAGTCACTCCATGACAGTCTGGTACGACACCACTGCAGTCTTTGGTGACGGTGACGTGGTGTTAAGGACAGTCGTGGTAACGGTCTGTGTGCATGTAGTCCTGCGTGGTGCAGCCGTCTGCTGATGGTGCTGCACTAACAGGAGGACTGATGGAGGACACCACTGCTCGCTGAGAGTCTGTAATGGTGGTGTTGGGTCAGTCAGGTACAGAGATAAGACCCGTCCCTGAAACTTCATTAGCATGTCTCACAGTATCCAACCTACACACCAAACACACACACACACACACACACACACACACACACACACACACACACACACACACACACACACACACAGGGTGGTAAATCACTTCAATAGACGATGTTCTGTGACACGAGGAGAGAGTGGAAACTTTCTACACTCACCCTCAGCCAATCAGAAGGCTCCAGACAGCAGCCTTTGTCTTTCATGGGCTAGAAGGATGAGAGGGGGCGGGTTTTAAGGTGTTGGGATGATGTCATACTGCTTTTATTTGGGTTGGAGACGTTCCATGCCGCCAGGCCAAAAGCTTGGCTCTCGAAATGGAAGACCGAGAGAGAGAGAGAGAGAGAGAGAGAGAGAGAGAGAGAGAGAGAGAGAGAGAGAGAGAGTGTGTGTGTGTGTGTGTGTGTGAGAGTGTGTGTGTGTGGATCTCGGCCCATATGTGCATATGTATCTCCTACACATGCCATACCTGTTTCTGCTCTTTGTGCTAGCTGTGCTCGGGTTCTGCTTAGGAAGATATCCTAACCAATAGGAGTGTACTGGAGATCCCCGGATGGTGTTCTACTCCAGTCAGAGGTTCTAGTGTACAGGGGGAGCTATCTTCATGGTGTACTGGAGATCCCCGGATGGTGTTCTACTCCAGTCAGAGGTTCTAGTGTACAGGTGGAGCTATCTTCATGGTGTACTGGAGATACCCGGATGGTGTTCTACTCCCAGTATAACTGTGGGTGTAGTGGTTGTAGTGGGTGGTGTTCATCAGAATGAGCCTCAGAAAGTTAAATATACAGGTCTGAAGATCAATAAAAGATGAACTCGCTTTAGAGGATCAGTTTTAGAGTGAAGTAGCCGAGGGGAGCTAACAGCTAGGCTAACCGTATCTCAGGTGAACTGAGCAGCGTTAGCAGCAGCTAGCTCTAAACAGTGGATACAGTAATAACAGCTCTGAGGTAAATGTGAGGTAACTGGTCACGTGACTGTATTAGTATACCACACTGCAGGTCAGAACCTGTTACTGTACTGTGTACCACACACAGGGGGCGTATACAGTGTGAGGTACATACTCCTGTAGTATGTAGTGTAGTAGGGGGCCGTTTCGAATACAGCCAGTGAGTCGGGCAGTGCTGTAGAGGCCTGGTTCGGAAGGCCCTGATGTTCCTCTCTGGTTTAACTTGGTGTAACGCCAGAGCAGCTAAGGGCTGAGATTCTGGTGTGTGAGTACAGTAATCCTTTTCACGGTGAACTCCGTACGGGGCTGTGCGCTTACAGCCTCCCGACCGCGGGCTCGTGTTTGTATTCCTCGTTCTCAGCCTGTAGGATCGCTCGGCCTGAACTCCGATATGATCATTAGATCATTTCTCACTCATGGCCAACTTCTGCTGAGACACGCAGCTTCTCCGACCGCATCAGCCACGGGTTTTAAACACACGCCTACAGGTCAAGTTCCTGCTCTGGATGACGCCAGGATGTGTTGTCTTAAAGTGCCGAAAAAGAAAATCCCTCGCTCGGCCTTCTGCAGACAGACTGACTGACTAAGACAGCCTGCAGTGCCTCTCTCTCTCCCTCTCTCTGTCTGTGTGTCTCTGTCTCTCTATCGGGAAATCTCTCCGGTCTCTGTCAGTGGAGCGAGAGAGCGTGGCGAAAGACGAGAGCGAGGGAACGAGTGAAAGGCTGGAGCGCGGCCAAAAGGACACGTTTCCTCAGAGAGTTGCCAGGTCTTTCTCTCCCTCTCCGTCTCCGACATTGTGCTGGCTTTGGCAGAGGCCCTCGGTAGGTTTAGATTGCAGCTCCTTTTTGACTCGCTGCTGAAAAGCGCTCATTGTGGGGGTTTAAAGAAGAAAGGAGAGAGATAAAGAGAGAGAGGGACACAATAAAGGATCAGGGCGGAGAGGAAGGCGATCGGGACTGAGCTTTGGTCTGCGGGTTCTGAGGAGGGTTCGGACCCTCGTGGCCTAGTTTTGGTTTCAGAAGTGGGGCAGTAAAAAGGAACAGGGCTTCTGGCTCGAGGACGTCTGAGGCTACCTCCGCCTCCTCTGGTCGTAGCTGATAATAATGTTGAGTCTAAAAGCCTACAGTGACGTTACCCATCACCACATCTCACTGTTTACCTGGCAGTGCCCAGCTGGAAGCCTGGATAGTTATTAAGGCTTAGCTGACGGAATAGACTGTACTCACATCTCCTTCGTTTATCTGCTCAGTGGTCTCGTGTTAGTCTAATCTTAGTCTAATCACGTTCAGTCTTACAAGTGGGTGTAGCATAACCAAGGGAATTGGATGTAGGAAACTTTGGAATCGGGTGTAGGATAACCTTGGAAATGGGTGTAGGACAACCATGGAAATGGGTGTAGGATAACCATGTAAATGGGTGTAGGGTAACTTTGTAAATGGGTGTAGGATAACTTTGTAAATGGGTGTAGGACAACCTTGGAAATGGGTGTAGGATAACCATGGAAATGGGTGTAGGATAACCTTGTAAATTGATTTAGGATAACTTTGTAAATGGGTGTAGGATAACCTTGGAAATGGGTGTAGGATAACCATGGAAATGGGTGTAGGATAACCATGGAAATGGGTGTAGGATAACCATGGAAATGGGTGTAGGATAACCTTGTAAATGGGCGTAGGATGACCATGGAAATGGGTGTAGGATAACTTCATAAATGGGTGTAGGATGACCTTGGAAATGGGTGTAGGATAACTTTGTAAATGGGTGTAGGATAACCTTGTAAATGGGTGTAGGATAACCTTGTAAATGGGTGTAGGATAACTTTGTAAATGGGCGTAGGATAACCATGGAAATGGGTGTAGGGTAAATTCGTAAATGGGCATAGGATGATCTTGCAATGGGTGTAGGATAACCTTGTAAATGGGTGTAGGATAACTTTGGATATCAGTGTAGCAGAACCTTGGATATAATTGTAGGACAACCTTGGAAATAGATGTAGGGCAACTTTGAACTATATTTAGGATAACCTTGAAAGGTAGTGTATTGTAACCATGGAAACGGGTGTAGGACAACTTTGGAAATGGGTGTAGGATAATCTTGGAATTGTGTGCAGGATAGCTATTGGAATTACTGGCGTATAACTATGGGAATGGGAAGCAGTGTGGCCAGGCGAATCGGTGTAGCATAACAGGTACAGTGCAACCACGGAAATGGGATGTAGCGTGACTATGGAGATTTGCGGAATGCTTGCACATTAAATTAAGGTGGAGCATCAGTATTCATGGGGGTTTAGTGTAACTGTGGAAATGGGTGTGGCTTCAAGCTCATTTTGAACATGGTTGTTGTTGATATACGGGATTTACTGGCTTCAGGATGACTCCCGACCAAACTAGCAAACAAACCATCTGAAGAAACGAGTTCATCCAACTTACTCCACCTAACTCCAACCCCGTAACGAAAGGAGCGCTGAAATCCCCCCTACATACTCCCACCGTAAACAGAGACCCAAGCGTAAACAAGACGGCAGGTCACCCCAACAAATCCTGTACAAAATAAACTCCAGAATAAACGCTAAGGGAAACAGATTCGGTCGGTGCTGGTGGGCCGCCAGCTGGAGCGGCGCGCTGGCTCGGACAAAAAGGGTGGAGCAGATTCCCAACATCAGGAACCAAGGGCCGAGCACGCAGGTGGAACCAGCCACCAAACTGTTTATCGGTGGTGTAGCTGTACCTGTGGTGATGGATCTCTGTCAGGAGGAGATGGAGGAACTCAGGTCGTGTGCTGGCTCCACTCTGAGGTGGAGTAACAGAGCCGGTGTGTTGTAGCTGGTCCTGAACACACTGTATACTTTTCTGGGGGTGTGAATGAGTCAGCAGAACCAGAACATCTCCGCCACATAAATCATCTTCCTCCTCGCCTCATTCTGGGTCAGGTTCATTTAGCAGAGCTGCAGCTGGCTCTGCCTCGCGACGTGTGCCTCGCGCTGGGCTGGTTTGCTTTAGAGCCGCATCCTCCACTTTGTGTTTTTTCCTTCCGAGGTCCAGAATGTTTGTATCAGTTTGCGAACCAGGCAAT
Source organism: Prochilodus magdalenae (assembly GCA_024036415.1). NCBI lineage: Eukaryota > Metazoa > Chordata > Actinopteri > Characiformes > Prochilodontidae > Prochilodus > Prochilodus magdalenae. The sequence goes on from JAMWET010003841.1 coordinate 25,617, forward strand.
ATTGGAATTCACACAGCCGTGACAGTTTTCCAACCTCTCTTCATCCCTTCGGATGAACAGGCCTACACTGGAACTGTCAGGGAATTCAGGATACACTGGCATCCCAGAGGTCATGACACTGTGGATTGAGGATTGTTGGAATGCCCACAAAATCTCGGAAATGAAATGTCCCATTCATCTGGCACAACTCCAGTAATTCCCAAGAGAAATCTCGAATAAACCGAAGGGAAGGATGTTGAGAACAGTCAGAGTCAACCCCCAGACCAGCACCAAAGACCTACAACATGATCTTGCTGCTGATGGAGTCACTGTGCATCGTTCAACTATTCGGCGCACTTTACACAAGGAGATGCTGTATGGGAGAGTGATGCAGAGGAAGCCTTTTCTCCGCCCACATCACAAACAGAGCCGCTTGAGGTATGCTAAAGCACATTTGGACAAGCCAGCTTCATTTTGGAATAAGGTGCTGTGTTATTTGGGCATAACAAGGGTCGTTATGCATGGAGAAAAAAGAACACAGCACTCCAAGAAAAACACCTGCTACCTACAGTAAAATCTGGTGGTGGTTCCATCATGCTGTGGGGCTGTGTGGCCAGTACAGGGACTGGGAATCTTGTTAAAGTTGAGGGACGCATGGATTACAATCAATATCAGCAGATTCTGGAGACCAATGTCCAGGAATCAGTGACAAAGCTAAAGCTGCGCCGGGGCTGGATCTTCCAACAAGACAACGACCCTAAACACTGCTCAAAATCTACTAATGCATTCATGCAGAGGAACAAGTACAACGTTCTGGAATGGCCATCTCAGTCCCCAGACCTGAATATCATTGAAAATCTGTGGTGTCACTTAAAGAGAGCTGTCCATGCTCGGAAACCATCAAACATGAATGAACTAGAGATGTTCTGTAAAGAAGAATGGTCTAAAATACCTTTAGCCACAATCCAGACTCTCATTAGAAGCATGGGATAGCTCCCTCAGCTACAACTACACCTGTATAACCTGGGAGGTGTTATCTGGTGAGTGAGGTTGTTGTGCCAGACGAATAGGACATTTCATTTCCGTGATTTTGTGGGCATTCCAACAATCCTCAATCCACAGTGTCATAGGTGTACCAGGAACACGTTTTTCCGTTTTCTTATTTTCATTAAGATTTCATTATACTGGCATAAAGATGTGGCTTATTTTAAGATGTGTGCTTGAAACAAAGTAACGTGAGAAAATAAGGCTTATTAAAATCACTTAAAACAAATAAAACATCTGGAAATAAGATAAATAGCCTTAAAATTAGCTTCCATAACTCCCAGATACAAATATATTTATATATATCAATTAGATATAAGATCATTTAACCTGCTAGATATCCTTTTTTTTTGCAGTATGCCAATTTTCTAGTTTTAAGGTATTTGCTTTTTACATTTAAAATTAACTTTTGTATTTTAGCTTGTCTTATATGGAGGACCAGATCTGCCAAAATTAAAAATAAATAAGAGTAAATAAAATTAACATTTAAATAAAAATAACTTGAATTTGTATATATTGCTTGCTTTGATTTTATTTATACGCTTATTTCCTTTTCTTGTATTTATATAGTCCTCATTTTATTTATTCTTGTACTGTTCATTAATATTTTATTAATGTCTCCCTTCATTTTATATATATTTTCTGCATATATTATTTAAACATGGTAATTAAAAAATCTGTTTATTTAATACATATTATTTTTACATTAAATATAATTTAAATATATATTTAATTATTATTATTATTTTTTTTATTCATTTATTTATTAATTTATTTCTGTTTTTCTTCTTCCATATGATAATGAGGAGGCGTGTTTTTCATGTTCAGGCTTAGCAATCAAGTGCAGAACGACAGGAGTTG
>JAMWET010003841.1:35000-65000 GCA_024036415.1 Prochilodus magdalenae
GACCAACAGAACCAGATCTGTCTGATCCAGCAGTGTTTACAGTCTGACAGTAATAACTGTAATCCAGTATGAATCTGCAGCGTGTGTAGTGTTTACGGTCTGACGGTAATAACTGTGGTGGGATTATAATCCAGTATGAATCTGCAGCGTGTGTAGTGTTTACAGTCTGACGGTAATAACTGTGGAGGGATTATAATCCAGTATGAATCTGCAGCGTGTGTAGTGTTTACAGTCTGACAGTAATAACTGTGTGGTGATTATAATCCAGTATGAATCTGCAGCGTGTGTAGTGTTTACAGTCTGACGGTATTAACTGTGGAGTGATTATAATCCGGTATGAATCTGCAGCGTGTGTAGTGTTTACAGTCTGACGGTAATAACCGTGGAGGGATTATAATCCGGTATGAATCTGCAGCGTGTGTAGTGTTTACAGTCTGACGGTAATAACTGTGGAGTGATTATAATCCGGTATGAATCTGCAGCGTGTGTAGTGTGCCTCCTCCTGATAGAACTCACTCTTAGATCAGTCTGGTTATTATAGGAGCACACTGAGAGTAGGTGAGGAATTTGCTCCTTGGCTTGTTGATAAGGTTCTCCTCCTAGATGGAACTTGTCTTTGTGTGGGCTGGGAGGTGAGCTTTGGCCTGTTCATGCACACGCAGGATGATTTAACAGTTGGCGGTTCTCTGTACGGAACTACAGGCTTATGCTGACAGCGTCTTCAGTGTTGCTGCTCTGGCTGGAGTCCCGAACGTTCTGCTGGTCTTGTTGGCTGAGGTTGTGTTTGTGTGTGACGGTGTTGTGGTTTGGTGGTTACAGCTACTGTGCGTATCGGAACACTGAGTGTTTTCATGGACTTTTAGGACAGTAGGTCCTCTAGAACCAGAGAAAATCTATAACCTACAGAACCGGTTACATTCTCCTCACTTTGTAGTAGAACCAAGGAAAGAATCAGAGGAAGACAGTTCTAACGTATAGAACCAACAAACTACTCCAGACTTTATACTAGAACCATGGAAATAGTTCTAACCTACAGAATAAGCAAAATACCCCTGACGGAGTAGTAGAACCAGAGCAAAGTGGGTCTACTCTACAGAACCGACAAAATACCCCTGACGGAGCAGTAGAACCAGAGCAAAGTGGGTCTACTCTACAGAACCGACAAAACACCCCTGACTGGATTGTAGAACCAGAGAACAGTAGGTTTACTCTACAGAATCGACAAAATACCCCTGAGGGAGCAGTAGAACCAGGGTAAAGTGGGTCTCATCTACAGAACCGAAAAAATACCGCTGATGGAGTAGTAGAACCAGAGAAAGGTAGGTCTAATCTACAGAACCGACAGAATTCCGCTGAAGGAGTAGTAGAACCAGAGAAAAGTAGGTCTACTCTACAGAACCGACAAAACACCCCTGACGCAGCAGTAGAACCAGAAAAAAGCGTGTCTAATCTACAGAACCGACAAAATACCCCTGACTGGATTGTAGAACCAGATAACAGTAGGTTTACTCTACAGAACCGACAAAATACCCCTGACGGAGCAGTAGAACCAGGGTAAAGTGGGTCTAATCTACAGAACCGACAAAATTCTGCTGAAGGAGTAGTAGAACCAGAGAAAATAGGTCTACTCTACAGAACCGACAAAACACCCCTGACGGAGCAGTAGAACCAGGGCAAAGTGGGTCTAATCTACAGAACCGACAAAATACCCCTGACTGGATTGTAGAACCAGAGAACAGTAGGTCTACTCTACAGAACCGACAAAATACCGCTGAGGGAGTAGTAGAACCAGAGAAAAGTAGGCCTACTCTACAGAACCGACAAAATACCCCTGACTGGGCAGTAGAACCAGGGCAAAGTGGGTCTAATCTACAGAACCAACAAAATACACCTGACAGAGCAGTAGAACCAGAAAAAAGCGTGTCTAATCTACAGAACCGACAAAATACCCCTGACTGGATTGTAGAACCAGAGAACAGTAGGTCTACTCTACAGAACCGACAAAATACCGCTGAGGGAGTAGTAGAACCAGAGCAAAGTGGGTCTACTCTACAGAACCGACAAAATACCCCTGATGGAGCAGTAGAACCAGAGAACAGTAGGTCTACTCTACAGAACCGACAAAATACCCCTGACGGAGCAGTAGAACCAGGGCAAAGTGGGTCTAATCTACAGAACCAACAAAATACACCTGACAGAGTAGTAGAACCAGAGAAAAGCGGGTCTAATCTACAGAACCGACAAAATACCTCTGAAGGAGTAGCAGAACCGTAGAGAAGTGGGTCTACAGAACCGACTCTAGCAGTAGAACCGAGAAAAGGTCTATCTACCCCCGACAGGAGAACAGTATCTACAGAACCGACAAAATACCCCTGACTGGGTAGTAGAACGAGAGATTCTAACCTACAGAACCGACCCGGTTGTCTAAGGTATGTCTATAGTCTGGTATACACTGTGGTTCCCGTGGTTTCTGGTGGAGACACGCGTTCTGTGTGGATGTGGTTCTAAAGGAGAGACAGCGGGCCGTGATTCTGCGGGTCACTGTTCTCCACACCTGGACTCAAACAGAGCAGCAGCCTACACACACCAGAGCTCGTGTGTCATATCTGGCTGGCGTGGACGCTGTGCGGTTGATTGATTCGAGCCGTGCCTGAGAGTGAGTCGAGGAGTTGGCGCGTGAGTGCGAGCGCGAAGCTGTCATTCCTGCCTGGAGCGCCTTCACTCACGGACAGACGCAGCCGCTCCTCCGAAGCCATCGCGACATTTTCATCTCCTTAAATTATACGAGGCATTTTAAATCAGAACCCTAAAAGCATCCATCCAGTGAAAACCACACACGTGCACCCCAACACGCAGCCAAAGCCACAACACAGAACAGCCTGTGTTAACAAGATGGCTGACATGCGGTCTGCAGACATCCCACGCAGCTTGAACATCCTCACACAGCTGCTGCAGATGGTGCGGTAGGGGTGGAGGTGGAGGGACACCAGGCCTTCTGGACGTGTGACATCAAACCATCTCGGTGCTGACCACGGTGCCTCCACACACGGGTTCGTTGGGCGTCTCCACCAAGACTAAAGCGGGACTCGTCACTGAAGATGACCCGCTGCCGTTCTGAGTCACTCCATGACAGTCTGGTACCACACCACTGCAGTGTTTGGTGACGGTGGCGTGGTGTTAGGATCACTCGTGGGGGTAGCACTGCCCACTGGGTGTCTGCTCTTGCGGCTGTTGAGTCACTCCATTGGTTCTCCCTCTCTGTGGTTCGTGTAGGTCTACTATGTCCTTCATGTGCCGTCTTCTATCTACTGCCACCATCAGCGTGCTATGGTCGTATGTGCCATAGCACAAACCTACCCACCACGGTTCGTACCCGTCAGGTGGTTCCTGCTGGGTGTAGCTGTGTGTCCAGCCGTACTTTAATGATGAGTGTAATTAGGGAACATAGCCGGTGTATGAGCAGGGTCCAGGCGTTTGTTGGGGTTCCGGACGTGTGACTGGTGCTGCGTGTGTGTGCAGTAATGAGGGGGGTTCTGTTTGTTTGGATTTGCTCAGCAGCCGTTCTGTAAAGACCGAGGACAGAATTAACACAGCCGCGGAGCTCACCTCCATCTGGGCTCCGTCTTTCGTTGTGGTTTTGAGGCTTATTAAAATCGCCACCTCTCTCCTCCTCTGGGATCGAAGTTCGCTGGAGTTCGGACGGAGTGGAGAGTTCTCCTGGGGGTCACTGTCTCCTGTTACCATGGCAAACGCCTTCTCTCACATTCCATCTGCCCCCCTGGGGGCATATACAGTACAGACCCTCACGGTTTTACGACTTGCCTGTGTGATGGATCCACGATGGTGAATTCACTTCACAGTAATGCACACGACGTCCCGATGAATAAAATACCTTACAGCAGCACAGCCTAGTCCAGAGGCCCAGCACAGGCTCCACTCCGGCCTCCCTCTGCATTAACTCCTCAAACTCCCACAGTGTCCCGCATCCTAACTCCCCTACATAACTCCCACCTTAGTGTCATAGATACTGAATAATTCATAGTAGATGCTGAATAATTCATAGTGGATACTGAATAATTCATAGATGCTGAATAATTCATAGTAGATATTGAATAATTCATAGTGAATACTGAATAATTCATAGTAGATACTGAATAATTCATAGTGGATACTGAATAATTCATAGTAGATGCTGAATAATTCATAGTGGATACTGAATAATTCATAGTAGATACTGAATAATTCATAGTGGATACTGAATAATTCATAGTAGATACTGAATAATTCATAGTGGATGCTGAATAATTCATAGTAGATGCTGAATAATTCATAGTAGATATTGAATAATTCATAGTAGATACTGAATAATTCATAGTAGATATTGAATAATTCATAGTGAATACTGAATAATTCATAGTAGATACTGAATAATTAATAGTGGATACTGAATAATTCATGGTAGATGCTGAATAATTCATAGTGGATACTGAATAATTCATAGTAGATACTGAATAATTCATAGTAGATACTGAATAATTAATAGTGGATACTGAATAATTCATGGTAGATGCTGAATAATTCATAGTGGATACTGAATAATTCATAGTAGATACTGAATAATTCATAGTGGATACTGAATAATTCATAGTAGATACTGAATAATTCATAGTGGATACTGAATAATTCATAGTAGATGCTGAATAATTCATAGTAGATATTGAATAATTCATAGTAGATACTGAATAATTCATAGTGGATACTGAATAATTCATAGTGGATACTGAATAATTCATAACGGATGTTGAAAAATACATAGTGGATACTGAATAATTCATAGTGGATGCTGAATAATTCATAGTAAATACTGAATAATTCATAGTAGATGCTGAATAATTCATAGTGGATACCGAATAATTCATAGTGGATACTGAATAATTCATAGCGTATGTTGAATAATACATAGCGGATGCTGAATAATTCATAGTGGATACTGATTAATTCATAGTAGATGCTGAATAATTCATAGTGGATCCTGAATAATTCATAGTGAATACTGAATAATTCATAGCGAATGTTGAATAATACATAGCGGATGCTGAATAATTCATAGTAGATGCTGAATAATTCATAGTAGATACTGAATAATACATAGCGGATACTGAATAATACATAGCGGATGCTGAATAATTCATAGTAGATGCTGAATAATTAATAGTGGATACTGAATAATTAATAGTGGATGCTGAATAATTCATAGTGGAACTTTAAATTATTCACACTTAATTAAGATGGTTCTTCGGCACCATTTAGGGTTCTTCTGTTGTTACAAGCCTAAATCGTAACTATAGCAGAACACCATCCACCAGATTCATGCAAGGGTTCTTTAAGTATTCATGGCCACATACAGAACCATGTTCTTCTAAAGTTCTCCAGCAAGAATCCAGTATGAATGAATAAAGGACTGAATGAATGGACAAATGGAAAAATGAACGAATTAATGAATACATTGATGAACGAATGAATGAACGAACAAATGAATGAATGAACGAATGAATGAATGAATGAACGAATGAATGAAAACAGTGTATTGTAGTGTGAGAGTGAGGAGCTGAACGCCCAGGTCAGGAATTACCACGCCAGCAGTTCTAGTGAAGCCATTCCGTTTGGGAAGTGAAATGAGGCAAGGGAAGGCTCTCTGGAGTCCTGCTGGACCACGGCACGTTTACGGCCGCACACACACACTACCACACGGTCCCTGGCCCTGAGTGTGTGTTTTCACGGTTGCCATGTTTGCGGAGCTGTCGTAGCGGGGCCCCTGAGCGGTTCTGTGGGGGTGGGTCGGAGCTGTGATGAGCTTTGGCCATCTCCGCTGCGCTCATGTGGCCTGAAGGCCTCGTTAAAGAACCCTGCGCCGTTCCGAAGCTGGCGCTCGACCTTCCAAGCACAGAGCCGGGAAGCGGAGCTGGCTTTGGGTTTCGCTATGGTCTGAAGTGAATGTGGGCTAACTCAATAAAACCCATCCATCAATTACAGATCCAGAAGAAAAGGGATTTGGACAAGCGGATTACACGGTGCCTCCCTTCTGGGACTTTTCCTTTCTTTTTCCTTTTCTGGTTCTTGTTTGGCTCCGAGCGCCGTTTGTGGAACAGAGGTTCCGCGGAGGTTTTGGAGTTTCTGCAGTTTTCCACTGGCTGCTCTGGCCTGTGGTTACATGGAGGATGCACTGCATTTAGTAAAGTATTCCCAAACTCCTCCTCCACTCCAGCCACAACGAGCCCCTTCACAGCGGAGCAGGTCTTTCTGCTCGTCATTCCGTTCGCCATTCCGTTGCTTGACTTGGACATCTTATGTCATCACAGTTCTCCCGCTGCTCGAGGCAAATTCACTCGTCCGGGCTCCGCAGTCTTCCCTGTTCTCTTGCATATCCTGGCTCCACCTTTTCCCACCTTTCCATGCTCCATATTCCTTTATGGCTCCCACTTTCTTTTACCGACCCTTTCTCCACTGTCCATGTTCTTCATGATCCTTCATCTGTTTCTGCTCCACGTTCCTGCAGTGATCCGTGTTCCATGTTCTCCATGTTCTCCACATTCTTTCACTTTCAGTGCTCCGTGTTATTCCACAATCTCCACACGCTGCATCAACTCATCCCACATTCTTTTACCAGTTCATGCGCTATCTTCTTTTGCCTTTCCATGCTCCACCTTCTTTTAGCTTCCCCTGCTCCATCTTCTTTCAGCTTCCCATGCTCCATCTTGTGTTGCCTTTCCATGCTCCATCTTCTATTAGCTTCCCATGCTCCATCTTCTTTCAGCTTCCCATGCTCCATCTTCTTTCAGCTTCCCCTGCTCCATCTTCTTTCAGCTTCCCATGCTCCATCTTGTGTTGCCTTTCCATGCTCCATCTTCTATTAGCTTCCCATGCTACATCTTCTTTCAGCTTCCCATGCTCCATCTTCTTTCACCGTTCCATCCTCCTTCTTTTTTTAGCTTTCCATGCTTCATCTTCTTTCAGCTTCCCATGCTCCATCTTCTTTCAGCTTTCCATGCTCCATCTTCTTTCAGCTTTCCATGCTCCATCTTGTGTTGCCTTTCCATGCTCCATCTTCTATTAGCTTCCCATGCTCCATCTTCTTTCAGCTTCCCATGCGCGATCTGCTTTCACTGTTCCCATCCTCCATCTTCTTTCAGCTTTCCATGCTCCATCTTCTTTCAGCTTCCCATGCTCCATCTTCTTTCAGCTTCCCATGCTCCATCTTCTATTAGCTTCCCATGCTCCATCTTCTTTCAGCTTCCCATGCTCCATCTTCTTTCAGCTTTCCATGCTCCATCTTCTTTCAGCTTTCCATGCTCCATCTTGTGTTGCCTTTCCATGCTCCATCTTCTATTAGCTTCCCATGCTCCATCTTCTTTCAGCTTCCCATGCCCCATCTTCTTTCACTGTTCCATCCTCCTTCTTCTTTCAGCTTTCCATGCTCCATCTTCTTTCAGCTTCCCATGCTCCATCTTCTTTCAGCTTCCCATGCTCCATCTTCTATTAGCTTCCCATGCTCCATCTTCTTTCAGCTTCCCATGCTCCATCTTCTTTCACCGTTCCATCCTCCTCCTTCTTTTAGCTTTCCATGCTCCATCTATTTTTAGCTTTCCATGCTCCATCTTCTTTTAGCTTTTCATGCTCCATCTTCTTTTAGCTTTCCATGCTCCATCTTCTTTCAGCTTCCCATGCTCCATCTTCTTTCAGCTTTCCATGCTCCATCTTCTTTCAGCTTCCCATGCTACATCTTCTTTTAGCTTTCCATGCTCCATCTTCTTTCAGCTTCCCATGCTCCATCTTCTTTCAGCTTTCCATGCTCCATCTTCTTTCAGCTTCCCATGCTACATCTTCTTTTAGCTTTCCATGCTCCATCTTCTTTCAGCTTCCCATGCTCCATCTTCTTTCAGCTTCCCATGCTCCATCTTCTTTCACCGTTCCATCCTCCTTCTTTTTTTAGCTTTCCATGCTCCATCTTCTTTCAGCTTTCCATGCTCCATCTTCTTTCAGATTTCCATGCTCCATCTTCTTTCAGATTTCCATGCTCCATCTTCTTTCACCGCTCCATCCTCCTTCCTCTTTTAGCTTTCCATCCTCCTTCTTTTTTTAGCTTCCCATGCTCCATCTTCTTTCAGCTTCCCATGCTCCATCTTCTTTCACCGTTCCATCCTCCTTCTTCTTTTAGCTTTCCATCCTCCTTCTTTTTTTAGCTTCCCATGCTCCATCTTCTTTCAGCTTCCCATGCTCCATCTTCTTTCACCGTTCCATCCTCCTTCTTCTTTTAGCTTTCCATGCTCCATCTTCTTTCAGCTTTCCATGCTCCATCTTCTTTCAGCTTTCCATGCTCCATCTTCTATTAGCTTCCCATGCTCCATCTTCTTTCACCGTTCCATCCTCCTTCTTCTTTTAGCTTCCCATGCTCCATCTTCTTTCACCGTTCCATCCTCCTTCTTCTTTTAGCTTTCCATGCTCCATCTTCTTTCAGCTTTCCATGCTCCATCTTCTTTCAGCTTTCCATGCTCCATCTTCTATTAGCTTCCCATGCTTCATCTTCTTTCAGCTTCCCATGCTCCATCTTCTTTCAGCTTTCCATGCTCCATCTTCTTTCACCTTTCCATGCTCCATCTTCTTTCACCTTTCCATGCTCCATCTTCTTTCACCTTTCCATGCTCCATCTTCTTTCAGCTTTCCATGCTCCATCTTCTTTCAGCTTTCCATGCTCCATCTTCTTTCACCGTTCCATCCTCCTTCTTCTTTTAGCTTTCCGTGCTCCATCTTCTTTCAGCTTCCCATGCTCCATCTTCTTTCAGCTTCCCATGCTCCATCTTTTTCACCTTTCCATGCTCCATCTTCTTTCAGCTTTCCATGCTCCATCTTCTTTTAGCTTTCCATGCTCCATCTTCTTTTAGCTTTCCATGCTCCATCTTCTTTCAGCTTTCCATGCTCCATCTTCTTTCAGCTTTCCATGCTCCATCTTCTTTCAGCTTTCCATGCTCCATCTTCTTTCAGCTTCCCATGCTCCATCTTTTTCACCTTTCCATGCTCCATCTTCTTTCAGCCTTCCATGCTCCATCTTTTTTCAGCTTTCCATGCTCCATCTTCTTTCACAGTTCCATCCTCCTTCTTCTTTTAGCTTTCCATGCTCCATCTTCTTTCAGCTTTCCCTGCTCCATCTTCTTTTAGCTTTCCATGCTCCATCTTCTTTCAGCTTTCCATGCTCCATCTTCTTTTAGCTTTCCATGCTCCATCTTCTTTCAGCTTTCCATGCTCCATCTTCTTTTAGCTTTCCATGCTCCATCTTCTTTCAGCTTTCCATGCTCCATTTTCTTTCAGCTTTCCATGCTCCATCTTCTTTCAGCTTTCCATGCTCCATCTTCTTTCACCTTTCCATGCTCCATCTTCTTTTAGCTTTCCATGCTCCATCTCGTGTTGCCTTTCCCTGCTCCATTTTCTTTCAGCTTTCCATGCTCCATCTTCTTTCAGCTTTCCATGCTCCATCTTCTTTTAGCTTTCCATGCTCCATCTTCTTTCAGCTTTCCATGCTCCATCTTCTTTTAGCTTTCCATGCTCCATCTTCTTTCAGCTTTCCATGCTCCATCTTCTTTCACCTTTCCATGCTCCATCTTCTTTTAGCTTTCCATGCTCCATCTCGTGTTGCCTTTCCCTGCTCCATTTTCTTTCAGCTTTCCATGCTCCATCTTCTTTTAGCTTTCCATGCTCCATCTCGTGTTGCCTTTCCCTGCTCCATCTTTTTCACCTTTCCATGCTCCATCTTCTTTTAGCTGTCCCTGCTCCATCTTCTTTCAGCTTTCCATGCTCCATCTTCTTTTAGCTTTCCCTGCTCATTCTTTCAGCTTTCCATGCTCCCATCTTCCTTTGCCTTTCCATGCTCCATCTACTTTAACCTTTCCATGCTCCATCTTCTTTCAGCTTTCCCTGCTCCATCTTCTTTTAGCTTTCCATGCTCCATCTTCTTTCAGCTTTCCATGCTCCATCTTCTTTCAGCTTTCCCTGCTCCATCTTCTTTCAGCTTTCCATGCTCCATCTTCTTTCAGCTTTCCATGCTCCATCTTCTTTCAGCTTTCCATGCTCCATCTTCTTTCAGCTTTCCATGCTCCATCTCGTGTTGCCTTTCCCTGCTCCATCTTCTTTCAGCTTTCCATGCTCCATCTTCTTTCACCGTTCCATCCTCCTTCTTCTTTTAGCTTTCCATGCTCCATCTTCTTTTAGCTTTCCATGCTCCATCTTCTTTTAGCTTTCCATGCTCCATCTTCTTTCAGCTTTCCATGCTCCATCTTCTTTCAGCTTTCCATGCTCCATCTTCTTTCACCAGTCCTTGCTCCGTGTTCTTCCATGTTTATGTAACCTATACAGCCTTCATGTTCTCCAAGTTCCCCGTGCTCCTAGCTGTTCCTGAATGATGTAGTGTTGGATATTATTAATATTATTATTATTATTATTATTATCGGTTTATAAGGTTCTCTTGTGCCTCCTGGGTGAGTTCAGGGACTGCTGCGGACTGATCTGAATATTTAAGGTGGTCTGAGTGAACGTTCAGGCTGATGTACCGCGAGGGTTCTCCTGTAGAACCCCTGTAGGCGGGTTCTGCTGGCGCTGGCGGTGCTGTTTGAGCCCCTGCTCTGCCGGCTGGTTAATTGCAGTGCAGTCTGGAGCTGTTTTAGTGTGTGGGCTGCGGTTCTGCGTGCCGTTGTTGTCCTGTGCTTGTTGTTTTTACGAGGCTCCTGTGGCGGCCGTGTTCTCCGAGCTGCGGTCTGTTTGGAGCGGCTCGGGTGGGAAGCAGACACGCCACTCCCTGTCAGCCCGCTCACACGTTAAAGAGGCAGATCGGAAAACAGAGGAGTCTAATTTACACCAGTCAGCCGAGACAGGGGCCTAACCCGTCAATAACGCCGACCTGGAGAGCTGCAGACAGCTCAGGTTCTACTGCCCTCACTAGAGAACCCTGGAGAACCATGTTCTTATTCCTTTCCCAGGGTTGAATAACAGCTGTCGGGGAGAGCAGATCTTAGAAATGGTGATGTATGTGATACTTTGGTTGCTGTTAGTTTATTATTAGACACTTTAATTCTAAATATTGTGTGCTTGTTTGAAGTGACTCTCCTTTTTTAAAATATCTTCTGAGATCATTTCACTTACCAAAATCACCTAAAACATCTCAGACTAGACATCTCAAGTCTAGAAATAATATTTAATCATTAATAATGTAGCTAGGTTTAGAAATGTGCTGCTGAAAACAAGTCCAATGTGTCTAGAAATAAATTCACATTATCTTATTTTAGGGGGTACAGTAATCTCAACATGTGCATTATTAGACAGATTTCAATAGACAATAAACTATTCGCAGGCTAATTACCCAGCTAGTTAGAGCAGAACGCTTTCACTGCAAAAAAAAAAAAGAAAAATGAAATTATATTCATATAAGTGTCCATCTGAGTATTCTTTAGGCTTATTTTGAGTATCCTTTATTTTGTATTATTATATTAATTAAACTCATTTTCAGATGTTTATTTTATTTTATTTTATTATTAAACTAATTTCCAGATGTTTATTTTATTTTATTTTATTATTAAACTCATTTCCAGATGTTTCTTTTATTTTATTTTATTATTAAACTCATTTCCAGATGTTTATTTTATTTTATTATTAAACTAATTTCCAGATGTTTATTTTATTTTATTTTATTATTAAACTCATTTCCAGATGTTTATTTTATTTTATTATTAAACTAATTTCCAGATGTTTATTTTATTTTATTATTAAACTAATTTCCAGATGTTTATTTTATTTTATTATTAAACTAATTTCCAGATGTTTATTTTATTTTATTTTATTATTAAACTAATTTCCAGATGTTTCTTTTATTTTATTTTATTATTAAACTAATTTCCAGATGTTTATTTTATTTTATTTTATTATTCAACTAATTTCCAGATGTTTATTTTATTTTATTTTATTATTAAACTAATTTCCAGATGTTTATTTTATTTTATTTTATTATTAAACCCTTTTCCAGATGTTTATTTTATTTTATTTTATTATTAAACTCATTTCCAGATGTTTATTTTATTTTATTTTATTATTAAACTCATTTCCAGATGTTTATTTTATTTTATTATTAAACTCATTTCCAGATGTTTATTTTATTTTATTATTAAACTCATTTCCAGATGTTTATTTTATGCCAAAAATTGTATCTTGGCCATTAAAATGATCTTATATTTAATTATTATTATGTTTTATATATTATGCTTATATATATCCTATTATATATTTAAGAGTATTTAAGTTTCAAGTTGTTATTTTTACTTATTTTAAGTCATTTTAGTAAACCAAATGTTCTCAGTAGACTGGCCAATAATTCAAGTATGTATCTTAAAATAATTTATTTTATTTTAATTAGCTTAATTTTAAGAAACATGCTTGAAACAAGTCAAATTATTTACCAGTATAGAGAAAACGTTGTGTTTCCTAAAATAACTTCAAATAAGTTAAACATCACCTGGAAACACATTAAATAATTTTAAAATCCTCTTAAAACGACCTTTTAATAAAACTTTTAAGACATATTAACTGGATATAAAATTATTTTATTAGCTACATTTTCATTTTAAACACTTTAGCATTGTTTGAGAGAAAGGTGTGATGACCTAGCATGATGCTAACTGATGCTATCAAGCTTCCCCTACATGTTAGCTACATTAGCCTTGTTGCACCAGTGCTAGGCCTCAGTAGCAAACCTCAGACCTGTGTTAGCTGATCCGCTGTCTGTTTCAGGGCAGAGGGTTGGGGGGTGAGCCATTAGACCCGCCTCAGTAGCGCCCTCTCTGGGCCTCACTGGGAGGACAGCCCAGAGAGAGGACGAGACAGGGTGTCTGTGGGCGAGACTTTCGAGACACACTTGAAAAGTGATGGTGTTTTACGGCGGGCTTGGTGAGGAGCCTTTGTGCGGTAATAAAAGCAGAAGATGTCAGTAACAGTGGTGGGCGTGCAGCCCCTCCCCCTTCAAATGGGCTCCAACATCTGTTCTCTTTGTGCTGGAGGAAGTGTGTAAGAACCAGAGGGGCGGCTCTGCGGCTCGAGACGTCTCGTTTTTAGAGCTTACGGTTCTGTCGGTCTGCGGCTACACGCCGTTACGCACTCCCGCAGCTAATTTTAGCTCCCTCGCCAACTCCACCACTCTGTTTGTGTCCAGAAGCCGAGAAGAAAGCGTTTCCATTCAGCCGAGCTGCAGGCTGGAGATTAGCTCCGGGGTAATTACAGTCTTGGGATTAACTTCATGTTGTTGTACTACCTTTTAAGATGGTTCTTCAAGGGTCCTTTAGTAAAGACTCTACTGAACTAGTTCTAACCACAGTAAAAAACAAAAACTAAAAATATTAAAAACAGTATTTAGGTTTTAAATTATATTTACAGGCATTAAATTTGGATCTATTTAACTCCAAATCATTAGTAAATATATTACTACGCTATACAACATCATCAGGTACACCTCAAAAAATGATATCTTGGCAAGGTGACATATCTTAAAATTTTTTGGATGTTTTTACATTTTTTTTTACAAATTTGTTTTAATTTTAATATTTAAAATTTGATTTGTTTTGCTTTTTTAAAATTAGATTTTAGTATGCTGTGTTTTCTTACTAAATTTTATTATCTGACAGCTAATTTTATGAAACATACTTGAAAAAAGCAAATGTTATACCAATATAGTGAGACATGCCTTACTAAAACCACTTTTAACAAGTATAAATATCTGGAAATTAGCTTACAGCAATCTCAAAATGAGAATTTTAAGATATATTAACTAAATATATTATCGTTTTATTATGGATAGGTTATAGATATCATTTCTTGTGGTATATACGGGTGGTTATGTTGAAAGTTCAATTTTTAGACTAAAAAAAGGCTTTATTTATTTATGAAATACTTTCAGGCGGTGGGCAAAGCTGGGGTTTAGCCACGCCCCTGCTTTTTTTAGGCATTCAGAAAGTTATCCAATCTCATACCAGAGAGAACAAACATGTGTACTGAATGCGAGAGCCGGTTTTATTGAGGGTTGATATGGATCTTATATTTAGAATGGGGATGTTGCGGTTCAGCCCGGTGTTTGATTTCAGATAGGCAAGTCTCCAAGTGACTAAAAGCTGTTTTCGTAATTGGGTTTGATCCTGAGATAAATCTGGGTGTCGTCCGCGTAACTCCAGACTGAAATGATGTATGACTTCCCAGAAAAAGAGTCCATAAATAATAAACAAGAGCGGCCCCAGGACTGAACCTTGTGGAACCCCTTTAGAGACAGCAGGACCATCTGTATGGTTTAGATATTTTTACCATTGTATTTCTACACTGCATATACTGTATTTATATTAAATTATTATTATGCCCTTTAAAATTGTATTTTTTAGGTGTTTATTAAGAAAATGTGGCTTAATTTTATAAAAATAATACATTTAGGAACAGCTCGATTTGAAACCCGACGTATTTATTTGTAAGCTGTTTTGTCTTCTCAGCCCTCAGCCGACTTTGGACCCACAAGAGACAAAGTTTGGGCCCTGTTGGAGTTCTGTCAGCCTATACAGCTGTTTTTACTCCCATCATGCAGTGCAGTCGGGATAATGTATTTAAGTGGCTAATCCTAATTAGCAGTTGGAACTAAAAGAGAGAGACATTTGGAAAAGCCGCAGATCTTGGCCGGCTGTGAAGCAGGCTCGTTAGCTGTGTTTACCACTGTGTAATGGTTATTTTATGAGTGTGGCCCCTCCTGATTGGCTCACAGTTTAACAGGGCTCTAATGGTTAGTTAACAAATGCAGTGACATCAGACATTAGTCAAACTCTCTCACCATATTGGGAGATCATTTGGCTCATTTTAACCCTTTAATGTTCTGGTCAACCGTTCAGTCGAGCACTTTTGAAGCCAATTTAACCTTTAAAATTGTAAAACTTAAAAAAAAAAAAAAAACACCTTTAGTTGTGCAAAAACATACATAGGAAAGATAAATTATCTGAACAAAAGCTAGTTAGTTTAAGTTGGCCTTAAGTTGGCTTTTTTTGTACAGTGTATATCTTAATAAAGAAAGTGTCAAACCTAACTCCACCTGATTGTGCCATCTCTACCAATTGGGAGAGGTATGAAATCCAATAGAGGTCGACTAGAGTTTAGAGAAGTCTAGAAATCCACTAGTCTTTCAACAGATAAGCCTTTACTGTTCTCATCCACAGAGTACAAAACAAGCCACTAGTACCTCACTCCACACAGGTGGATTGTTTTTGGTGGAAGGTAGGCTTATTTTTATCAGGCTAATTTTAGAATTAAAAAAGTCTTAAAAGTCTAAAAAAGGGGAAAACAATTTTCTGAAAACTCGTGTTACCAAATGGTCTTATTTTTTTCTGTATGCTAAAGGTGTCTATGCTAAGCTAATGTAATTAAAATTCACTACTTGCTTGGTTATTATTCCCCTGAACAAATAAAAATGCCAAAAAATGATCCATTTCTTTTTTTCTTGGTGAGAACATTAAATGGTTAAGAAACATGCTTTAAACAAATCAAACTGCCAATGCAGTAGGAACATTTAGCTAATGAAAAACAAGTAAATCTGGAAATAAATAAATAATTAAATAACCTTAAAATTAGCTAAAAATATTTTTTAAGCTAATCTAAAAATGTTTATTTGAGATCACTCAACCATTTGGTAGACGCAAGATCACTCAACCATTTGGTAGACGCAAGATCACTCAACCATTTGGTAGACGCAAGATCACTCAACCATTTGGTAGACGCAAGATCACTCAACCATTTGGTCTTTTTAACTTAAGTAAACAACTTTTACTGTGTTGTTTTGATAGTAAAAGTAGAAATAAATAATATATGAATCTTTGATATTTATATGAATTTAAATATGAATATTTATATGAGATATTTATATGAATTTATTGGTATGTGGTGGTCTATGCCCCCCATTGCTTTAGTAACAGTGTGCACTTGGGCTATTCTCCCTAGGTTTGGGCAGCATAGTGTGTTGGGGCCTGACGGAGGGAGTCCACTCATTGCTGCCTACATAGTTAGTGGCTAAGCCTGAAAGGCATTGAAAGCAGTTTGGTGTGAAATGGTTGATTGTAGACACTCAGATTCCTCAGTTTCCTTTACAGTGATGGTGATACAAAGCTATAGGTATATGGGTGGAGTTGTGGGCTGGAGGTTAGGGAACCAGCCTTATGATCAGAACCGACAGGACTTGACTGAAGTGACCCTAAGCAAGACATCTAGCATGTGGGTGTGTGGGTTCTATATAGCACCGAATGGGTTCTGCTTTTGTTACATCATCAAACTTGTTGTAACAGAAAAACCCTAACACAAGAACAAATGGCAAATAGTTCTCAATGTCATAGCACCAATAAAGGGTTCTATATAGCATGAAACAGGGTTCTCCGGTTGTTACAATAGCAGTCTGTTATTGTTCTGCGATTGGCGCTACATAGAACATGGAACCTTTATGATAGGGGTTTTACATAGGGGTTCTATATAGCACCAAATGGGTTCCACTATTGTGTTGCTGAAAGCTGGACATTGTTACAATAGCGGAACCTCTATATAGAACCCCTATGTAGAACTGCTATCATAAAGGTTCCATAAACAACACTTCCACATTAACGCTTGCATGAGGTTGGACATATTGTATTCGTGGTTCTAAATACCTTTGCTAAAGAACCGTTGGAGAACCCTCTAGTTTGTAATGTACCTGTTGTTGTTTATACTTGCATGGACTTTGTGACATCACAAACACGCTGAGGCTGGATGGGCTGCGTTCCCGTAGGCCCCTGCTCATTTTGGGCCGGTCAGGTTCTGCTCCATCAGCAGGCCGCGGCAGTGTGAGGAGGGAGGAGAAAGGTGTAGGAGAGGAGAGGCGGGCTCCTCCTTTTCCTGTGCTAGATTAAAGGCCTGGTGTTCGTGCACATCTGGTGTCTCCATTTCAGCCGTGGAGCCCCCCGTTTAGAGGAGGGGGGTCCGAGACCATTACTCTGAGTAGAGGGACTAAATGCCCTCGTTCGCCCCCCAGCCTGACTCACTCACACACCTACTGCTGTAACCCCCTCATTTACTGCATCACTACCGCTCACTAACGCTCAATCAGATCCTCACAGCAATGTTCAACACCAGTACCTGACCTCACTAATGCTCAATCAAATCCTCACAGCAATGCTCAACACCAGTACCTGACCTCACTAATACTCAATCAGATTCTCACAGCAATGTTCCATCAGTACCTGACCTCACTAATGCTCAATCAAATCCTCACAGCCATGTTCCAACATCAGTACCTGACCTCACTAATGCTCAGTCAGATCCTCACAGCAATGTTCCAACATCAGTACCTGACCTCACCAATGCTCAATCAAATCCTCACAGCAATGTTCCAACATCAGTACCTGACCTCACTAATGCTCAATCAAATCCTCACAGCAATGTTCCAACATCAGTACATGTGAAATAGAAAGAGAGAGAGAGGGAAGAAACAGAGAAGGAAGAGAGCAAGAGGTAATGAGGTAGGAGCGAGAGGGGGAAGAGAGAGCGTGTGTGAGTGAGCGTGTGTGCGTGTGTTGCGGGTGCGGGGCGTCTGTGTTTGCGTGTGTGCGGGTGCGGAGCATGTGTGTGTGTCTGGCTGAAGTCCAGACTCTCGTGAGTCCACAGCTACACCACTTTAATAACACGGTGACATCACACTCGCACCTCTCCGCTGACCACGTTTAGGGCGAAAGGTCAGAGGTTAAGGGGGTCCCAGCTGGACATCAGCAGCACACTGAGAGGAAGTGATGAAGTCACTCTCACCCAATTAAAGAGAGAGTGGATGTCTGGAAAAGTCCATACAGGCCGCGGCACACCACCCTGGCCAGCCCGGTCCTGCTGGCCTGCACACCTGTACGTCAGTGCGTCTGGGTGGTGGAACACCAGGACCAGGGAGGCATAGAGAACATCTAGATCCGGTGAATAGAAGGAACACTGCACACAGGAACAGCAGAACAACCTGGGGTTTGTTGGGGCTTCCTGGGATTTGATGGTGTTTGGTAAAGTGTGTTGAGATTTGATGGTGTTTGGTAAGGTGTGTTGGGATTTGATAGTGTTTGTTGGGGCTTGCTGGGATTTGATGGTGTTTGGTAAGGTGTATTGGGATTTGATAGTGTTTCTTGGGGCTTGCTGGGATTTGATGGTGTTTGGTAAGGTGTGTTGGGATTTGTTGGTGTTAGGGTTTGCTGGTGTTTTGTTGTGTTTATTGGTGTTTGTTGTGGTTTGCTGCTGTATGGTTGGGTTTGTTGGTGTTTGGTTGTGTTTGTTGGTGTTAGGGTTTGTTGGTGTTTGGTTGTGTTTATTGATGTTTGTTGTGGTTTGCTGATGTATGGTTAGGTTTGTTGGTGTTGGGTTGTGTTTTTTGTTTTTTTGGGGGGGTTTGCTGGTGTTTGGTAAGGTGTGTTGGGGTTTGCTGGTGTTTTTTGTATTTGTTGGTGTTTGTTGTAGTTTGCTGATGTATGGTTGGGTTTGTTGGTGTTTGGTTGTGTTTGTTGGTGTTAGGGTTTGTTGGTGTTTGGTTGTGTTTATTGGTGTTTGTTGTGGTTTGCTGATGTATGGTTAGGTTTGTTGGTGTTGGGTTGTGTTTGTTGGGGTTTATTGGGGTTTGCTGGTGTTTGGTGTAAGGTGTGTTGGGGTTAGCTGGTGTTTTTTGTGTTTGTTGGGTTTTTTTGGGATTTGCTGGTGTTTGGTAAGGTGTGTTGGGGTTTGCTGGTGTTTTTTGTGTTTTTAAGTGTTTGGTTGTGTTTGTTGGGGTTTGCTGGTGTTTGGTTGTGTTTGTTGGGGTTGGCTGGTGTTTGGTTGTGTTTGTTGGGGTTTGCTGGTGTTTGGTTGTGTTTGTTGGGCTTGGCTGCTGTATGGTTAGGTTTGTTGGTGTTTGGTTGTGGTTTTTTGGGGTTTATTGGGGTTGGGTAGGGTGTGTTGGGTTTGCTGGTGTTTTTGTGTTTTTAAGTGTTTGGTTGTGTTTGTTGGGGTTTGCTGGTGTTTGGTTATGTTTGTTGGGGTTTGCTGGTGTTTGGTTGTGTTTGTTGGGGTTGGCTGGTGTTTGGTTGTGTTTGTTGGGGTTTGCTGGTGTTTGGTTGTGTTTGTTGGGGTTTGCTGGTGTTTGGTTGTGTTTGTTGGGGTTTACTGATGAGACACACACACACAGCCCTTTCCCCTGCTCTCATCAGCAGCACCTGCTCTCTAATGAGCGTGTGCTGCTGAGGGCAGCAGTCTGAGCAGACAGAGATGGATGGAGTGTCTCGGTCCAGTTCTCTTTTCCTCTCCCCCCATTCCTCACCCAACTCTCCTGCGACCACACCAGCCGCACCCCAGAGCCCAGTCAGTTTGACACTCGGAGCTGCTCTGCCCTTCAGGAATCAGTTTACCCCCAGCCTCCATGTGTGTCTGTGTGTTCCCCTGGTGATGAGGTTCTGTGGACGGTACCAGCTGTGGTTCAGGTCACAGTGATGTATCTGGACCTCTGTGTAGCGCGGTGTGTGAGCGCTGACCCGCACACCTGCGTTAAAGCAGTGCCTTCGTGTTTTTAGAGCAGCACAGCGTGTCCGGAGGGCAGGGGCTTGTACAGAGAGAGAGAGGAGCAGGGAAAGGAGAGATGGCTGTTCTCAAACCCACCACAGTATGGGTCTGAAACGGGCCCGGGCCCAAACCTGACCTGGAAACCTCATCACCATGTTTATAGAGTGAACCTGTCACAGTGAGCCACAACTCTTCACCACCTGACCCAATACCAATCCTGGTTCCAGTCTGAAACTCAACCAACCTAAATCAACCTAAACCAAACGAACCCAGAACCCGACCTGAACCACCTCATCGTACTGGGACTCCAAAACTGACACCAGCCATTAAGAAATCGGCCTGAACCCGATCTCAACCACACTCATGAGTCATGGCCCTAAACCAACCGAACCCCAAGAAACGGTGCTGGAACCCGACCAGAACCACCTCATCATGTTTTAAATCCAAAACTGACTCACGCCCACAAATTCTGTCTGAACCACCGTGCCACGTTTTGAGTCCATGACTGACCCGAGCCCAACCCGACCACATCCTCAGATTTTGGGTCCATAACTGACCCAAGCCCAACAAACTTCTGCCTGAACCCAACCCGACCGCACCTTTGAGTCCATAACTGACCCGAGCCCAACAGAATTCTGCCTGAACCCAAACCGACCGCACCTTTGAGTCTATAACTGACCCGAGCCCAACAGAATTCTGCCTGAGCCCGACCCGACCGCACCTTTGAGTCTATAACTGACACGAGCCCAACAGAATTCTGCCTGAGCCCGACCCGACCACATGATCACTATTTGAGTCCATAACTGACCCGAGCCCAACAGAATTCTTCCTGAACCCGACCCGACCACATCTTCAGATTTTGGGTCCATAACTGACCTGAGCCCAAAAAACTTCTGCCTGAACCCAATCCGACCGCACCTTTAAGTCAATAACTGACCCGAGCCCAACCGAATTCTGCCTGAACCCAACCCGACCGCACCTTTAAGTCAATAACTGACCCGAGCCCAACCAAATTCTGCCTGAACCCAACCCGACCGCATCTTTGAGTCCATAACTGACCCGAGCCCAACCAAATTCTGCCTGAACCCAACCCGACCACATCTTCACATTTTGAGTCCATAACTGACCCGAGCCCAACAGAATTCTGCTCAAAGTTGACCCAACCACATCATCAGTGCTTGAGCCTGATGAAACTGACCCTGGAGAGCTTAATAATAATAATAACTAATAATTAATAATAATAATAATAATAATATTAATAGCCTACTAAAATAACCCACCTTCCACATGTGTTCATTCTGCTTTAACTCGTTTATCGATCTGAAGCGATCAGGAGGCATGCAGGTAGGCGCCGCTGGAAGTGGGAGCGGGCCCACTCCGCCCTCAGTGTGTATTCCGAGCGGCCGTGCTCACAAACACAGCTGGCTGAGGTGCATCAGTCTCTGAACACAGCTCGTTTAAGGAACGCCGTTCTGGCCGTCACTGTTGTGATGTTTAATGAACAGACTGTCAAACAGCTTTGCACCCACACTTACTGGAGTAAACACATCTGGACCTCCCTATTCCGCATGATTATCGTCCCACGCACCCGCACACACAAGCCTGCAAACATCCGCAACCGTAACCCGGCGGTAATCAGGCGGCCGCGCAGGCTCGTGCTGTCTGCGGCGTTTCCCCGCCCGTGTTGACAGGTGCGGCTGTCTGATTACTGACACGGGAACACGCCGATAAGCCTGAAAGCACAAACCACTCTATTCTCACGAGCCTCTACAGGAAGTGACCTCATTAGAGTGTTTGGGAATCTGAACAACATCCAACACCCCCACCCAAACCCCAACTACGAAGTACCTGTTTGGAATAACATTCTCCATACGCAGTGCTATAGGTTACACCATGGCCAAAAGTATGAGGACACTGGATCATTGGATGCCACCTGTGCCACATCTTCATGTGTCAAGTCCATAACTGACCCGAGCCCAACAGAGTTCTGCCTGAACCCGACCACATCTTCATGTTTCGAGTCCGTAACTGACCCGAGCCCAATGGAGTTCTGCCTGAACCCGACCCGACCACATCTTCATGTTTCGAGTCCATAACTGACCCAAGCCCAACAGAGTTCTGCCTGAACCCAACCCGACCACATCTTCATGTTTTGAGTCCATAACTGACCCAAGCCCAATGGAGTTCTGCCTGAACCCGACCCGACCACATCTTCATGTTTCGAGTCCATATCTGACCCGAGCCCAACAGGGTTCTGCCTGAACCGGACCTGACCACATCTTCATGTTTTGAGTCCGTAACTGACCCGAGCCCAACAGAGTTCTGCTTGAACCCGATCCGACCACATCTTCATGTTTCGAGTCCATAACTGACCCGAGCCCAACGGAATTCTGCCTGAACCCGACCCGACCACATCTTCATGTTTCGAGTCCATAACTGACCCGAGCCCAACGGAGTTCTGCCTGAACCTGACCCGACCACATCTTCATGTTTTGAGTCCATAACTGACCCAAGCCCAATGGAGTTCTGCCTGAACCCGACCCGACCACATCTTCATGTTTCGAGTCCATAACTGACCCGAGCCCAACAGAGTTCTGCCTGAACCCGACCCGACCACATCTTCATGTTTCAAGTCCATAACTGACCTGAGCCCAACAGAATTCTGCCTGAACACGACCCGACCACATCTTCATGTTTCGAGTCCATAACTGACCCGAGCCCAACAGAGTTCTGCCTGAACCCGACCCGACCACATCTTCATGTTTCGAGTCCATAACTGACCCGAGCCCAACAGAGTTCTGCCTGAACCCGACCCGACCACATCTTCATGTTTCGAGTCCATAACTGACCCGAGCCCAACAGAGTTCTGCCTGAACGCAACCCGACTACATCTTCATGTTTCAAGTCCAATACTGACCCGAGCCCAACAGAGTTCTGCCTGAACCCGACCCGGCCACATCTTCATGTTTCAAGTCCATAACAGACCCGAGCCCAACAGAGTTCTGCCTGAACGCAACCCGGCCACATCTTCATGTTTCAAGTCCATAACTGACCCGAGCCCAACAGAATTCTGCCTGAACCCGACCCGGCCACATCTTCATGTTTCAAGTCCAATACTGACCCGAGCCCAACAGAGTTCTGCCTGAACCCGACCCGACCACATCTTCATGTTTCGAGTCCATAACTGACCCGAGCCCAGCAGGGTTCCTCTATTGAGTCTTGGTTCCTCTCGAGGCTTCTTCCTTTTGAACTGAGGGGGCTTCTCCTTGCCTCTGTCGCCCTTGACTTGGTCAGTGGGGCTCGGAGGTCCATTAGGTCCCAGGATTTTGTAGGTTCTGTAGGACAGAGCTGTTCCCGCCCTGACTCCCAGTTTCAGGAAGGTTCTCTTCGTCCTGCAAATGTACAAAAACAAACACAGGCCTCCCTCCTCGGAGCCGGAGCGCGCGTGGAGGCTGGGGTTCCAGCATGTTCTACGGTTTCTCATTAGGCCCGAATTGGACTTTTCCGGCGTTCCGTAAAGCTTGGTTCGAGCTAGCAACGGTAACCATGGAAGAGCACATCTGTGGACGGAGAGAAGGTCAGTGTTATGAGTTTGTGTCCTGTTAAAAAAGAGAGAGAGGAACGAAGGATGGAGAGCATTAGGGCCATTTGGAGTTGATATGATCCGTGCTCAGTGGGAAACTTCCTCTCGGCCTTGTCCGGAGTGATTCAGAGGACCTGCTTATGCTCATGACGGAAGCGTTCCCAGCAGGCTTTGTGGTTCTATTACTCCACACCTCCTCCCAGTGTCCTAATTTACTCCTCTGCCTTTCTGGAGAACCTGGGAACTGTGCTTTTGTTGGCCTACCAGGCTCCTTCATTAGCTGGATGGATGGGCAGGGTTCTGCTTGGTCAGGTGGGGGAGCACCAGCAGGGAGAGGGCAGTGGACGGGTAAGGGCTGATGCAGCACATACGGTTTCCTCTCTCCTGGAATGCCAAGCGAAGTCCCAGATCTCCCCTAGTGTTGCATTTATGCTTTCAGTTGTGTGGTCAGTGAACGCAGTGGTCCTCTGTGACTGAGCCGTACCTAACACCGTGCAATCCCCCCACCAGCACCAGTAACAGCTACTTCCTCACACTATGGTCTTTGGCCACGCCCACATGCAATCCCTCCTTTTAGCCAATCATTAACATCTGCTCTGGAGCCATTTTCCACACATGGAACGAGACATTCCCTGCACTGTAGCACCTCTTCCCAATCTATGGATCCCGTCACTCACACCCCGCAGGGATTTATAGCCCCACCATCCTCGTGCAGCGCCATCTGCAGGAGCCTGAAGTTACTACCACCTCATAATTTAGACATCTAGCCATTTCCCGGATGGTTCTTGGCATGGTAAAATGCCAAAGCTTAGGAATGATGGAAAATGTATTCTACATGGTTCAATACAGAACCTTTTTGAAAGTGGTTCTAGATAGCACCAACCACTTCTGATATAGTTAAGATTTCAAGCTCGAAGCCAATAGAAGTGTCATATAGCCTGTAAAGGACGGGTCGTCTGTTTCCTGAGCGCTGTGATAGGCTTCAGCATCGCCTGCAACCCAGAATGGAATTGCTGTTTCACGCAACTCCAGACGTGCAACTAGTTGCATGAAACTTTCACCGTGTGAAGTCAGCACTGGATCACAAAGTCGCAGGAACCCCAGTCCCTGGTTTTGTCCAATGACGGCACCGGACAAACCGGCAAACGCTTGAACCCCCTGTCTTGTAATGTGTTTATATGCCTTTCTGCTTGTTCCCTTTCTTTCCACTACCTCAGCCCCGCACTCCTCCCTCCCCGCCTGCCTCGCTCCTGCCTCGTTATAGCACTCCGAACTCCAGACATACATCAAGGCAACGACAGCACTTATTCCTTTTCCAGGCCCCAAAAAACAAAGCAGGTGGCATGCCATTGGTCACGCCGCTGCCATGGTGATGATTTGGCAGCCTCGGATTGGCCGAGTGGTCTGTAGCCGGTGATGAGGTGTTGACCTTGGCCTCATGGTAGTGCTTTGGACCAGCAGGGCTAGCCATGCTAATACATGACACATGAGCTTGCTGAGGACATGTGAGACCTGATTCAACCCAGTGAGCAGTAAAACCACCCACCAGAGAGAGAGAGAGAGAGAGTGAGTGAGGGGGAGAGAGTGAGGGGAGAGAGGGAGAGAGAGAGAGGGAGAGAGAGTGAGGGGAGAGAGAGAGAGAGAGAGAGAGAGAGAGAGAGAGAGAGAGACAGAGAGAGAGAGGGAGAGAGAGAGTAAGGGGAGAGAAGGAGAGAGAGTAAGGGGAGAGAGGGAGGGGAGAGAGGGAGAGGGGGGAGAGAGAGGGCAGAGAGAGAGAGAGACAGAGAGAGAGAGTAAGGGGAGAGAGAGAGAGAGAGAGAGAGGGAGAGAGAGTAAGGGGAGAGAGGGAGAGAGAGAGAGGGAGAGAGGGAGGGGAGAGAGGGAGGGGAGAGAGGGAGAGAGAGTGAGGGGAGAGAGAGGGGAGAGAGAGAGAGAGAGAGAGAGAGAGAGAGAGAGGGAGGGAGGGAGGGAGAGAGAGAGAGTGAGGGGAGAGAGGGAGAGAGAGAGTGAGGGGAGAAAGATAGAGAGGGAGAAGGAGAGTGAAGGGAGAGAGGGAGTGAAGGAAGAGAGAGAGGGAGAGAGAGAGGGAGAGGGAGAGAGTGAGGGGAGAGAGGTAGGGAGAGAGGGAGAGAGAGAGAGAGAGAGTGAGGGGGGGAAGAGAGGGAGAGGGAGAGAGTGAGGGGAGAGAGGTAGGGAGAGAGAGAGTAAGGGGAGAGAGGGGGAGAGAGAGAGTGATGGGAGAGAGGGAGAGAGAGAGTGAGGGGCGGAAAGAGAGGGAGAGAGAGAGAGAGAGAGTGAGAGACAGAGAGAGAGTGAGGGGAGAGAGAGAGTGAGGGGGGGAAAGAGAGGGAGAGAGAGAGAGAGAGTGAGAGACAGACAGAGAGGGAGAAGGATAGAGAGAGAGAGTGAGGGGAGAGAGGAAGAGAGAGAGAGAGAGAGAGAGGGATGGGAGAGAGAGAGAGTGAGGGGAGAGAGGGAGGGAGGGAGAGGGAGAGAGAGAGAGGGAGGGGAGAGAGAGAGAGTGAGGGGAATCAGTGAGGGAGGGGGATTGAGGAGATTTGAACAAGGCCGTATCCACATGAACAATACAAGGAAGCCATTGTGCTCCTGTCTCTGCTGAGCTGGTCTCCTCCTCGTTTT
Organism: Prochilodus magdalenae; assembly: GCA_024036415.1. Lineage (NCBI taxonomy): Eukaryota > Metazoa > Chordata > Actinopteri > Characiformes > Prochilodontidae > Prochilodus > Prochilodus magdalenae. Next base: position 60,856 of record JAMWET010003841.1, read on the forward strand.
GCCCTGCCCTTCTGAGGAAAGAGATTCTCAAACATTACAGAGCTCGACCCTTAGTCAGGAGAAACTTCAATCAACCGACGGGAGTGAAACTTGGTGTGTAGGTTTGACGTCATGAGACATGCCAGTGATTTAAGTTTCACACTCGACCGCACATGTGACGTAAACAAGGACGGGTCTTATCTCTGTACCTGACTGACCCAACACCACCATTACAGACCTGCAGCGAGCAGTGGTGCCTCCATGAGTCATCCTGTTAGTGCAGCACCATCGGCAGACGGCTGCACCACGCAGGACTACATGCACACAGACCGTTACCACGACTGTCCTTAACACCACGTCACCGTCACCAAACACTGCAGTGGTGTCGTACCAGACTGTCATGGAGTGACTCAGAATGGCAGCGGGTCATCTTCAGTGACGAGTCCCGCTTTAGTCTTGGTGGAGACGCCCAACGAATCCGTGTGTGGAGGCACCGTGGTCAGCACCGAGATGAACAGTTTGCTGTCACATGTCCAGAAGGCCTGGTGTCCCTCCACCCCTACCGCACCATCTGCAGGAACTGTGTGAGGATGTTCAAGCTGCATGGGATGGATTATCACAGGACTCCATTAGGAACCTCTACAGCTCCATACCGAGACGTCTGGCGTGTTGGGTTAGCGAACACGGCGGCCCGACGCCATACTGAGAGACAGACTTCTGTATGTGTAGCTCAATAAATATTGATCATATCAGTCTAAATTTATCATCAGTTATTGATCCTGGTCACCTTTATCCTCCTTCCCAACACACCTGCACTCCCACACCTCCTTCTGGGTGCAGCTGCTCTTTTGGCGTATCTGTTTGCCAGAACTGCACGCCTGGATGAAACAATAAGCATCCAGTGTATTCCAGCACTGCGGCTGATGGCGAAGGTTGGGAACGTTGCACTCTTAATGGAACATTTTGCCGGCCACTGCGGTGCGCTGACGTCGCCGGGAGAGTTTTCTGTTGCTGCTCCGTTGACATCAATGTTCGTTGGTCTGGCTGTTGTATGTCTTCCATCAGAATCTAAACACAGCGTAAGAGCTTAAGTGTGTATGAAAATGACCTATAAACCTACAAATCATTAAGTGCTGAGAGAACGCAGTCACATAACGGCTCTCAAAACTGATTTGTTTGGACTGATGATGATGCATAAACATTCACAGGCTCCATTCGCTTCCACAGCGTTCCAAATCCGGAAAAACGAGTCACGTTCAGCTGCATAGTCCAGCAATTATCCTTTCCAGAGAGCAACGAGTACATCATCAAATGTCAGATCGAAGTTTTGGCCAAATATAATCATCGGGCCAGTGCTGTTTGTTTGTCTAGCAGTAACCCCTGAATACCGGTATGAATCTGATATCGTTGTACACTGCCAAATTGAGACACGACTCATAGCAGGTTCTCCTTCTGTTCATCTTAGAGCTTTACTCTAGAATAAAAGTGAAGACACCAAAATATATAAAACAGCCCTCATGGAATTATCCAGTCCACCTTAAAACCCTCCAGAATAGAATTATCCAGTCCACCTTAAATCCCTCCAGAATGGAATTATCCATTCCACCTTAAACCCCTCCAGAATGTAATTATAAAGTCCACTTTAAAACCCTCTAGAATGGAATTATCTAGTCCACCTTAAAACCCTCCAGAAGTAATTATACAGTCCACCTTAAAACCCTCCAGAAGTAATTATACAGTCCACCTTAAACCCCTCCAGAATGGAATTATGCAGTCCACCTTAAAACCCTCCAGAATGGAATTATACAGTCCACCTTAAACCCCTCCAGAACTGAATTATACAGTCCACCTTAAACCCCTCCAGAACTGAATTATACAGTCCACCTTAAAATCCTCCAGAATGTAATTATACAGTCCACCTTAAAACCCTCCAGAATGGAATTATACAGTCCACCTTAAACCCCTCCAGAACTGAATTATACAGTCCACCTTAAACCCCTCCAGAATGTAATTATACAGTCCACCTTAAACCCCTCCAGAACTGAATTATACAGTCCACCTTAAAATCCTCCAGAATGTAATTATACAGTCCACTTTAAAACCCTCCAGAATGGAATTATACAGTCCACCTTAAACCCCTCCAGAACAGAACTATACAGTCCACCTTAAAATCCTCCAGAATGTAATTATACAGTCCACCTTAAAACCCTCCTGAATGGAATTATACAGTCCACCTTAAAACCCTCCTGAACGGAATTATCCAGTCCACCTTAAAACCTTCCAGAATGGAATTATCCAGTCCACCTTAAAACCCTCCAGAATGGAATTACCTAGTCCTCCTTAAACCCCTCCAGAATGGAATTATACAGTCCACCTTAAACCTCTTCAGAGTGGAGCTGTACAGGAGGATGGAGCAGCTTTCTTACCCTGCAGTGGAGCTGATAGAACAAGGTTTATTACTAAGCAGGTTTGGAGTGATTCTATTGGTCGGTCCCTCATGAATATTCACTAACCTCAAAGGAGAACTAGAGCTTTTACACTGTGCAGAAAAAGAGATCAAAGTTTTTACACCACTAAATATATATTAGAGGCGGAGTCTCGTTATGATATCGATCCTTCTGATGATTGGCTCCGTAGAGAATCTCACTCAGCAGTTATCCAACACAGTTCCTGCAGATGGTGCGGTAGGGGTGGAGGTGGAGGGACACCAGGTCTTCTGGACGTGTGACAGCAAACCGTCCATCTTGGTGCTGACCACGGTGCCTCCACACACGGATTCGTTGGGCGTCTCCACCAAGACTAAAGCGGGACCCGTCACTGAAGATGACCCGCTGCCATTCTGAGTCACTCCATGACAGTCTGGTACGACACCACTGCAGTCTTTGGTGACGGTGACGTGGTGTTAAGGACAGTCGTGGTAACGGTCTGTGTGCATGTAGTCCTGCGTGGTGCAGCCGTCTGCCGATGGTGCTGCACTAACAGGAGGACTCATGGAGGACACCACTGCTCGCTGGAGGTCTGTAATGGTGGTGTTGGGTCAGTCAGGTACAGAGATAAGACCCGTCCCTGCCTACGTCACATGTGCGTCAAACTTGAATCATTCGCATGACTCACTACGTCAAACCTACACACCGAGTTTCACTCCTGTGGGTTGGTTCCTTCTGGTGCAGCTGTTGTTCTGATGATGAATGTGATGGGGTATTAAACTGGATGCTGTAAAATAAGCTACATGGAAACCGGTTCTCACGAACGAGGACATCAAGGAGAGAGCGGAGAACGTCTTGGAGAATCTTGAAAGATGCCGTTCTGATTTTGAGGTTTTTCTCTTCATCGGAATTCCGATGCAGCGTTCCTTTGTTCGTCCTGCACTTTTGCCCTGGGCTGTGTTCCCAGTCAGATTAGCTTTTGGAGCTTTGTCTCACTCAGGCTGGCACGGGTTTCTGTGAGAGCCTCGTCCTGTAAATCGACTCTGTGTGAAATTCTTATCATGACGATCGGCTCATTGCAGCATGTTGTTGTTGACTGATTTCCAGGCGCGCGATGTGTACGTTTGAGTGCTCCGACCCGTGCTGGCCATTTTAAACCGTGTCACACCAAATTAAAAAGATTTGACCTGGTCCCAGTGAAGCTGGAATCAGGGAAACTCGGATACATGGAGCTGAGAATGACCCGAACCATTCCCTCTTTCTCCTCAGGCACTCCCAGCAGCAATCTGGTCGCTCAGGAGGCGGTGAGGAAACAAGCAACTTTCCGCAAGCCAGTGGTGGTCAGGCCCCCAGAACCTCTGTCCAGTAAGTGTCAAACACGGCCTTCGCACCGTCATAGCTTTATACAAACACTAGCTTTCAGCAACAGGCACCGAACGACCGTCCTCCACAAACATGCACCCAAGGGAACTAGCATTCACCATCAAATACAGTCATTATCAACCGCACTGCAACATTAGGCACCAAACACCACCATTCTCCACCAATATGTACCACCAAAAATACTTATTTACCATCAAACACCAATACTGCTCTCTACCACACACTGATATTCTCCACCAGGTACCAACTTTAACATGTACCAAGTTGTTAGCATTCACCAACAAGCTCCACCAGTCACCAAAATCCACAACCGACCCCACCAAACATCAACAAATGTCAGCATTCACCAACAAATAC
>JAMWET010003841.1:70000-120253 GCA_024036415.1 Prochilodus magdalenae
CCAGTACTGTATACTCCACTCTGTACTAGTATATACTGTATACTGCACACTGTACAAGTATATATGGTATACTGCACACGGTACCAGTATAACTGTATACTGCACACTGTAACAGTATATACTGTATACTACATGCTGCACCAGGACTGTATACTGCACTCTGCACTAGTATATACTGTGTACTGCACACTGCACCACTTCTGTATACTGCACTCTGTTCTAGTATATACTGTATACTGCACTCTGTACTAGTATATACTGTGTACTGCACACTGCACCACTACTGTATACTGCACACGGTACCAATTTAAACTGTATACTGCACTCTGTACTAGTATATACTGTGTACTGCACACTGCACCACTACTGTATACTGCACACAGTACCAGTATATACTGTATACTGCACACTGTAACAGTATATACTGTGTTCTACATGCTGCATCAGTACTGTTTACTGCACACTGTACGAGTATATATGGTATACTGCACACGGTACCAGTATAACTGTATACTGCACACTGTAACAGTATATACTGTTTACTGCACACTGCACCAGTACCAGACTTCTTTCACAGAATTGTAAAGGTGCGGTGGATATTCTCCAGCAGGTTTTCGGACATGTCCATGTGGCAGACTTCCAAAGTAGTGAAAGGAACACCATGGAGTGAGTAGGGTGAGGTTTCAGACATGGCCCCGCTATCCAGTTCTCTGTGCAGTGCATTAACTTGGCTTTGACGTATGTATGTTGCCTGAATAGACAGTATTTCTCGTCTGTCAGCCTCGTTCTCTTCCACCCCCCTCTGGTCTGGACCCAAGCCCGTGCTTGGCTGGAGCTAAACTGGCAGGGCTTTTTTGGCCATGTTTTCAGTTGGTCTTTTCATCAGCGTCTCTTTTTACAGCCAATTACATTCTCCCCTTCATTAGCCAATAGCTTCACAGAGCTAATCCTATTGCTGGTGCCCATTGTGATGTGCGGGAAACACACCCACGGGCCTGTTTATCTTTACACACAGATGCTGGGGGGATTTTGGGGGGCACGAGGAGAGAAGATTAGTGGAAACTGAGCTGTGTTGGTGTGGGTGGGTGGGCTGTTTCTGTTTGAAGAGATTGTTAATGTGGCACTGCACTCAGCGAAATAGGAAAACCAAACTCGCCTGGTTTTCAGCAAAGCCCCCCGTCCCCTCATCCCAGCACGGTTTGTCTGTGTGACCTAGAACAGTGCTCCCATAATGCAGCACTTTCACCCAAACACGCCTACATACAGAAATCACCAGCAAACCCAAAAATAGATCCAGGAGGCGAGAGCTGGTCCCGAACAAAGAGAAAAAGAACTGGATGAAAAATCGGTAGTGTTAATGAGGCGTCCTCACACGGGCCCCCTAGTGGCGCAGACGCCTGCGTCATCACAAACAGAGAGTCTTTAAAAAGACACTGCAGCCAAAAAGACGAACGTTGCCATCTGTTGTAAACATGCCTCCTCGCCTCCGACTGGGGTGCCACCGCCTCGAGAGTGAGAGCTCCCTGTTTAATCACGAGGAGACTCAACGCTGATGATGTTAGGGAGGTAGGAGGAACTGACTTGGGATGGGTTTATCGCTGGGAGCTGCGAGGATGTAGAATATCACATCTGTAAAAGATTTCCTCCACATCTGTGGAACATTAATGACTTAATTTATGTTTATTAATTTATTTAATTACTAAATTGATCTTTATTTTTCTTTGTCAGACTGTTTATACTGTGAATTATTCCATTTAGTTGCTAATCATTTTTCAGCGATTATTCATAAGTGTTCATACTTATTTAGATTCTTTGATGAATTATTCAGCATCCACTATGAATTATTCAGTATCCACTATGAATTATTCAGTATCCACTATGATTTATTCAGTACCCACTTCGAATTATTCAGTATCCACTATGAATTATCCAGTATCCACTATGAATTATTCAGTTTCCCTATGAATTATTCAGTATCCACTATAAATTATTCAGTATCCACTATGAATTATTCAGTATCCACTATGAATTATTCGGTATCCACTATGAATTATTCAGTATCTCTTATGAATTATTCAGCATCCACTATGAATTATTCAGCGTCCACTATGAATTATTCAGTATCCACTATGAATTATCCAGTATCCACTATGAATTATTCAGTATACACTATGAATTATTCAGTGTCTACTATGAATTATTCAGTATCCACTATGAACTATTCAGTATCTACTATGAATTATTCAGTATCTGTTGTGAATTATTCAGTATCTACTATGACTTATTCAGTATCCACTATGAATTATTCAGTGTCTGCTATGAATTATTCAGTATCCACTATGAACTATTCAGTATCCACTATGAATTATTCAGTATCTACTATGAATTATTCAGTATCTGTTGTGAATTATTCAGTATCTACTATGACTTATTCAGTATCCACTATGAATTATTCAGTATCTACTATGAATTGTTCAGTATGCACTATGAATTATTCAGTATCTACTATGAATTATTCAGTATCCACTATGAATTATTCAGCATCTACTATTAGATTGTTTAAGGGGTTAATCTTAAAGTGCTCAGTACAGAGCAGTGGGTGAAGCAGGGGTACAGGTGGTGTTCTGCAGGTGAGGGTTCTGATGGTTCGTGTGTTGTCCTGTCCACTGGCTCATTACAGATGATCTCATGGAGCTGAGCTGGACACCACTGAGCAGCAGAGAAGCTGTGCTCTGTCTAAAGCGACGCTGCTGATGTCAAAGCTTCAGATTCTGAACTGGAGCGCTTATTATGGGATGGTTTTATCCGAGCAACCATGACTATTCTCATAGCTGGCGATCCCTCTCACTCTATTACTCTTCCCACTGTGTCTGTATCGGAGTACTGTTACTCAGTCCATCCTCTCTGTCTCCTCCAGGTCCACAGGGGGAGAGAGGCAAGGACGGGATACCTGGCAAAGACGGTGAGTCCTCCGCTGGGCTTACAGGGTGTAGTAGCGTCCAAGCGTATCCAGATGGCCTTCCGATGAACAGATTCTAATAGAATGGAATGCTCAGTACTCAATCAAATCCTCACAGCAGTGTTCCAACATCAGTCCCTTACTTTACTAATGCTCAATCAAATCCTCACAGCAATGCAATGTTTTTTATTAACAGGCTTTTTATTCTCTACAGGTAAACAAGGATCTCGGGGTCTGCCCGGGCCGAAGGGGGATGCAGGCTTGAGAGGACCCTCAGGTGCTCCAGGCTCTAAAGGAACACCTGGACCAGCAGGTAGGCTGAGAAACAACTTAGCTACGAGGCTAATTTAGCTAACAAGTCACATAGACTTCTATCACATTAGCATAGTAGCTCAAAGGCAAAGCTAAGGACACATGTCAGACGAATGCAGCCAATCAGCTGAGGCATTCTTGGTGGGCAGATTAGAACTGGAGTCACAGGGAGCGATGTTTAAGGAGAAGCATTGAGTGTTTTAGGAGGAGTGTTGAGTGTTGTAGGAGGAGTGTTGAGTATTGTAGGAGAAGTGTTAAGTGTTGTAGGAGAAGTGTTGAGTGTTGTAGAAGGAGTGTTGAGTGTTGTAGGAGGAGTGTTGAGTGTTGTAGGAGGAGTGTTGAGTGTTGTAGGAGGAGTGTTGAGTGTTGTAGGAGAAGTGTTAAGTGTTGTAGGAGAAGTGTTGAGTGTTGTAGGAGGAGTGTTGAGTGTTGTAGGAGAAGTGTTGAGTGTTGTAGGAGAAGTGTTGTGTTGTAAGAGGAGTATTGTGTTGTAGGAGGAGTGTTGAGTGCTGTAGGAGGAGTGTTGTAGGAGGAGTGTTGAGTGTTTTAAGAAGGAGTGGTAAGTGTTTTAGGATTAGTGTTAAGTGTTTAGGATTGGTTTTGAGTGTTGTAGGAGGAGTGTTGAGTGTTTTAAGAGAGGTGTTGAGTGTTGTAGGAAGAGTGTTGCAGGAGAAATGTTGAGTGTTGTAGGAGGAATGTTGTGTTGTAAGAGGAGTGTTGAGTGTTGTAGGTGGAGTGTTGAGTGTTTTAGGAGAGGTGTTGAGTGTTGTAGGAGGAGTGTTGAGTGTTGCAGGAGAAGTGTTGACTGTTTTAGAAGAGGTGTTGAGTGTTGTAGGAGGAGTGTTGAGTGTTGCAGGAGAAGTGTTGAGTGTTGTAGGAGGAATGTTGTGTTGTAAGAGGAGTGTTGAGTGTTGTAGGTGGAGTGTTGAGTGTTTTAGGAGAGGTGTTGAGTGTTGTAGGCGGAGTGTTGAGTGTTGTAGGAGAAGTGTTGAGTGTTTTAGGAGAGGTGTTGAGTGTTGTAGGTTGAGTGTTGAGTGTTGCAGGAGAAGTGTTGAGTGTTGTAGGAGGAATTTTGTGTTGTAAGAGGAGTGTTGAGTGTTGTAGGTGGAGTGTTGAGTGTTTTAGGAGAGGTGTTGAGTGTTGTAGGTGGAGTGTTGAGTGTTGTGGGAGAAGTGTTGAGTGTTTTAGGAGAGGTGTTGAGTGTTGTAGGTGGAGTGTTGAGTGTTTCAGGATTAGTGTTGAGTGTTGTAGGAGAAGTGTTGAATGTTGTAGGAGAGGTGTTATGTGTTTTAGGATGAGTGTTGAGTGTTGCAGGAGGGGTTTTGTGTTGTAGGAGGAATTTTGTGTTCTAGGAGTGTTGAGTGTTGTAGGTAGAGTGTTGAGTCTTTTAAGGAGGAGTGTTGAGTGTTGTAGGTGGAGTGTTGAGTGTTGCAGGAGAAGTGTTGAATGTTGTAGGAGAGGTGTTGAGTGTTTTAGGATGAGTGTTGAGTGTTGCAGGAGAAGTGTTGAGTGTTTTAAGGAGGAGTGTTAAGCGTTGGGTGACTATTGATTTCCAGTGTTTGTTAGCATGGTTAGCCTAGCCAGTTCCCATCCCAGGTCACACGTCTTGGCTCTCCAGCTGCCTGTGGGCTGAATTGTTCCCCGAATGCTGAAGTCGGTCCTGGTTTCCAGTCCCGGGGTCTCAGTCAGTGGTCCCAGTGGAAAATCATTTTGTCCCCTGAACAGTTGTGAGCAAGTCGTCACCGAACCAGCCGTTCTCTTGCCTCCACGGTGGAGAACTTCCCAGATAAACAGATATCCGCAGGGCAGGACATGTCACTTCCTGTCTGCATAGCTGGTGCATTACAGCGGTTGCCGAGGCGGCCGCGTGATTGAGACGAAGGCAGCCGGCAGCGTGTTTAAGTCGGTGTTTAGTTTGGGTTGGTATTCCGGCGCAGGCCGCGGTGCGATAGGGACTGTGAAGGTATTCCGGACTCCGTATGTTCCCCTAATAACAGCCTTTCCTCCTGCGGACAGTGTAGCACTAACCTACAGGAATGTGGCTTTCACCGTGCTGACTCCTCTACCGTCCGCGGCACCATTCGGAGAGAACGCTGACTCGGGGAAAAGAAAAGCAGCCTGCCAAAATATTTGTCCTTAGGCTGAGCAGAAAACCTCCCTTTCATCCCCAGCATGGAGCCCCGATCCGCACTCGCTGACCAACTGCTTTATGTCATCCAGAACACTGGAGTACGGCATAAATCCGCCCGCGGAGCTCTCGGACAGCCGAGGAGAAGCGCCCACCGCATCCCCCCCGAGGAAACGATGGAGGGCGTAATTGTTGGGTGTTTTGCAGAAAACACTTCTTGGCGTTTGAAAGAGCTCAAGTGCTGTTTAATTCATGTTGCTGGTCACGATTCCGGTCATATATCTTTCAGAAGTTTTAATTCTTGTTTTCCTGGTTTTCCAGTCCTCATATCCGATTGGTTGAGGCCTCTGTCACTTCCTAAATATGTTGGTAGTTCCTCTAATGTGTTAGGCCTTCAGTTTATCTCCTGAACTCCTAAAAGATGGGGGCAACATTTAAAAAATTAGAATGTAGATAAATATTTACATTTATTGTCTAAAAAAACTAAAACAAAATTCCAAAAAAAACACTAAATTCTAAAAAACTAAATCTAAATAAAAAACTCAAAATTCTAAAAACTCTACATTCTAAAAAACTAAATTCTAAAAAACTACATCTATTTTCTAAAAAATTCTAAATTCTAAAAACCTCTAAATTCTAAATAAGCAAAACCAATTTCTAAAAAAACACAAAATTCTAAAAGAAAACTAAATCTAAATAAAAAAACTAAATCTTAATTCTAAAAAATGAAGTCTAAATTCTAAAAAACTTTAAATTCTAAAAAAACTAAATCAAAATTCTAAAAAAAAACTAAATCCTAATTCTAAAAAACTAAATCTAAATAAAAAACTCAAAATTCTAAAAACTCTACATTCTAAAAAACTAAATTCTAAAAAACTACATCTATTTTCTAAAAAATTCTAAATTCTAAAAACCTCTAAATTCTAAAAAAGCAAAACAAGTTTCTAAAAAAACACAAAATTCTAAAAGAAAACTAAATCTAAATTCTAAAAAACGAAGTCTAAATTATTAAAAAACTAATACCCAGGTTACCTAGAGTGTAACAGATTATGTGATGGTTGTAGGTGGAGAGGTGGATAAAGGGTTCTGTCGTTGGGCTGTGGGTTAGTGGAGCTGGCGATGGTTGGCGTGGTGGAACCGAGAAATGAAGAGAAGGAGTCTCTCTCTGCCTCTCCCACTCGCTCACTCACCCGTTCACTCCGCCTACCGTTCTACAGTACACCGATACACACAGCACATTTCAACCAACCGTTTACAGAATATAATTTTTACAGCTCTGTAAATAAATCAGACCCCACTCCAGTTCCTTCTTAGATCAGCATCTCCACATGTACAGCAGGTTCTCAGTGAGGAACCGAAGGTTGGGTTCTAGCTTTACTGGCAGATACAGTGAGCGTCTGGTTCATAAGAACAAGGTCCAGCAGCAAACACACAGGACAACACAGCTACAGACTGGCAGAGGGCCAAACCCCCTCTCTACTGACCGTGACGAGCTCCACCTCATTCCAATGTCCCTTACCCACCGTAAGATGACCTCGAGTGACCTACAGAGAGACTGGCGAGCGGTGGCTGGGGTGAGACGCACAGCGAGCATGGTTCTAAAAACAGGCTTCTGGAGGTCATTAGTGATTTTCTAAATACACAGATCTAATACAATATCTGATCTGGAGTTTGGGAGACATGGTTCCAGTAGTGTAGAGAATCAAACAGAACCAACACAGACCCAGAACCTGCACACCTAGAGACACTGATCAGTTTCAGGTGGGCTTCTACATTACTCCAGAGCTGTATATACAGTAAATCGAATCAAAAGCGAATTAATTAAGTTTATTCAACCCAACAAACGACATATAACACTGTTAGAACAGTCTCATAGTTAGAAATATTATCGAGCCTGATTGAGTCTAAGATGCTTTTCTTGCTTAGATGTCATTTTTGCAGTGTCTAACCTTATTTTAAGATTATTTATCTTTTTTCTAGACAGTTTTTACTCAAATTGGGTCATTTAGTCAGTCAAATTTACTAAAATGCTAAAATTTTAGTCGTCAGTTTTAAGAAACCAGCTAAATTACATATATCCAATATGGTGAGGTAATTTAACTCGACAAATTATTTAAAAATTACATTTTAAAATTAGAAAGTTTCTTAAATTGGCTATAGGTACGTGGAATGGTCTTAAAGAAATAAACTAAAATGAGAAATACGAAATATTAAATTGTCGCTGCTGCTAAGAACCCTAGTGTCTCCATTGTTACGAGTATGTAGTTGTCCATTGTGTGTAAGTTTCATGAGGCATGGTCCAAAACGAAACTATTTGGTTCCATAGACTTCCATTAAAAGTGAAGTTACCATATTAGAGATACACGGTTTAGTTCCGTCAGCAGAGATCTATGGATTATGTTTCTGATCAGCTCACTCGCTAACACTCGCTAACACTCGCTAACACACGCACCACGCGGTGCGATTGGACGTTGTCCTCTTTAGAAAGCCTCTAGTTTTTAAAACATCTTAACCAGCTTCCCGCAGGATTACAGGCCTCCGAGCGCTGAGTTATTATCATAACCGCTGAAGTATGTATTGCCTCAGGTGCTGATGTGTCTTTTGTCAGCCTCCTGATTGGCTGAAATGGATCTGAGTGACCTTTGACCCCTCCGTGAGCCCCTGGTGTGGGTTTGATGAGCTTTTGAGTTTCGTTGACTCTGCAGCTGAACCCTGAGACCCGGCCAGCTGTACGAGCCCGGTCTCAGATCCACATGAGATATGTATACAATAGCCCTAAACTTATTTCTTCCATATGGTCTGCACTTTATTGTTTTTCTTAGGCAGACCACACGTTTTTAAAATCATAAGTGTTTACTGTACGTGAGGGAGTTTACCAGAGCACTGGCTGTTCCTTTACTGAGCTGGAAGGCTTGCTGAAGCTGGCTGTACGAAAAATGATGCATTGAATTTGAGTCAGTTACCACAGAAATGGAATACGTTATATCAGCACAACTGAGCTGATCCATCCTGCATTCCTCTGCAGGTCCCCGACTAACCTGGACAGACTCTACACAACTCTAATTTAGTACAGTGATACACAGTCTGTTCTACAGGTTTTCATTAGGTGGAGTGTATAACTCTAAGCTCTAAATGTAGGTACTGTGGTATAGACTGAGTCTGTTCTACAGTGTCTCATTAGGTGGAGTGTATAACTCTAAGCTCTAAATGTAGGTACTGTGGTATAGACTGAGTCTGTTCTACAGGTTCTCATTAGGTCGAGTGTATAACTCTAAGCTTTAAATGTAGGTACTGTGGTATAGACTGAGTCTGTTCTACAGTTTCTCGTTAGGTGGAGTGTATAACTCTAAGCTCTAAATGTAGGTACTGTGGTATAGACTGAGTCTGTTCTACAGTTTCTCATTAGGTGGAGTGTATAACTAAGCTCTAAATGTAGGTACTGTGGTATAGACTGAGTCTGTTCTACAGTTTCTCATTAGGTGGAGTGTATAACTAAGCTCTAAATGTAGGTACTGTGGTATAGACTAAGTCTGTTTTACAGTTTCTCATTAGGTGGAGTGTATAACTCTAAGCTCTAAATGTAGGTACTGTGGTATAGACTGAGTCTGTTCTACAGTTTCTCATTAGGTGGAGTGTATAACTCTAAGCTCTAAATGTAGGTACTGTGGTATAGACTTCTGGGAATGATTGTGGGAGACTGTAGGAGAACCGGTTTACAGGTGAAGCTGTAACATGAGTCGTCAGGAAATGGCAGGATCATTCATCGTGCTGTATGTGTGTAGTTTCCCTGACTCAGCAGTATTGATGTCTTTGTTTCCTGTGTAAGGGAAACAGGACGCCCCTGTGATTAACACACACACACACACACACACTCACATACACACACACACACACACACTACCACACACACATACACAATGTTTGGTATTCCTGTATTTGTTAGCAGCGGTATATAAAACTGGAAGAATATGTTACCTGAAGAAACTGTAGAGTGATTTCTCCACCTGTTTAATTCTAAAACGGTTGCTGAGATGTTTCCAGGTGGTTGATATGGTGTTTGAGTGTGTGTGTTGCTATGTGGTTAGAAACAGTTTCCCAAGTGGTTATGAGGGGGACTATTTGTAGCTGCAGTAGTATCCCAGGTAATTGCAAACCTGAAATAGCATCTCAGGTACTTGTTGCAAAGGTGTTGGTAGGTGGTTGCAGTAGTACCCAGAGTGGTTGTGAGGGTGTTGGTAGGTGGTTGTAACAGTATCCCAAGTGGTTGTGAGGGTGTTGGTAGGTGGTTTCAATGGTATCTCCAAGTGGTAGTAAGGATGCTGCGACGTTGTTCGCAGTAGTATCCCAAGTGGTTGTAAGGGTGTTGGTAGGTGGTTTCAGTGGTATCCCAGGTGGTTGTGAGGGTGTTGGTAGGTGGTTGCAATAGTATCTCAAATGGTTATAAGGATGCTGCGACGTTGTTCGCAGTAGTATCCCAGGTAACAGGTTGTAAGGGTGTTGGTAGGTGGTTGTAACAGTATCCCAAGTGGTTGTGAGGGTGTTGGTAGGTGGTTGCAGTAGTATCCCAGGTGGTTGTGAGGGTGTTGGTAGGTGGTTTCAGTGGTATCCCAGGTGGTTGTGAGGGTGTTGGTAGGTGGTTTCAGTGGTATCCCAGGTGGTTGTGAGGGTGTTGGTAGGTGGTTACATTAGCATTTACAGTAATGGGCCGGGATGTGAGTGTGCGCTTTACGCTGTAGTTGAGTCCGACTGTATCTGGTGCCTCTTTTCCCTCTTCTGATAAAAGCTCCACTTGGGGAAAAATGGTTTTCATCATTCCGGAGGATCTGGTCCCCACAAAGCCACAAATACACACACACAGACGTTCACGCACACATTCACAGTTATTTGAACTGTTGTTCTCATATCAGAGTGTTTTCCAGAACCGCCCTCTGTTCTGGTCCAGAGAGAATCGCTGCTAGTAATGATTTACACCTCCGAGAGTGAGAACGGCGCCCTAATCCAGTCCATAAACGAGTGTTAAAGCGCTCATCTGTCGTCCGTCTCGTGCCAAATAAATCACTGTCCAAACACACAGCGCTCCGAGAAACACTCCCAGACCCACCGCCTTCACAAACTGCATCACCCCCTCCAGAGCCTGGACAGAGAAAAGAGGGAAAGAGGGGTGAAGGAGGAGCAGAGGGAATGAGGTGTGGAGAGTGGAGGGATGGAAGGAGGATAGTATTAGGAAAGAGGGATGATGAGTGGTGGAACAAATAGAGACCTCACATTTACCTCAGAGCTGTTATTACTGTATCCACTGTTTAGATGGGATACATGATGGGATGCAGTACACCATGAAGAGAGCTCCCCCTGTACTCTAGAACCTCTGACTGGAGTAGAACACCGTCCGGGTATCTCCAGTACACCATGAAGATAGCTCCCCCTGTACTCTAGAACCTCTGACTGTAGTAGAACACCATCCGGGTATCTCCAGTGCACCATGAAGATAGCTCCACCTGTACAGTAGAACCTCTGACTGGAGTAGAACACCGTCCGGGTATCTCCAGTGACCTACAGATCTTCAGTTTGGTCACATACCACTGTTAGGTGGATTTAGTAGAGAGTAGTACGTATTGAGCCATTTCTAAAATTGCCACAGTCTGACTTCCTGCTCTAGAATACAGGGGCGGGTCTACAATAAGGCTCCACCCCCAGACTAAAACTGAACTGATTAAAATATTCCACCGTCTATACATACATAAACACACACCTGCACACATGAGTCCGTAGGAGTGTGTGTCTGTGTGTGGTGTTTGAGTGTGTGTGGGGTGTGCGGGGTGTGAGTGAGATGGTGTGTGTGGGGGGGCGGGGTTGTGTAATATTCTCTAGGTATTTAGCTCAGTTTATTTGAGTTCTCTGCACACAACCATCACACCATCACCCACACACCTCCATCTGTTAATTACAGACCCCCACTCCCCGGCTCGGACCCCCACCAGCACAGATATCCCACCACTCTTATTTAGTCACTTCACACGCCAAGTTTCAAACCCAACGCCTTAATTAACTCTCTCTCTCCCTCTCTCACTCTCTCTTTCTCTCTCTACTCTCTCTCTCTCTCTCTCTCTCTCTCTCTCTCTCTCTCTCTCTCTCTCTCTCTCTCTCTCTCTCTCTACTCTCTCTCTCTCTCTCTACTCTCTCTCTCTCCTCACTCTCTCTCTCTCTCTCTCTACTCTCTCTCTCTCTCTCTACTCTCTCTCTCTCCTCACTCTCTCTCTCTCTCTCTCCCTCTCCCTCTCACTGTCTCTCCCACTCTCTCTCTCTCTCTCCCTCTCCCTCTCACTGTCTCTCCCACTCTCTCTCTCTCTCTCTCTCTCTCTCTCCTCACCCTCTCTCTCTCTCTCTCTCTCTCTCTCTCTCTCTCTCTCTCTCTCCTCACCCTCTCTCTCTCTCTCTCTCTCTCTCTCTCTCCCTCCCTCTCCTCTCTCCCTCTCTTAAGCGAGAGAGAGATAGAGAGAGAGTCTGCTGTTCTGTACTGAAGGTGAATGAAGGCCTGTCCCTCATTAAGCACTGAGTGAAATAATTGTTTTGTTTGCTTCTCAGGCCCACGGGGACCACCAGGCCTCCCGGGAGAGAGGGGCCTGCCAGGGCCTCCTGGGCCCCCTGGACCCCCTGGACCTCCTGGGCCTCCCGCACCCATTTCTGAAGACAGTAAGAAATTTTACTTCCAGATACTCATTTCCTTTAAGGCACTCTAGCTGACAGCAAGAAGACAAACATCAATCCATTTATCCGAATTCACATAAACAGCTACTGTTCAGCATCCACTATGAATTATTTAGTATCTACTATGAATTATTCAGTATCCACTATGAATTATTCAGCATCCACTATGAATTATTCAGTATCCACTATGAATTATTCAGCATCTACTATGAATTATTCAGTATCCACTATGAATTATTCAGTATCCACTATGAATTATTCAGCATCCACTATGAATTATTCAGTATCCACTATGAATTATTCAGCATCTACTATGAATTATTCAGTATCCACTATGAATTATTCAGTATCTACTATGAATTATTCAGCATCCACTATGAATTATTCAGCATCTATGAATTATTCAGCATCCACTATGAATTATTCAGCATCTACTATGAATTATTCAGCATCCACTATGAATTATTCAGTATCCACTATGAATTATTTAGCATCCACTATGAATTATTCAGTATCCACTATGAATTATTCAGCATCTACTATGAATTATTCAGTATCCACTATGAATTATTCAGTATCTACTATGAATTATTCAGTATCCACTATGAATTATTCAGCATCCACTATGAATTATTCAGTATCCACTATGAATTATTCAGCATCTACTATGAATTATTCAGTATCCACTATGAATTATTCAGTATCTACTATGAATTATTCAGCATCCACTATGAATTATTCAGCATCTATGAATTATTCAGCATCCACTATGAATTATTCAGCATCTACTATGAATTATTCAGTATCCACTATGAATTATTCAGCATCCACTATGAATTATTCCGTATCCACTATGAATTATTCAGCATCTATGAATTATTCAGCATCCACTATGAATTATTCAGCATCTACTATGAATTATTCAGCATCCACTATGAATTATTCAGCATCCACTATGAATTATTCAGTATCCACTATGAATTATTCAGCATCTACTATGAATTATTCAGCATCTACTATGAATTATTCAGTATCCACTATGAATTATTCAGTATCTACTATGAATTATTCAGTATCCACTATGAATTATTCAGTATCTACTATGAATTATTCAGTATCCACTATGAATTATTCAGCATCTACTATGAATTATTCAGTATCCACTATGAATTATTCAGTATCCACTATGAATTATTCAGTATCTACTATGAATTATTCAGTATCCACTATGAATTATTCAGTATCTACTGTGAATTATTCAGTATCCACTATGAATTATTCAGTATCCACTATGAATTATTCAGTATCTGCTATGAATTATTCAGTATCTATTATGAATTTAGCATCTCCAATGATTATTAGTATCTACTATGAATTATTCAGTATCCACTATGAATTATTCAGTATCTACTATGAATTATTCAGTATCCACTATGAATTATTCAGCATCTACTATGAATTATTCAGCATCTACTATGAATTATTCAGTATCCACTATGAATTATTCAGTATCTACTATGAATTATTCAGTATCCACTATGAATTATTCAGTATCTACTGTGAATTATTCAGTATCCACTATGAACTATTCAGTATCTACTATGAATTATTCAGTATCCACTATGAATTATTCAGTATCTCCAATGATTATTAGTATCTACTATGAATTATTCAACATCTACTATGAATTATTCAGTATCTACTATGAATTATTTAGTATCCACTATGAATTATTTAGCATCCACTATGAATTATTCAGTATCTCCAATGATTATTAGTATCTACTATGAATTATTCAACATCTACTATGAATTATTCAGCATCTACTATTAATTATTCAGTATCCACTATGAATTATTCAGTATCCATTATGAATTATTTAGCATCCACTATGAATTATTCAGTATCCACTATGAATTATTCAGCATCCACTATGAATTATTTAGCATCTACTATGATTATTAGTATCTACTATGAATTATTCAACATCTACTATGAATTATTTAGCATCCACTATGAATTATTCAGCATCTACTATGATTATTAGTATCTACTATGAATTATTCAGCATCTACTATGATTATTACATTTACATTTACATTTACATTTAAGGCATTTAGCAGACGCTCTTATCCAGAGCGACTTACAACCGTGCTTAGTGATCTGTTGGATAATATTCCAGTTAGTAGGAAGTTTAGAGCCTAAAAATCACCACGAGCTCAGACACTGCCCTATGTATTATTCAGTGCTGGTACCTAGAGAAAGGTCATTATAAGTGCAACACAATACACATTGACAAGGGACATAAGTGCAATACAACAAGATCATTAAAGTGCCACACGATACACACAATTTACACCTCTACTAGAGCTCACTCGCTTAAGTGCTTTACGAAGAGATGGGTCTTCAGTCTGCGTTTGAAGACCACGAGAGACTCCGCTGTTCTGACGCCCAGTGGGAGTTCATTCCACCATCTGGGAGCCAGGACAGAGAAGAGTCTGGACACTTGTCTTCCATGTGTCCTCAGGGATGGTGGTTCGAGACGAGCTGTACTTGAAGCACGAAGGGCTCGAGGTACAGCTCGACTCTTCACCATTGCCATAAGGTAGGGAGGCGCTGGTCCATTCTTGGCTTTGTAGGCCAGCATCAGAGTTTTAAACCTGATGCGGGCAACGACAGGGAGCCAGTGGAGGGAGCGCAGCAGTGGAGTGACGTGGGTGAACTTCGGAAGGTTGAAGATGAGGTTGAATGAAGATTATTAGTATCTACTATGAATTATTCAGCATCTACTATGATTATTAGCATCCACTATGAATTATTCAGCATCTACTATGATTATTAGTATCTACTATGAATTATTCAACATCTACTATGAATTATTCAACATCTACTATGAATTATTCAACATCTACTATGAATTATTCAGTATCTACTATGAATCATTCAGCATCCACTATGAATTATTCAGCATCTACTATGATATGTTCACCTACGCTTCACTGCCAGCCTGCGTCGGTTGCTCATTAGCGCAGCAGCGTGTGCTCAGCCGGTGTGCTCAGCCGGTGTGCTCAGCCGGTGTGCTGGTATCTGTGAAGCCTGTGAGTATCACTGAGTGGGAGTGGTCCATGGCCAGGGCTGGTGTAGGTGCATCCCTAATAAAGAACAGCCCTTCCTCCTGGAGAGCTGTATTGTTGACGCCCCAGGCCTTCATGCCTAGACATGGTTCCTAATCTGGCCCAGTCTGTGACCTCCACAGCAGATACGCACACTGTGGGAGAGCAGCCGAGTCGCAGGGACGGTGGGTGGGTTTGTGTGACGGGCTTCAGGAGGTAACTCAGACTACACACAGTCACATGCTGGGAAGAGACCTGCCTGTGTGACGCAGATGATGTCACTCAACCACTTCCAGATGTGCACCGGCTGAAACAGCAGGGCGGAGAGGTGTGTGTGAGAGAGAGAGAGTGAGAGTATTTTCCAGGCCTGATCCGGTTCATCTCCGTGCGTTTGTTCCTGGGAAACCCCACCTGTCCGTAGGTGGGCTTACATGTAAACCTATTAGAATAGACCTGATGTTTTCAGCTACGGAGGCTAGCACTGAGCATCATGGTACGATGCATCGTTAAGCTAGCTAACCTCTGAAGTATGACTGTTTCCTGAAACCATGGTACCGTATTAGTACCACAGTAGCTTGAACCACCGCAGTTAGAGGCTACCTTGTTTCCAAATGTGGTCGGCCGGACTTTCACAGCAGGGCACATGTTAAAACTCACACACCCGGTCATATAATCCCGAAATATGAGAATTAATAAACGTAATTAATTCATTATTTAGGCTTCTCATATTTCTTCTCAACAAATAACTTTCCACCACCACTACCACTAGCATTCTACTGATAATAGCATCAACAATTAAATGCCATTAAAATAATAATAATAATAATAATAAAGTATAAATAAGGTATGTTAATTTTAATTACATTTTAATATTTATAGGCAACACTTTTTATATACTGACTGGCCAAAGAAAGGTCACCACCTGGATGTAACTAAGCTAATAGGTGAGAGCCTCCCATTGGATAATTACTGCAGGGGTGATTATGTTTCAGCTGGCAACCAGTTCTTTAACCCAGACTGGTGCAGTGAGTAGCTTCTCATCTGTCAAACCACCGTGTGGAGAGGAGCGCCCTGTGGTGGTGGAGAAGTTCATCTGTTTGAGAAGGTCAGATTATCATCATCCAGCAGAGAGATCATCTAAGGAGATGCTGGAACTCCTAAACTCGGGTTTAGACCGGTCCTAGGTTTATTAAACAGGGGAGGGACAGTGGGGGGACATCGTCTTCCAGGAAGGACTGTGGTGGGGATAAACCCTGAGTGGTGGTGATGGGTAATCTTAACCGTGTGGTGAATCAGATGGTGGAGGAACAGCAGGAGAACTCAGGGAGGTGTTTAACAGTGAGAGGAAGAGCGTCTCCACACGCACAGTGTGAAGGGAACTCCAGGGATCGGGACTAAACAGCTGGGTAGCCTTAAGAAGACCACTCGTCAGTGAGGCTAACCGGCTAACACAGCTTCAGCCTGCTAGGCAGCGTAAAGACTGGACTCTGGAGTGATGGAAGAAGGTCATGTGGTCTGAGGAGTCCAGACCCTGCTCCAGAGGGATGGGGCATCAGGGTAGGAAGAGAGGCGGCTGGAGTGATGTACCCATCATGCCTAGTGCAGTCTCGTACGAGCCTGTGGGGACAGTGCTATGATCTGGGTGGGCTGCAGTGGGTCAGGTCCAGGTTCGGCAATGTCATGTGCCCAAAGAGTGAGGTCAGCTGACCACCTGAACATCCTGGACCAATGGGTTTCTTCTTCCCTGATGACACGACCATATTCCAAGATACAGGATCCATCGGGCTCAGATTGTGAGAGAGCGGTTCAGGGAGCAGGAGACACATGGATTGGCCACCACAGAGTCCAGACCTGAACCCATTGGGAGTCTTTGGGATGTGCTGACGCAGTGGTCCAAATCTCCCATCCTCAGTACCAGATCTTGGGGAGAGATGAATGTTGTGACATTCCAGAAGCTCGTGGAAACGATGCCACAGCGGATCCGTGCCGCGATCGAAGCTAAAGGCGTGGCCCCGGGACCCCAATGAGCAGAATGTGAAACGGGCACAAGTGGATAAATGCGTGAATACAGCGTGACTGTGCGTCGAGGATACAGTTTTCCGTAACGGGAAGGAAAGCTCTCAGGGATTAGGAACCGATTCATTAAAGTACTGTAAAGCCCACTACTAAGCCCCCTACTAAGCCCCCCACTAAGCCCACTGTGAGCAAGCCAGAGGCAACAGTGGTGAGGAAAAACTGCCTTGAGTAAGGAAGAAACCTCGAGAGGAACCAGACTCAAACCCGAAATCCTCAGGTCGAAACTGGATGAGAAGAGAAAGACAGAACTAACATTAGAAGAACATCTATTAGATCCAGTCTGATTAGATCCAGTCTGATTAGATCCAGTCTGATCAGTCCAGGACGGAGTAACTGCACAGGTAGACCCGACCCATAGATGGAGTTCATGATCAGAGCCAGGCGCTGGTCAGTGTAGACGCTGTAGTGATGTCGGGTGATGAACTGGAGACACAGGGCAGGAGACCCCCAGTGGAGCTGATGCTCAGGTGTCTCTAGCTGCTCTGGGGAATCCCATGTGATCACTCCGGAGAAATGTCATTCCTGTCCTTAACAAGGAAGAATTCTCAAATAGTCTCATTTTTACATTATTTTTGACGTATTTCCAACCAAAATTTTAAAACTGATTTTCATAATCTAAAAATTTATATACGTTTTTTTAAATGGATATTTAATTTGCATATTTTAAGAAACCTGAACACTGAGAAATTAAAATCTTATAAAAATAAGTAAAATAGTTTTAAAATGAACGTCAATTTCAAAATGCGAATTTTAAGATATATCAGTCATATTTACTCTAGACCTTTTACTTGTCAAGATATCATTTCAGCAGTGCATATGAAATCATATACTATTTAAATATTTATAAATTAAAAAAAAGTAAAATTTTACATTTAAAATTCTGCAATAAATGATTTTCTATCTAGTTGGTGTATTTAAACCATCTTATTTTGAGATTGTTGTCGGCCTGTTATGGTTATGTAACCTCATTTCCAGACCGTTTTGGGCTTGTTGTTGCTCTTTGAGAGAAAGAGAGAGAGAGAAAGAGAGAGTAGGAGGACTAAGAGGTAGACATTAATGTGATGATCTTAAAACAGAGTTAGAATAAGCTTAAATTTAGAAATACTGACTTCTTAACCAGACTTAAGATCATGTGACTGGCCAGGATATAATATCTGCAGTGTATTAAGTAAGTAACT
Source organism: Prochilodus magdalenae (assembly GCA_024036415.1). Classification (NCBI taxonomy): domain Eukaryota; kingdom Metazoa; phylum Chordata; class Actinopteri; order Characiformes; family Prochilodontidae; genus Prochilodus; species Prochilodus magdalenae. Next base: position 88,472 of record JAMWET010003841.1, read on the forward strand.
AAAATGTAACTGATGTAAAATGGTATTATCTATTTGAACGTTTTGCTAATATTTCTCTTTTTGTTTATTTAAAATTATGTCATATTTTTAATCATTTTTTATATTATTTTAATAGTAAGTAATCCTAATCAGCCAGCTTGTCTCACCATTCGGGCAGTACGTAGTAATACGGAAGCCCATCACAGTGTGACTCGGATAGCTGAAACTGGTCAGTCCTCACCTCCGACTGTCGGACAGGTGGGACGTCTCTGTGCTTCAGTCAGTGCTGTGGCCTCCAGCTATTCATGTCCAAGCAGCTCCATCTATAGGCCAGTTGAGGTAGTTACATCCTCAGCCCGTTTCTTTTGTCTGACATTTTGCAGAAGAGAAGAAGGACCTGCTCCTCTTAAACAGTTTTCCGGACCCCCGAGCCGTCCCTGCACAAGGGCCACAGGGACCCCCAGGACCTACAGGTCAGTCCAGCATACACTATACATCCAGCTCTTCTACCCACTGACTTCAGGTCACCCTCTGCTGACACGGTTTGTACCATCTAGAGCTCAGGTGGGGAACGTAGGCCGGGAAACCCAAACGGATCAGGCTCGGAAAAAAACACAGGGAAAACAACGGAGTACAGATGGGAGTCTTAATGAGTCCTGATCAACCGCAGCTGTGTGAAAGAGAAGGAGAGTGGGTGGAGCTAGGGTGGAGCTGGAAATGAAAAACAAAAGCACATGGCAAAGCCATAGGCAGTACCATGTATCCCCAGGAGGGGGTAGTATGTAGCAGGATTGGTGGCCATATGTGGAAAACTGTAGGAAGTTAATAAATAATAATAATAAAAAGAAAAATATTTTACTAATTAACAATATCACACTGCAAAATGGTAAATTAATATTAAATCTAATTACAGTATCTTACTTTTCTCATTTTTTAATTATTTGACATTTTTCCAGCCAAAATTCAAAAATTGTTTTTCATACTCTCAGAATATTTCATTTGCTTATATTAAGAAACCGGAATACTGAGAAATTTCGTCTTATTAAAATCACTTAAAATAAATAAAAATCATCAGGATGTTAAGTTAAATAGTTTTAAAATGAACGTCAATTTCAAAATGAGAATTTTAAGATATATCAGTTTAATATACCTTATAGAACTCTGGACCTTTTACTTGTCAAGATATAATTTCAGCAGTGCATTTGAATTTTTATAAATTAAAGAAATAATAAATTGTAAAATTTTACATTTTAAATTCTGCAGTAAAAGATCTTCTATCTAGTTGCTGTATTTAAACCATCTTATTTTGAGAATGTTGTCAGCCTGTTATGATTATGTAACCTCATTTCCAGACAGTTTTGTCCATGTTCTGAGGACAGTTCTTAAAATAGGTAAAATTATCTGCCAACATAGAAATAATCTGGTTTACAAAATCCCTTAATTCAAATATATATGTCTGGTAATATGCTATATAATCTTATAGTAAGTCTAAAACAATCTTAAAATTATAAATATTAGATATATCAGCTAGGTAAGATCGTTTTACTTGCCAGGATCTTATTTTTACAGTGAAATTCTAGTTTACATATTTAATATTTCTCATTTTGTGATAGTTGTAGGCTTATTTTAAGAGCATTTCTAGACATTAGATGAGTTTTATTTTAAGGGTGTTTCACTGATAGCCATTATTCACTAGCCGTAGTTGTGTAGCAGCTACATTGATAGATGTATCAGATGCTTGTTTCTTAAATTTGACGTACTAAAATCAGTGTGTGGAATTAAAGAGTTAAATAATCCTTAAACACGGTTACAACACCCTCACACTGAGAAACATTCGACACATGATCTAGATTTAGGGTCCTTTCCCTGGCCAGATTATGATTTGTTGCAGTGAGCTCTGTATTTACGGCAGAATCTGAACTTTGTTTAGCCTGTACTGTATTATACTGATACTGACGACGTTTTTCCCAGGCTCACATCACTCTCCCATAAATTATTCCCTCTGATCGAGCACGATTACAAACAGCACAGTCTGATCTTCTTGTAGAGGAGAAAATATGGCTCTCTGTGGGATAGAGAAAATCTCTGAATGTTCAGCAGTGGGAGTACAGAGTTTCATCTGATTCGGAGAGTCTGGATTCAGGCCCGGCAGTGTGTTCCTGCATCACGTGCATGTGTGATATCGTGAAAAATGAAATCCTAGCCAGAGGAAAGCTCTTAACGTTCTGCATACAGCTAATACTTCTCTTTAGGAGGGTGATATAACCATGTTTTAAGATTTTTATATTAGTAACTGTTTCTATGTTTCTATTTTTATGTACTTGTGTTTTTATGTAGTAAAAGTAATTTTATACAGTAAAAGAAATTTTATCTAGTAATAGTAATTTTATATACTGAAATTTTATCTAGTGAAAGTAATTTTATCTTATGAAAGAAGTTTTATCTAGTAAAAGTAATTTTATCCAGTAAAAGTAATTTTATCTAGTGAAAGTAATTTTATCTAGTAAAAGTAATTTTATCTAGTGAAAGTAATTTTATCTTATGAAAGAAGTTTTATCTAGTAAAAGTAATTTTATCCAGTAAAAGTAATTTTATCTATTAACGTAATTTTATCTAGTGAAAGTAATTTAATCTAGTAAAAATAATTTTATCTAGTGAAAGTAATTTTATCCAGTAAAAGTAATTTTATCTATTAACGTAATTTTATCTAGTGAAAGTGATTTTATCTAATGAAAGTAATTTTATCTAATGAAAGTAATTTTATCCAGTGAAAATAATTTTATCTAGTAAAAGTAATTTTATCTAGTGAAAATAATTTTATCTTATGAAAGTAGTTTTATCTAGTAAAAGTAATTTTATCCAGTAAAAGTAATTTTATTTAATGAAAGTAATTTTATCTAGTAATAGTAATTTTATATACTGAAAGTAATTTTATCCAGTGAAAGTAATTTTATCTAGTAAAAGTAATTTTTTCCAGTGAAAGTAATTTTATCCAGTAAAAGTAATTTTTTTTAAGTGAAAATGTAAATTTATCTATTGAAAGTAATTTTATCTAATGAAAGTGATTTTATCTAGTGAAAGTAATTTTATCCAGTAAAATTAATTTTATCTAGTGAACGTAAATTGATATAGTGAAAGTAATTTTATCTAATAAAAGTAATTTTATCCAGTGAAAGTAATTTTATCTAGTAAAAGTAATTTTATCCAGTGAAAGTAATTTTAATCACGACAATCTTAAAATGAGAAATACTAGGTACTGGGTACCTTTATACCGAAACACTTTTACACACTGGGAATTCTGACGGAAAGGGCGGGTCTAAAGCACACAGGAAGTGCTTGTTGCAGACCCTTGTCAATCAAACTGTTTGCCAGTGGTAGAGTGGGTGGGGTTTGGGATGGAGGCGACGTTAAAGCATGATTAGCCCATTCCGTAGCGCCTGCTTTAAGCTAGCTAGCTGGTTGACTCAGACACTAAGTCACTTTACCTGTCGAGGTATCATTTATGTATGGAGGTATGCTCTAAAAGACCCGGCGTGTTTTCCCCGCCCCTGATTATTATATGGATACTAGGAGAATCTTATTATACAGCGCTGCTAAATGTGCAGCCAGTTTACTGGGCCTCCCTCTGTTTACGACATGTGATTATAGGAAATGGCTTTCTGAAATGTGAAACACATTCCCGTCCTGAAAACAGAAGGCTTCTCTGATTCTGTGGGCAGTGCTGGATATCAGAAATCAAAGCTACTGTCTGAAGCACATGTGGTTGGTCCAGCTGCACATGATTTATCCACCGCCCTGCTCTGGCCTGAGTCTGAGCAGCTCTAGCTTGTCCCAGTGCGCGGTGTGGTTCTCTGTCTTTGTGAAAGAGCCTGCGTGAGCACAGGTTCTGACTGGAGCCTGCTGAGTCTCACGCAGCCAGGCCTCTGGTTACAGCCGGCTGAAGCAGCTCACCCTGGGGCTGCTGCACGACTGCGCTTCCCTCATGCTTTAATTAGATGATGAATGCAGCAGAGCCATAACTAGGGTCAAACCCCAAATCAGAGGGCAGCCCACCCCCCAAAAGGAGGACGTCTTCAAGGGTGGGGGGGCACGATACTAGAACAGAATTAAAATCATAACCTGTATAACACACACATGATGCTTTACTCACCTGACTGGGTGGAATGTGTGATATTCGTGAGTCAGACGGGAGCTTACCAACTGACTAGGGCTGACCTGCGGTTATCCGGTGGTAGTCGGTGTCACATGACCTTGTTAAACCAATGAAATTCAGGGGATGTCTGTTGACAGGGCTGTAAGACGGAACCAGTTCTTGGCCACTTGAAGTGACTGAAGGTACTAGACTCTCTCTAAACAGTCTACTGGGATCAACCGTAACACGTGGTACGCTGCCCTCGCTGCTGCGTCGGAGGCGGAGTCTAGGAGACAGGGCCGTAAGCCAGGCTAATGGAGTCTGGCGATGCAAGACTACTGGGGTCAGCCATAAGTTGTACTGTGGTTTCACTGCGAAGCAGGAGGCGGAGTCTAGGAGCCAGGGCAGCAAGACGTAGGCAGTTCTTGACCACGTTAAGTGACTAAGGGTCCCAGACTCTTCCTATATAGTCTGGCGATGCAAGACTACTGGGATCAATCGTAAGATGTAGTACACTGGCCTTCTGCGGAGTAGGAGGCGGAGTCTAGGAGACAGGGCCGTAAGAACTGTAGGCGTTAAGTGGCTAAAGGTACGAGGCTCTCCCTATAGAGCCTGGTGATGTGAGACTACTGGGATCAACCATAACACGTAGTACACTGGCCTTCTGCAGAGTAGGAGGCGGAGTCTAGGAGACAGGGCTTTAAGACGTAGACCGTTCTTGGCCATGTCATGTGGATGAAGGTACAAGTCTCTCCTTAGAGAGTCTGGTGAGGCAAGACTTCTGGAATCAAGAGGTAGTATGCTGGCCTCACTGCGAGGTAGGAGTCGGGATCTGGGAGTCAGAGCCGTAAGACGGAACCAGTTCTTGGCCACTTTGAGTGACTAAAGGTACGAGACTCTCTCTAAACAGTCTACTGGGATCAACCGTAACACGTGGTACGCTGGCTTCGCTGCTGCGTCGGAGGCGGAGTCTAGGAGACAATCTGGCAATGCAAGACTACTGGGAACAACTGTAAGAGGTAGTATACTGGCCTCACTGTGAACAAGGAGGCGGGGCCTGGGCGGGGCCTGGGAGGCCTAGGTAGGTCTTAGCCACGTCACGGAGCTAAAGGTACGAGACTCACCCTGGAGAGTCTAGCGAGAGTCTGGCAGTGCGAGGCTTCTAGGATCCACCAAAAGCCATAGTCCACTGGCCTTGCTGTGGAACAGGAGGCGAGGTCTGAGAGGCGAGGTCAGAGTCGCTATCCTCATGCCATCCCATGCCATGTTACGCCACCTCTTGTGGCCGCCAGCCTCCTCCCGCTGTTTCACATGGCTGACAGCTTCCTGAGGGTGGGCGCCTGGGGTCCGTTTGAGTCTAAGGTATAACGAGACATGGGAAAGTGAACGAGTGGAGCTCAGGGAAGAACTGGGTGCTAGAAAAGTGGGCACATGGGCCTGTAAGGTGGAGTCGAAACGAGGCGGGTTGGAAACCGGGTTTGTGGAGAGTTCAGGTACAGCTGGCTCTCGGCGTCCCTCCGAGACACGTATCAGCAGCTTCATTAGCATTCTGGTCAGTAGGAGTTGATACCACCCAAGCATCAGTTTTATTAGCACATAAAGTCATTGTAACCTCAGTGACGGGTCCATAACTCAGCTTCGGCCCGTTTGGGCGTCCAGTTTGGACCGCACCGCTCAGGGTTTTGCATCATCGCACAAACCTTTAAGGTTCTGCCTCTCACGTCGTATTTCAGCTCTTATCTGTTTGCCTGTTAATGTGATCTGAGCCTCATTGTGAAATCTGCTCGTGTTGATGTATCGCCGTGTGTTGCCAGCAGCTCCCCTACACGGCGGAATACAGACAGGGTTGTATTTCAGGATCCTGTTTTATCAGTGACCTCACTCAGGCTGATTCTGCTCTGGGTCTGGGCTTGCTGGACGAGCTGTGTTCATGTAGGAGAGGATTAATTTAGGAGGTGTTTGTGTAGAGGAGGAAACATTTACAGCCTGTATATGTGTCATCGCTGTGGTAGAGGCTGTCTGACGTTAGAGGGCTCGTAGCGTGGAAGCCTGCTTTGTTGAATTGGGAGTTGTTCGTATGGGGACTAGCTTTGTGTGGGTGGTGGAGGTTAGTGTCCTCAGATAGACGCGCCAGGTACGCTTCGCTAGCGTCCTGCAGAGCTCCAGTGGCAGCCCTTTGGAGCCCATGTCAGTTTTAGAATCTTGGGCGATCTCCCTCACCAGGCGCTGGAAGGGAAACTAGCTCGGTGGACTTCTGGTACTGACGGGTCTCACGAAGAGCCTCAGATCTGTGGGGCTTCTTCACTCCACCAGTGGAGGGCAGTCCACTCTGCACTCCTGGACACTCTAGACACTGTACTGTATATCCTGTACATCTACACTCCTGGACACTCTGGACACTTTACCATACATCCTGTATATCTGCACTCCTGGACACTCTAGATACTTTACTGTATATCCTGTACATCTACACTCCTGGACACTCTAGACACTTTACTGTATATCCTGTACATCTGCACTCCTGGACACTCAAGACACTTTACCGTATATCCTGTATATCCGCACTCCTGGACACTCTAGACACTTTACTGTATATCCTGTACATCTGTACTCCTGGACACTCAAGACACTGTACTGTATATCCTGTACATCTGCACTCCTGGACACCCTAGACACTTTACTGTATATCCTGTACATCTGCACTCCTGGACACTCTAGACACTTTACTGTATATCCTGTACATCTGCACTCCTGGACACTCTAGACACTGTACTGTATATCTGTACATCTGCACTCCTGGACACTCTAGACACTGTACTGTATATCTGTACATCTGCACTCCTGGACACTCTAGACACTGTACTGTATATCTGTACATCTGCACTCCTGGACACTCTAGACACTGTACTGTATATCCTGTAAATCTGCACTCCTGGACACTCTAGACACTTAACTGTATATCCTGTACATCTGCACTCCTGGACACTCTAGACACTTTACTGTATATCCTGTACATCTGCACTCCTGGACACTCTAGACACTGTACTGTATATCTGTACATCTGCACTCCTGGACACTCTGGATACTTTACCGTATATACTGTACATCTGCACTCCTGGACACTCTAGATACTTTACTGTATATCCTGTACATCTACACTCCTGGACACTCTAGACACTTTACTGTATATCCTGTACATCTGCACTCCTGGACACTCAAGACACTTTACCGTATATCCTGTATATCCGCACTCCTGGACACTCTAGACACTTTACTATATATCCTGTACATCTGTACTCCTGGACACTCAAGACACTGTACTGTATATCCTGTACATCTGCACTCCTCGACACCCTAGACACTTAACTGCATGTCCTGTACATCTGCACTCCTGGACACTTAACTGTATAAGGGTGTTTAACTGTATAACTGCATCTTCCCTAAACAGCGGTGTAATTTCAGACCTGGTGGTCTGTGGAATGCGCTGGTCAGGTGGTCTAACACAAGCTGAACAATCTTGGAAGAATGCTGGTTTGCCTAAAGCTGTGGTCGCTCAGGCTACTGTTGAATAAATGGCTATTCTTATAAACACTATGAGAGCTGTCATCTAGTACTAACTATGTTGTGTCTGCTCCTTTGTAGGGCCCCCAGGACTCAGAGGCCCCTCAGGACCTCCAGGACCGATTGGACCAAGTGTGAGTGTGTTTGTGCAATTTTAGGACCTGTGTCCCTGATACTGGAATAAAACCAGAAACAAACATGGAGCAAACTAGAGAGGTGTAAAACCGCTTCGGTTAGGTTCCTAAAGCAGGGATTAGGATTAGACTTGGATTTAGGTATTAGAGCTTTGGCAGCCACCATCAGCAGATGTTCACTGCCTTACAGGTGGGTGTGTTCGGCTGTTCTAGGTTGATTTAGGTCAGTCGTGAGCTGGAGGTTCGGAAACCAGCCTTGTCACCAGGAGGTCGCCGGTTTGATTCCCTGAACTGACAGGCAAATTTGAAGCGCCCTTGAGCACGGCACCCTAGCCCCAACTACACCCAGTGTGCTGTGGCTATGTGCTCACTACCGCCCCCTAGTGTGTGTGATCACTAGTGTGTGTGTGTGTAATGTTTCTCTTTACAGTGTACAAGCACAAACAGATTACGAGCGGTTTATATACTTGTTAGTACAGGACTTTTATGTTGGTATGTGTTTTACTATATATACCATATATCTACCAAATATAAATATATATATATATATATATATATTTTAATGTTTCTGGGTTTGTGTTGGACCAGAATCCCTCAGTTCTGTTTGGTTCTCTACTCTACTGGAACCATGTCTCCCAAACTCCAGATCAGATATTGTATTAGATCTGTGTATTTAGAAAATCACTAATGACCTCCAGAAGCCTGTTTTTAGAACCATGCTCGCTGTGCGTTTCACCCCAGCCACCGCTCGCCAGTCTCTCTGTAGGCCACTCGAGGTCATCTTACGGTGGGTAAGGGACATTGGAATGAGGTGGCGCTCATCACGGTCAGTAGAGAGGGGGTTTGGCCCTCTGCCAGTCTGTAGCTGTGTTGTCCTGTGTGTTTGCTGCTGGACCTTGTTCTTATGAACCAGACGCTCACTGTATCTGCCAGTAAAGCTAGAACCCAACCTTCGGTTCCTCACTGAGAACCTGGTGTACATGTGGAGATGCTGATTTAAGAAGGAACTGGAGCGGGCTCTGATTTATTTCCAGAGCTGAATGTATATATAACGTTTAATAAAAGTGAAGGTAAATGGGGTGTAAACTGCATATAGGTACCTACATGCTGCATAATGGGTGTAAAGATGGCCACATGTCCTGATTAATGTAGATCCATATGTGTTAGTGTTAATATTGTGCATGTTTAAATGTATTTCTGTGCTTCTATATTCTCAGGGGAAGCCGGGGACTCCTGGTTTGCAGGGCCCTGTGGGGCCGAAGGGCGAGCGAGGAGAGAGAGTGAGTAAATAAAAATATGAAAGATAGGCCTTAATGTGTTCTGTCCACTTCTTCCATGGATGTCCTTCATTTCTCCTCACTCTGATCCCGCAGGGCCCTCTGGGATATCCAGGAGAGAGAGGATTCAAAGGGGAGCCGGTAAGATGGACACCTCCTCACTGGACGTACTTCCTGTGGAAAAGGCGTCTCCTGCTCTAGTGCATCGGCTTCAGCTCAGGGCTTTATACTCCCTCATAGACCGACCAGCCATAAACCCACCTCCTCCTATCTACACTCACTGTCCCGTCTTATCAGCTCCACTGACCATATAGGACACTCTGTAGTTCTGATGTCGTGGTGGTGTGTTAGTGTGGGTGGTGCTGGTGTGAGTGGATTAGACATGGCAGTGCTGCCAGATGCCACAGTGTCACTGCTGGACTGAGTATCGTCCACCAACCAAAACTATCCAGTACTACAGTGTCCTGTGGGGCAGCGTCCTATGGGGCAGCGTCCTGTGGGTGTTATCCTGTGGGTGTTATCCTGTGGGGCAGCGTCTTCTGGGCGCCGTCCTGTGGGCAGCGTCCTGTGCGGCAGCATCCTGTGAGGCAGCATCCTGTGAGGCAGCATCCTGTGGGCAACATCCTGTGGATGTCATCCTGTGGGGCAGCGTCTTTAGGCGCCGTCCTGTGGGGCAGCATCCTGTGAGGCAGCATCCTGTGGGCAGCGTCCTGTGGACATAGTCCTATGGGCAGCATCCTGTGGGGCAATGTCCTGTGGACAGCGTCCTATGGGCAGCATCCTGTGGGGCAATGTCCTGTGGACAGCGTCCTATGGGCAGCATCCTGTGGGCAACGTCCTGTGGGTAGCGTCCTATGGGCAGCGTCCTGTGGGCAGCGTCCTGTGGGCAACGTCCTGTAGGCAGCATCCTATGGGCAACGTCCTGTGGACAGCGTCCTGTGGGCAGCGTCCTGTGGGCAGCGTCCTGTGGGGCAGCGTCCTGTGGGTGTTATCCTGTGGGGCAGCGTCCTGTGGGGCAATGTCCTGTGGACAGCGTCCTATGGGCAGCATCCTGTGGGGCAATGTCCTGTGGGACAGCGTCCTGTGGGTGGCATCCTGTGGGTGGCATCCTGTGGGCAAGAGTGGACAGGGATAGGACACAGTGTCTAAACACTCCAGCAGCACTGCTGTGTCTGATCCACTCACACCAGCACCACCCACACTAACACACCACCACCACGTCAGTGTCACTGCAGTGCTGAGAATGATCCACCACCCACATACTACCTGCTCTGTGGTGGTCCTGTGGGGGTCCTGCCCATTGAAGAACAGGGTAATACAGTACACAGAGAAACAGATGGACTACAGTTTGGACCTGTACACCTACAGAGTGTCCTGTATGGACAGTGGAGCTGATATGATAGACAGTGGGTGTGCTCATGTTATGGCTGGTGATGGTGTATATAGAACTTCTATAGGAAGTAGAGGTTCCGTACCGCACCAAAGCAGGGTTCTTCTTGTTGCTACAGAATGTAGAACCATATTTAATATGACATGTTCTCCATCTGTCTCAAAGAACCGTTGCACCATGCAAAGAGCTATTTAACCCTGCACATGGTTCTGTATACCATGGAACCGTTGCCTTTACTAAAGAACCCTTAAAGAACCGTGTATTATAACTCTTACATTGTTCTCCACAGGGGGAGCCGGGACCCAAGGGTGAGCCTGGAGAGAAAGGCCTTCCGGTAAGCGTGTTTGGGACAGTGTCCATGTTTTACAGGTTCCTCTGCCTGTCCTCTGTAGAGGAGAGGGCAGGGGAGAGTAATCGAGCCCAGAGCGGAGCAGCGTGAGCTGTGTGTTTGAATGTGTAGAGTCAGAGTCAGAGTTTCTGCCACAGTAATCTCCCTCCTGTGACTCCCTGTCTCTTTTTGCCTCCTAATCGTTGTGCTAGAGCGAGTCGAACGTAAGGGATTTCTTTTCGGCCTTTCTCACCGCACCTCTGTTCCCTCCCGTTGTTTATGTTGACCATCCCGCCCCTTCATGATGTGTCTTAACATCAGCCAGTCACGCTTTGTCCTTCAGTGGAGTCTCCAGCTTCTCCTGTCCAGTCTGACCAGGATCACAGCGGTGATGGTGAGCGTGGGGAGCTTCCCCTGGCTAAATCTGATGGAGGCTCCACTGAGAGGATGCTGCTGCTGCTGCTCAACTGCTTCCTCACTGTACTTTGTGTTGGGTTTTGACCGCACACAGATGGAGATTTTGCTCCCGCACCAAGGGGTCTGTCTCCCGAAGCACCTTTTAGATTAGCTTCATTAAGGATGGCTACTTCATTCGCTAATTAGTTTCGCGATGGTGGTGAACTTTCGCTGTAGATACTCCAGCTCTATGAGAAAATCCCCAAACCGGACGTCGTCCTTCAGTGGTCAGCCTGTATGCCCATATACGGAGCTCTGGGCAGTTTGAACTTTTTTAGAACTTTATTCTAATATTTATTTTATTATAACTTCACTCTGGGTGTTAATTAGTTTCATATTACATTATATTATATTATATTATATTATATTATATTATATTATATTATATTATATTATATTATATTATGTAGAATTTAATTTTATTCTGTAATTTGAGAATTTCTGTAATTTTAATACATAATTTTACTGTTGTAAATCTAAAAATATTATTTGTCCCTCTAGATGTTATTTATATTACTTTTATTGCAAATATTATTCTATAAAATGTATGACCAGAATTCCATTTTATGGTGTGATTTGAACATTTTTGTAATTTTATTACAGAATTTCTCTCTGGATATTAGTTTTCTTAGAATTTCATTCTAAATGTTCATTTTTTTTAAACTTTGTTTTGGATAGAAATTTAGTTTGAACTTTATTCTGGATATAAACTTTATTATAACTTTATTCTGGATATGAATTTTATTAGGTCTCATAATGTTAATTATGGAACTTAATTCTAGATTTGAAATTTACATTTAGAACGAAACAAATCTGAAATTCTGTTAGAGAATTGGACTTTAGTGTGACTTCATCTGAACTTATTTTAAGATATTATTTAATTAAGTTAATTCTGATAATGTATATATATTTAGAACGTTATTCATTTTAGCAGAGCTTGATTTTAAAACTTCCTCTTAGCATTTTGTTTTGTAGAATTTAATTCTGCATGGTCATTTTATTCTAGAACATTACTCTAAAATAATTTTATTATATTTTCTTTCTGGATTTTTATAATAATAGTTGTATATATATATATATTTTTTACTTTAACTTAATTCTTCAGTCACATTTTTAATTAGCACCATAAGTTGCCATGGTGACGTACCTGGGCTGAGAACAGTGAACCACCACTGTGAAATAGGAAAGCTGGCTGGTGACCCCGGCTTCGGGAGACAGACTCCTGATGGCCATATTTGCTGTGATGGGCTGCTCTGTAGAAGTTCGTCAGATGCTGACCTGGGACCGTGTGTACTGATGGTCCAGCTGAGAGTGTAGACAGCTGGAACTGGTCCCAGGTCAGCATTACAGGGCAGCTTCTACCTGTTTAATGATTTGCTGTTTGTTTACTGTTGTTGTTGTTGTTTATTTTGGTGGTGGGGTGCTGTCTCTGAGTGTTCACCCTGCGTCCTCTGTCTGACCCTCTGCCAGCAAACTGTCTCCATAGCAACATCTCACAGTTGCCTTCTTCTGGCATGCACACAACAAACTCCCAATAGACACCACAATAGAAATATAACCCAATAGAAATGCAGCACAACAGAAATACAGCACAATAGAACTACAACCTAATAGAAATACAGCACAATAGAAATACAACCTAATAGAAATACAGCACAATAGAAATAAGACCCAATAGAAATACAACCTAATAGAAATACAGCACAATAGAAATATGACCCAATAGAAATACAACTTCATAAAAATATAACCCAATAGAAAAACACCACAATAGAAATATAACCCGATAGAAATACACCACAATAGAAATACAACTTCATAAAAATATAACCTAATAGAAACAACAGCACAATAGAAATTGAAATACAACCCAATAGAAATATAACTTCATAAAAATACAGCCCAATAGAAATATAACCCAGGAGAAATACAGCAAAATAGAAATATAACCAAGTAGAATTATAACTTCTTAAAAATATAACCCAATGGAAAAACAGCACAATAGAAATACAACACAATAGAAATACAACCTAATAGAAATATAACTTCATAAAAATACAGCCCAATAGAAATATAACCCAGTAGAAACACAAGCCAATAGAAATGTAACCTCATAGAAATACAGCACAACGGAAATACCACACTATAGAAATATAACCGAATGGAAATACAGCACAATGGAAATGTAACCCAATAGAAATATTGCCCAATAGAATTGCAACTCATTAGAAATATACAAAGATAGAAATGTAACTAAACAGAAACATGGCATTACCGAATTATAACTGAACTCAAATAAAACTTCTGATATTACTTTATTTAATAATAATATTTTATTACGATATTGTTTATTATATTTTTATTCTGGTGATTAATTTTATCTGAACTTCTATTTTTATTAAAACGTAATATTAATTTTATGATTATTATTATTTTTGGGGGGGATATTAATTTGATTAAAAATCAGTTCTAGAATTGTGCGTTAATTCTGGATATGAGATACGCGGATGTGGATATGGATATGAGCGTGCTCTGCGTAGGTCTGTAGGTGTTGGGACTGTGTGTGTGTGTGTGCCAGAAGCCTCTGTGCTGTAGTGATTGTGGGTACAGTGGTGCTGCTCTTTGGTTGGTGGTGGTGGGTGTGGTGGGGCTGGGGTAGGTTTGTGTGGGCGAGCCAACGTGAGTGGATACAGCTATCCTCCAGTGTCCCACAATGCATTGCTGCATGGCCCCATCCCATTGAGCTGCATGTGTCCTTCATGTCTTCTGCCTGCTGCTCTCCCATCTAACCCACTTCCCTCCGGTTCATTAGCCCCGGGACGTTAACAGATCCAGCAGAGACCCGTAGAGGAGACCGAGCCGAGCCCGTATTACTGCAGAGAGATGACTTAAGCTTTGGAGATTCGGTTTCGGATCGATTCAAAATTCATATATTTATATATTAAGCCGTGACATAGCTACTTTAACATCCGGGTCGTAGCCTGTAGTGCCAGGCTGGGGTTCTCTTTAGCTAAATAGATCTGGGTCCAAAACAATACTCAGTTATCATCCCAGCTCTGTCCTTGTGAGGTCTGGTGCCACAGGGCTCTAATGTTAGCTAGCTAGCTTACCTAGCTAATCCAGCTAACGTTAGCACCTTCTGTAAAAGCCCAACTGGTCCTTTACAGATACCCAAAATAGTCTGTGGGGTTTTTAGGGTGTTTCAGTTGCCCGGCTTGTCAGAAAAGAGCTGATGAAGCAAGCTAGCTATCTAGCTAAGGTGGCGCTAAGGCTAGCTATATTAGCATTAGCTGGACAGCACACAAAACAGCTAGCAACCGGGACATGAAGACGTGGGTACCTAGCATGAAACACCCTGTAAACCCACAGACGAGTCAAGGGTCTCCACACAGGGCTAGTTTGGTATTTGCCAGTGGGAGCTAACGTTAGCTAGGTGCGCTAGCTATAGCTAGCTAACATTAGAGCCCACTGCCACCAGACTGTGTTTCTCTTTATTAGTGTAAGAGCTGTAACTCAGCGTATCAGCTGGAGCCGGATCCTCTTCTTAGCACAGAGGAAGATCTAGAACGATAACTGAGTCGTTTCTCGACTCCGGATTTATAAACCCACTTTGACCTGTATGTGAACCCAAGCAACACAAAGACACTCATCATCAGGAGAACAGCTGCTCCCAGAAGGAGGTGTGGGATTGCGGTGCTGTTCTACAGAAGTACGTACTGCCATTGGGCCACCGTGTTTGCTAACCCAACACGCCAGACGTCTCGGTATGGAGCTGTAGAGGTTCCTGATGGTGTCCTGTGATAATCCATCCCATGCAGCTTGAACATCCTCACACAGTTCCTGCAGAGGGTGCGGTAGGGGTGGAGGTAGAGGGACACCAGGTCTTCTGGACATGTGACAACAAACCGTCTATCTTGGTTCTGACCACGGTGCCTCCACACACGGGTTCGTTGGGCGTCTACACCAAGACTAAAGCGGGACTCGTCACTGAAGATGACCCGCTGCCATTCTGAGTCACTCCATGACAGTCTGGTATGACACCACTGCAGTGTTTGGTGACGGTGACGTGGTGTTAAGGACAGGCGTGGTAACGGTCTGTGTGCATGTAGTCCTGCGTGGTGCAGCCGTCTGCCGATGGTGCTGCACTAACAGGATGACTGATGGAGGACACCACTGCTCACTGTTGTGGCTGTTGGGTCAGTCAGGTACCAAGATAAGACCGTGAACGCTGAATCGTTAGCATGTCTCACCATGTCAAACCTACCCACCAAGTCTCAGTCCTTTGGGTTGATTCCTTCGGGGTGCAGCTGTTTGGGCAGCTGTTCTTTTGATGATGAGTGTACATTCAGTCTGATTATATCCACCACTGGTCAGCTGGTGGAAGCACAATGGCCCTTCGCCCGTTGGCTCCTCTGAGGCGTCCATGTTGTTAGTGTCAACATCAGCCTCCAGGGGCCATCACTGAGCAGTCAACTCGCTGACTCGTCTTTGCAGCCACTACTTTCAGCTGAGTACAGGTCAACACAGCATTCCCAAACCACGGAGCGATTATCGGCTGTCCCAGTTTGTGCATGAGTAAATAGAACACGTCACCGCACACCTCCGGAGCGCTTTTACGCCCCGGTCTTTCAGCAGCGTTCTCCATTAGGCGGAAAAGCGTTCGCTGTTCTGGACCCGTTCCTCGCCCCTAACTCAGTGACTGATGGCTTCACGCGGCGTCTAAAGACATCAGAACGCTAACGGCCGTCTTCGCCTCATTAATCAGCCCACAGAGATGATTCACCAGCCTCCTCCGGAGATCCATTACTTCTCACAAGCACACGTCTGCACACTCAGACGTCTCTCAGCAGCACTCGGAGCGAATTCCCTACATATTAATCCGCGTCTCCGGGCCCAGCGCCGCTCCAGTGCGGAGATTTTCCAGAGCGAAGCCAGAGCCGTGTCTTAAAATGACTAAGTGATCCGTTCTGTACATGAGCCGCTCTGTTTTATTTGGCTGGGGTGATTTCCCTCCTTTCATTTGTTCTACGTGAGCTCTGTACATAACCCTTCGCTGAGTTCGTGACCGAGCCATCCATAACCTCCTCGGCTCTCTTTCCTCCTGACATCCGTGATTAACCTCTGGATGGTCGGCGTATTGTAGCATGTGTGTAGTGTTCTGTAGCAAAGTGTGTTGACCCCTGTGACGGATGCTCATCCACCAAAGCCATGGTCATATCACAGCTAGTCAGCTAAGCTATATCTCAGTCCTACATTAACATAGGACACCTAATGGGTTATACTCTCATACTGGCCACATTATTGGAAACTCCTGTAGCTCCACTTTGGTGGGCTAGAGACTGAATCCCATCTGTTTCCAATAAAGTGGCCAGTTAGTGGAAGCACAAGGTAGGTGTTTCCAATAAAGTGGCCAGTTAGTGGAGGCACAAGGTGGGTGTTTCTAATAAAGTGGCCAGTTAGTGGAAGAACACAGCAGGTGTTTCTAATAAAGTGGCCAGTTAGTGGAAGCACAAGGCAGGTGTTTCTAATAAAATGGCCAGTTAGTGGAAGCACAAGGTAGGTGTTTCCAATAAAGTGGCCAGTTAGTGGAAGCACAAGGTAGGTGTTTCTAATAAAGTGGCCAGTTAGTGGAAGCGCAAGGTAGCTGTTTCCAATAAAGTGGCCAATTAGTGTAAACACAAGGTAGCTGTTTCCAGTAAAGTGGCCAGTAAGTGGAAGGCAAGCTAGCTGTTTCTAATAAAGTGGCAAGTGAGTGTACAGATGTCCATATAGGGCCCATCTTTGAGGTAGCAGCACTGTAGAAACACCCCCCTCTGATTGGACACTGACTGAAAGACCCCTGAATGGCTTTGGTGCAGACACATCCTGTACCAGAGGATGAGTAGCTGGGATCAAAGAGGGTGGCGCCAGGCGATCAGAAGCTTTATCACTCTTTAAAGGAGATTTTATTTATTTTATTTTTAGTTCTCGTAGTTTATTCTGCCATGCAGTGACTGTGCAGGACTTTAGAGGATAACCGCTTCCCTTTGGTTTGAGAAAAGCTGCTCATCTTGAACAGACGCTGAGTGGTTTTGGAGAGTGTCTTGTTGTTTGGCATGAAGGAGACTAAAAGCCTGAATGGAGATCTCCTCCTCCGAGGTGGCTGCAGCCTGGCCTGTTATGTGCATGCTGGTTTGTTATATAGTCTTACAGCATGGACAAAGAAGGAAAAGAGGAATCACGAGTGAAATCATCTCAGATCCGGTCACTATATCTAATATCACTCAGTGTAAAATGGTTTATCCCATTTCTAGACATTCTCACATGTTTACATTCATTCTACCTGGTAAAATTCCCCATTTAAGCAGGTAATTTCACCTGAAACGAGCAAAGAAACGAGATATACCTACGTAAAACAAGCTAGAAGGTCTAGAAATAGGTGGAGTCACACTCTTACACTGCAAAAAACTTGTAGCTTGGCCAGTAAATCACCTTATATGTGGGTTCAAATATATGAATGGTCTTATTTTAAGATTGTTTAG
Source organism: Prochilodus magdalenae (assembly GCA_024036415.1). Taxonomy (NCBI): domain Eukaryota; kingdom Metazoa; phylum Chordata; class Actinopteri; order Characiformes; family Prochilodontidae; genus Prochilodus; species Prochilodus magdalenae. The sequence goes on from JAMWET010003841.1 coordinate 106,250, forward strand.
CTAATTTTAAGATTGTTAAGGTCATTTTTAGACACTTTTAATTATTTTAAGTATTTTTAAAAGTGCCAAACGTTCTCACTATACTGTCTGATGGTTCTACTAGTTTTAAAATAGGTCTGCCGATAGTGTGAGAACATTTGGCTCACTAAAATTACAAAAAACGAGATAAAAATCATCTAGAAATCGGTGAAATAATCTTAAAAGTAGCTTAAAATAGCCTCAAAATGAGACTTTTAAACCGATACCTAGATGTAAGATGTTTTTACTTGCCAAGGGGTCAGTTTACCAGTGTACAACTATTGTACTGTGCAAAGGTCAGAGGTTACCACTTAATCTGAGTTATTTCCACCATAGTAGCAATTAAGTACAAGTTATCCAGCTCCCTGCAGATCCTGAGGACATCCTCTAAAACACTCCTGGAGGAAAGAAGCAGGAAGAGGAAAGTTCCCAAAACTGTTCAACAACTGATTAAAAGCTACAGAGAGGATGGGACTACTAACAACCACCTGGAAGACCTGGTAGACCCACCGGCACTGCTCAAATCTTAAACAGCACTTTTATCTTTAGCCATGTTTCTGGATTCAGTTAGACTCTTTTGGTTCTCTTTGGTTTTTGGTTCTCTCAGGCGAACCTGGTATCTGGTCGTATTGTCAGGATGACCTCCGTTGAGGTTCCAAATAAGCGGAGACGATAGCAAGAGGTGATGGAAAAACACTGGGCACTTCTGATTGGTCGGAGAGAATCGTCACCATCACCCTAAACACGTATGCGAACGTTAGCTGGCGTAGTCGCTTGCGCCACCTTTGAGCAACCACAGTTGCCTCATGGTCTGTATTCCGACATGGTTGTTCCTGAACCTTGAGGTTTGCGGCATTGAGCTGGACCATACCTGAAGTGGACAATGAAGGAGCTGGTACCAACAGCAAGTAGAGTCAGGGAAAATTCGAGGGGAGCTGTACATGTATCAGGCCCCACTCCTGGACGTGTAGGTTAGCGTACCCTCTTGCGACGCCTTTGAACAACCACGGTTGTCTCGTGGGCTGGTCTCCGATGTGTTTTTTCCCCAACCCTTCCTGTGGCATTGAGGTGGACCATATCTACAGTGGAGGATGAAGGAGCTGGTACCAAAAGCGAGTTACATTGAGCTGTATGGTAGGGGAGGAGAACATGAAGCTCCACTCCTGCTTCAGGTCTGAGAACATCCACAGGTCTTTCTGTCCATCCTTCTTCCACTGTGAGAAGACACCTCGACAAGATGGGTCTGAAAGGAGGTGCACCTGTTCAAGAAGCTCCTTACTAAAAAAGGAGACTGATTAAAAGCTACAGAGATAATCTCCTAACAACCACCTGGAAGACGTGGCCCTCCATTCAGATAAAGAGCACTGCTAGTTTTCTCTCTATGGCTCTTTCAGACCAGCCTGGTACTATCAAGTACGCTGGGCTGATACCATGAGGTGGCATCAAAGGACTGGAGACTCACTATCACTCAACACACATGCTAACGCTAGCTACCATGCTGGCATACCCTCTTACATCACCTTTGACCAACCAGTTGCCTCATGGTCTGAACAGCAAAGTAGAACCTGCTGGTGTTTGGATGGACCATCCCGGACTCAAGACCTCAACACCCCTGAACGTGTTTGGGGTTATTTGAATTGTGAGAGAAAGCAGAACATGCTCAGCCAGCTTCTGAGCTTGGAGGTGTCTCTTGGGTAGTGTGTGGGTAGCTTGTACCTGACGGCTGTTTTGACTGGGAGTTATATAAATTGGGTGGTCTCTGATTTTTGCACAGTACTGCGTCTCCTAATGAGAAACACAGAACACGTTGGCCGGATGGAAGATGATTTCACTCACTCGGATAATTTTTCTGTAGTGATGGTTGTGTGCTGAATGTTTTGATTGGATGTTTTAACCCTTTAACTGCTAATACGGTTCGAGTTAACCTTGTGAATGCGCTTTGTCTGGCTCCGCCCCATAACTTGACGGCTGTATCTGTCTCCGCAGGGGGACGGCATACACCAAATCCGTGAGGCCCTGAAGATCTTAGCCGAGAGGGTTTTAATCCTCGAGACTATGATCGGTATACATGGTGAGTAGGAAGCCAGAGGCAGGGTCAGCTCTCAAAAAAAAAAAAAAAGGTCAAGGGTCAAATGTCAGGGGGTCAGATTAGGCTCGTTCTTCTCACACGTGGCGGGCCAAGCACTCAGGGACGGAACCCCAGGCCTCTCGAAACCTGACGCAGGACCCCTCTGTGCTTGTCACTGCTCTTGATCTTTGGTAGGACGTTAGTTTGAAGATGTTCCGAGACTTGCAGGCTGACCTGGAGCTGCTGGCTCGCAGGGTGCAGCTGCTGGAGGCAATCATCTGGCCAGGTAACACTGCAATCTGCTGCCCTCTGCTGGACTACAAGTGAACTAGCATACAGGACAAGAGGTGGTCTGTCCCAAATGGTGCCCAGCGACCCTCCATGGTGATTCCTGCACATTTGGGACAGACTTGCTGATTTTATTGAACCTCAGAGGCTCAATCTGTGGTATAGTGCAGCTTCAGACCATGGCAAACTAAAGAATTCCACTGGTTTCTCAAAATTCCTGCATGGTTCAACAGTTACGGTATAAACAGTGACCGGGAGCGGGTTTGGTGTGAGGTGTGTACAGAGTGAGTGAGAGAGGGTTTGGTGTGAGGTGTGTACAGAGTGAGGGAGAGCGGGCTTGGTGTGAGGTGTGTACAGAGTGAGTGAGAGCGGGTTTGGTGTGAGGTGTGTACAGAGTGAGGGAGAGAGGGTTTGGTGTGAGGTGTGTACAGAGTGAGGGAGAGAGGGTTTGGTGTGAGGTGTGTACAGAGTGAGTAAGAGCGGGTTTGGTGTGAGGTGTGTACAGAGTGAGGGAGAGAGGGTTTGGTGTGAGGTGTGTACAGAGTGAGGGAGAGAGGGTTTGGTGTGAGCTGTGTACAGAGTGAGGGAGAGAGGGTTTGGTGTGAGGTGTGTACAGAGTGAGTGTGAGCGGGTTTGGTGTGAGGTGTGTACAGTGCGAGTGAGAGCGGGTTTGGTGTGAGGTGTGTACAGAGTGAGGGAGAGAGGGTTTGGTGTGAGGTGTGTATAGAGTGACTGAGAGCGGGTTTGGTGTGAGGTGTGTACAGAGTGAGAGGGGGTTTGGTGTGAGGTGTGTACAGAGTGCGTGAGAGCGGGTTTGGTGTGAGGTGTGTACAGAGTGAGGGAGAGAGGGTTTGGTGTGAGGTGTGTACAGAGTGAGGGAGAGAGGGTTTGGTGTGAGGTGTGTACAGAGTGCGTGAGAGCGGGTTTGGTGTGAGGTGTAAACAGAGTGAGGGAGAGAGGGTTTGGTGTGAGGTGTGTACAGAGTGAGAGAGAGCGGGTTTGGTGTGAGGTGTGTACAGAGTGAGGGAGAGAGGGTTTGGTGTGAGGTGTGTACAGAGTGAGTGAGAATAGAGCGGGTTGGTGTGAGGTGGTGTACAGACGTGAGTGAGAGAGAGGGTTGGTGTGAGTGTGTGTACAGGTGAGTGAGAGAGGGGTTTGGTGTGAGGTGTGTACAGAGTGAGTGATCGAGCGGGTTTTGGTGTGAGGTGTAGTACAGAGTGAGTGAGAGCGGGTTTGGTGTGAGGTGTGTACAGAGTGAGTGAGAGAGGGTTTGGTGTGAGGTGTGTACAGAGTGAGGGAGGGAGGGTTTGGTGTGAGGTGTGTACAGAGTGAGGGAGAGAGGGTTTGGTGTGAGGTGTGTACAGAGTGAGGGAGGGAGGGTTTGGTGTGAGGTGTGTACAGAGTGAGTGAGAGCGGGTTTGGTGTGAGGTGTGTACAGAGTGAGGGAGAGAGGGTTTGGTGTGAGGTGTGTACAGAGTGAGTGAAAGCGGGTTTGGTGTGAGGTGTGTACAGAGTGAGTGAGAGCGGGTTTGGTGTGAGGTGTGTACAGAGTGAGTGAGAGAGGGTTTGGTGTGAGGTGTAGAGTGAGTGAGAGCAGGTTTGGTGTGAGGTGTATGAGGTTTGGTCACTCTGAATGTGTTCGGTTATGCAGGCATTTTGACACACTGGTGGAATTCCCCTTTCAGAGGGTCATGTGTCCGGAATGTTCCTGTACGGCCTTCCCTCCGGTTCCAGTGGAACTCACTGGACAGTATACTCTATCAGCCTAGCATATGTTCTGCTCTTTGTGATTAACTCCATAGGGTTCAGTGCAAATCTGCTTGTAGTAGCTCCGCCTCTCTCTCTCTCTTCCCCCCACCCACAGAGCCTGACCTGGGATCCGGAGATGGCCCGTTCGGCACCACACCAACAGAGTTTTACCGGAACAAGCGGGCCGGGGCCCTGACGCTCCGGGTGAAGCCTGAGGCTAAGGTCCGGGGGAAGTAGCTCCTGAAGTCGTAATAAAGGGTGAACCCCTCGTTCCAGCTTGAACTGGGAACGCCGCCCCTTTAACATGCGCCCTATAGCTCCTCATATCACCTGTAACGCCTACTCCGGAACCTACCGCTTAACCGAGAACGAGGGAGAAACCTCAGGGAAGATCAACCGGTGCTGCAGACGTTTACCATCTCTACTGGGAATCACTTCAGCAAACCCTGCACGTAATCCGAGACCGTGGAGGAAAAGCGGCCCCCCCATTCGCTTACTAAACATAGCCTAAAGATCGGAATCATGGAGAGAACTGCTGAGCTGATAACAAATGGAATCATGTATTTGAGGAAATCTGCAGGAATTCTACTGGTGCTTGAATAACTGTACAAATATAGAATGGGATGAAACAAGCTGGTTCACCATAAAGGAGCAGCTGTAAGTTAGCGTATGTACGTTGTTGTATATTCCAACACTTAGGAAAATTGTAGGTAGGAAAACGAACGTATTCAACCAAACATTTGAACAATAACACTACAATCTTAGTTATGCTGTCTTAGTATTAAGTGCACTATATTCCCACCCAGAGGCAGGAAATAGCATATTCTCGTAGTCAGATCCGGTCATCCAACCCCTGGAGAGTCTCTTCGGAATGACGCCATGGCCATTCCCGTCGAAACCAAGCCAGTTTTCCGTCTTGTGTAACCTGTACTGTATGTATCTATTTATAATGAGTTATTTAGTTTAGGGTTTAGACGTTGGACTGGATCAAACAACTTCTAGTAGTACCGAGCTTCCAACGTGGGGAACCACGGAGAGTTCGACATCACATCCTCAATGGGAATAATGTGCAATCACCTGTGGAGTACCGGGCTGAAGAGGAATCGTGTGCATGAAGAAAACAATCAATAAAATACCGTTTCTGGCAGAAAATGTGAGGAGAATTCAGAAAACCTACCAAACGTCCTTCAATCCAAATGAAGTGTTTATTTAAATAAAGTTTTTTTTGGAAATAAAATAATTAAAACAATTAAAGATTAATAAGACAGCGCATTCCCACTTCTGAGGTCACATCGCCATTTTGTAGATTGCTGCACTTATTCAAAAAGGTACACTGCTATACCGCACACTGTATACTTCAGTAGTATGTACCGCACACTGTATACGCCCCCTGTGTGTGGTATACAGTACAGTACCAAGTTCTGACCTACAGTGTAGTATACTAATACAGTCACATGACCAGTTACCTCACATTTACCTCAGAGCTGTTATTACTGTATCCACTGTTTAGAGCTAGCTGCTGCTAACGCTGCTGAGTTCACCTGAAATACGGTTAGCCTAGCTGTTAGCTCCCCTCGGCTATTTCACTCTAAAACTGATCCTCTAAAGCGAGTTCATCTTTTATTAATCTTCAGACCTGTATATTTAACTTTCTGAGGCTCATTCTGATGAACACACACCCCACTACAATCACTACACCCACATTTACCTTAGAGCTGTTATTACTGTATCCACTGTTTAGAGCTAGCTGCTGCTAACGCTGCTCAGTTCCCCTGAGATACGGTTAGCCTAGCTGTTAGCTCCCCTCGGCTACTTCACTCTAAAACTGATCCCCTAAAGCGAGTTCATCTTTTATTAATCTTCAGACCTGTATATTTAACTTTCTGAGGCTCATTCTGATGAACACACACCCCACTACAACCACTACACCCACATTTATATTCTGAGTGGGCTGCGTTTAGCTCCGCAGTGTTACCCGCCGCCCTTTTCTCTGGCTGAAGCAGGCTGAGAGCTGGTGAGGGTGCGGTGCATGATGGGATGCAGTACACCATGAAGATAGCTCCACCTGTACACTAGAACCTCTGACTGGAGTAGAACACCATCCGGATATCTCCAGTGCACTACAGAGCTTCAGTTTGATCACATACTACAGACTACTGTTAGGTAGGTTTTGTACACTTAAGACACTGGGGAGCTAAACGCAGCCCACTTCGAGTATAACTGTGGGTGTAGTGACTGTAGTGGGGTGTGTGTTCATCAGAATGAGCTTCAGAAAGTTAAATATACAGGTCTGAAGATTAATAAAAGATGAACTCACTCTAGAGGATCAGTTTTAGAGTGAAATAGCCGAGGGGAGCTAACAGCTAGGCTAACCGTATCTCAGGTGAACTGAGCAGCGTTAGCAGCAGCTAGCTCTAAACAGTGGATACATTAATAACAGCTCTGAGGTAAATGTGAGGTAACTGGTCATGTGACTGTATTAGTATACTACACTGTAGGTCAGAACTTGTTACTGTACTGTGTACCACACAAAGGGGGCGTATACAGTGTGCGGTACATACTACTGTAGTATACAATGTGCGGTGTAGCAGTGTACCATCACTTATTTGACTAAGTGAGATATTCTGAAATTGGACTGAATTGGACTGTTGGTGGAAAATGAGCCAGCACCGCGAGCTTTGCCGTTAGCGGGCCAACAGTGGTGCGCTAACCTCTTGCTATCAGGGCTAGCTAGTGGCCTACAGTTCCAAACGTCGTAGTATGGATTCACCTTCAATACCACTGAAGTGTAGATGGTAAAAACTCTGCAGTGTTTGTGCTGTGGAAGGCTAGGCTAAGCTAGCGCTAATGTAGATAGCAAAAGAAAACACTACTACACACCACACAACCGGCTCATGTCAAGCTAATCATGCTTAAATAGCGTTTGGAGGGCAACACATTAGCCCCTTTAAAGTGAGGGATGCTGCTCCTTATGGTTGTTGACTGCGTGAGCGGCCATGTTCATATGCTGAATTTGGGATTGAGGACATCTTCCCAACTTTCCAAGTAGAAATTCCCAGTTGGGTGGGTCTAGTCGTTGAAATACCAGTTAGCTGGGTGCAAGTTAGCACTCATAAAACTAACATGCAAACCAGCTAGCTATGGCAAGTGTGGTTGTTAAATGGCATTAGCATGTTTAGGAGCGCTAACTGGAAGGTAGCATGTGTAGCATTCAAACTTCTTAATGACCTCGCAATTCATATTCAGTGAACAACGGACAAAACGGATTAGCATTTATAGAAAATAACATAAGTTTTAATGCCAGAGAAAATATGAATATGAAAAACAACAAAATGATCCATGACCTCAGAAGTGACATCGCCCCCTGCTGTTTACGTTCAAAACTGCAGCTAATAATGAATTGGAGGTTAGCATATTACAGGTTCAAAAATATGATATCTTGCCAGGTAAATCTATTTTATATCTAGCTAGCATATCTTAAAATTCTTATTTTTAAGGTTGATGTAAGCTAATTTTAAGTCTGTTGAACTTGATTCCAGACTTTAACACCTTTTCATTCATTCTAATTACCCAACGTGCTCACTATCTATATTGGCAGATAATATGGCTTGTTTAAGAACATTCATAAAATAAGCCTAATATTAGTATAGCGAGAAAATTTGCCGTACTAAAATCACTTAAAGTGAAAAACTACTAGAAATAGTTAAATAATCTTCAAATGACTTTCTGAAGTTTAAAATGAGATAATTAAGATCATTTGCCCAGTCACGCTATACTTTAGGCAGTGTTTGAGCAGCATAGCGAGCTGAGTTACCTCCATATTGGCTAATATTTTTAATATTTGATGTTTTAACACCATTTTTAAAATGTTTTAACTTGATTTTTTTGAGTGTACAAAAGAAACAAGATGAAAAGTAAACAAAAACGTTGCCAAAAGTAGAAATTGGTGTTAATATCTTATGAATGTCGAGGGAGTTTCAGTCGTCACGCCAGTAATTTCGAATCCACAGCTGAAATCGAAAGTTGAATTGAATTCAGTGAATTGTGATTTAACAGGTTTTGAGTGTAACCAGCAGATGGCGCAGTTCTGTCGCGTGTCCCTTTTGTCCTTTTGGGCGGCTGGTTTTTGGTTGGGAGCTGATTGTGAGGGATATAAAGGGCTTTCATCTTTAATTAACTTTCATCTTAAGTGAACTTGTGTTTTCACATAGCAGCTCTTCATTACCAGACAATACAAGTACAGCCAGCTCGGACGTGTGAAACCACTATGGCGCACGAACGGCGTCCGTAAAAACACAGCTGGAATTCTGTTTTTATGTTTCCCGGTTTCCGTTTGTGTAGCTAACAGCGCTAAACGGATCTTGCTGTTGTCGTTTTTGATCGTCTTGTTTGATCCCTATATAAATATTGTTGTTGATTATTTAAAGATGATTATTAGCCTTTGATGTTCTCTTTGTGTTGTACTCACGTAACGTCGCTTGTATTTTCCTCATTTCCGGCTTTTCCAGGCGTCGCATTTTTGTCCTGTAGGTGTTCGGAATGGTGGTGAAACTAAATAAAAGCTGTTTCGTGTTTCTTTTTTATAAACTCTATAAAATCTTTGTTTATGTTCCGCTCGTTGATGCTTCAAGGTGTTCATGGTGCTTACTGAAATATCTTAAATTACATCATCACGGAGCATCAGGAAAATTCTGTCCTTCAATACCAAATTTTAATATCTGGTTAATTATTCTTAGTTATGGAATTAAAACTAAATTTACATTTGGAAATAATGGTTTGGAATCTTGAAATAGTGGCGATTGTTTTCTCAGAAATGTCAAAATAATTGAAATATTGACTTAATAATTCTTAATAATTTGAGATATATCTCAATGTTGAAATAAAAAAATGACCAAATTTCAAGTAATAAATTTAGTAACAGAATTAGTAATAGTTATCATTGCAGAACAAACGAGCAAACATGCTGTTAACAGATGACAGTTCCCAATTTTAACAAAATATTTACCTATCTTCTTGGGGTTTTTGAGATTAGACCAAATTCTCAATGATAAAATAAAGAATTCCTAAATTTCAAGTAATTTCAAAATTAAGAATTATTTTTAGGTTTTTTACATTTTAAAACAAACAAGCAAACATGCTGTTAACAGATAAGCTGTTAACCCAATTTTAACAAAATTTCTTTAAAAAAAACTAGTCACTATTTTGGCATAAAATTTTAAGCGACTAGCTCATTGTTAGCTAGTCAATACTTTGAGAAAATGATTATGTCATTATTAAAAAGGATAAAATTACAGCCTTTAAAAGTTGGGTACTTTTAGAACTGATATTTTTGGTACTAATTTGAGTGTATAAAAGCACCACAATGAAAATTAGACACCAAAATATATATAATTTGTAAAATAACAATTAATATACCATCATTTTCTCATCCTAAACTGACTTACCTTAGGATAAACTCTTTAGAAACGGTTTATACAGAGACTGTATCTATGTATCTATGTATGTTCTATGTGGAACCATGAGTTCTGTATGGTTTTATTCGGCCCCAGTGTTCTCGATAGTTACGAGCCTGACCTACCTACAGAAGAACTCCTATTTCAAAAAGGCTCTACAGCTCTGTAAATAAATCAGAACCCACTCCAGCTTCTTCCTAACTCAGCATCTCCACATGTACAGCAGGTTCTTAGTGAGGAACAAAAGGTTGGGTTCTAGCTTTACTGCAGATACAGATAAAATAGTCCCCCAAAGAAACATATTATTTCCAGGTTTGTGAGATGGCGTGTCACGCCACACCCCTCTGGATGACTTTTTACCGGGGGCTGTATTAATCAGAGGCTCTGACGCTGCTTAAATCCATTCACGGTGGAGGGATACACGTGGGGTGCTATGAAGCAACATGGTCCTATAGGAGGTCTATATGAAGACGCCCAAGACAAAAAGTAGTTCCGGCAGCTTTAGTGTACAGCAAGCACTGTTACTCAGCAAAGAGGTCATGAAAATGTTATACAGCCTTCAAACAAACAAACAAACAAACAAGCTGTTAACAGACAGCAGTGCCCAATCACAGTGTGGCTGGAATTAACCAGAATATTATTTATTAGGATTAATTAATTCATTAATCTAACATTCCTCTTAAACCCTACCAGTCTTATTCTAAAGCAGGAGAGACTACGAATGACCCACATGACCCGCTCACCTATATACAGGTAGTGCTCTGGAATCTTCCCGCACTAGAGATGCGAACACTCTCCAGATTATATAATAATAAATTACACTGAACCAGTTTCTCTACCCCATATACAAGACACGGTACGGTAAAGGGATGTTCCACCATCATTCTGCTCAATTAAACACTTAACACGTAAACAGAGTCCGAGCTCCTCACAGTGGTGGTGAAGGTAACCAGACGTCCCCTCTAAAAGCTCCCTCACAGGAAGTTCCTACATGAGGGGGTTCTGAATACGCTGCCTGATGTCTGAGACGCTGTTTATGATAGTGTGGAGAAGATCTCAGCCTTAAACTCCATTCATGGTGGAGGGATACATGCTGCAGGGCGCTGTCAGGTCAAATAGTCCCCCACAGTGAACTTAGTGTTTCCAGGTTTTCCAGATTTTCATCATCAACATTCCATACACACTCAGACGACACGTGTAGGTTCACTCTGGTGGTTCTAGATAGTATATACATTGTCTATATTTATATACACATATATTTATATACACATATATATATATATATATATATATATATATATATATATATATATATATATATATATATATGTGTGTGTGTGTGTGTGTGTGTGTGTGTGTGTGTGTGTGGGTGTGTTCTAGACATGGAGAACCCTAGTTACCATCACAACCATTGTAAAGAACCATCTCACACCCGCTCTCGATCTCTCTGTTTACACCGTTAAAGATACTTAAATTTTGGTGGACCTCCCCTTTAACGTCTGCTCAGACTCTCAGTTTAACCCAAACCATCCGGGACGATCATGATACACTTCCGGTCCGAGCCGTCAGAATCCGTCAGACTGCGCTCTGAGCTTTCCTGAGTCATGTGGTGGGAGACTTCTTCCCCTTGGAGACCACCACAGCCTCCTCCCCGACCTGGTCCTGGATCAGCAGAGAGATGGCGCCATCCAGCTGCCCGGTAGCTGCCAGCGCCACCACCGCTTTCTCAGTCGGGAAGCCCATCTTCTCCAGCTGCTGCAGCCTGGACACAGAGAGACGGCACTCTTTAAAACACAGCCGGAACCAGAAGGGGTTCTGTGGAGCCATGCCCAAAACATTCACAGTCAGCGTCTCAGACAGGAGTCAGCGTATTCAGAACCGCCTCATGTAGGAACTTTCTGTTAGAGGAGCCTTTACAGGGGGACGTCTGGTTACCTTCACCACCACTGGGAGGAGCTCTGACTGTGTTTACACCTCACACGTTTAGTCCACAGGTGCTCAGCTGGAAACTGACTGTCACTGTCTAAGGCCCGATCCCATTTCTGATTTTTACCCCTACCCCGTGTTAACGAGTGTAACACCCCTCCCCCCTATGAAACGGGACAGCCCTTCAAGAACCGGATCCGTTATCAGGTGTCGTCAGAGGCTTTTATGTAAACACATCAATCAATCAAACGAGTCACCCAATAAACAAGAGCACAGACAGAAACGACAGGACTTCATTACCAGGCTGCTAGCGGTGCTCTGTAGGCGACCCTGCCAGTCTGCAGTGCCAGCCGAGGAGGTTGGAGTTCAGCTCCTCACTGCTTAAACTCAGTTAGGGCATCATGTGACTTCAAAGAGGCGGACGACCATTATTTATTATCTCCACCCAGAATTCCTCAGTGGTATGAAGCTGAGCTTTTTAATCTCCAGCTTCATGATCCAGTCTCCCCGGTCCACCTTAAATGGTGCAGCTGTCTCAGGTACCAGACTAACTGCTGCACCATTTTAGGTGGGACGGGAGATTCCGCTAGGTGGTGCCGAGACATCAGCGTATCACTAGTGATCTTTACACATGTTATGAAGAAAATTACCCCAAAACGCTGTTACCATGGTGATCTTACAGTACAGCGGCTTTAAAAGAGACATACTCATATTTATGGGTCTCTTTGGTCGCTTGTGCCGATGACTCGCAGGGCATTCTGGGAATTTTCTTCTAACTCTCCGTTAGGAAAATCTCAGTTTGAAAGTCCAGGTAACCCTAACACTTCGCCCCACCCCTCCACCTCAACACCAACCATGACAACCCTACTACCCCTAGACCTGAACACGTCAAACGGGAGGGGTCGGGTGAGTGTTGGGGGTAGCGGTGAAATGGGATTGGGCCTAACTGTGCATTAGTAGCTTCCGTGTCTTAGTTAACGTTCCCCAGCTTCTCCGGTCTGGAGCTTCTCCTGGTTTCTATTGGGGGGGGGGGGGGGGGGGGGGGGGGGGGGGGGGGGGGGGGGGGGGGGGGGGGGGGGGGGGGGGGGTGGGGGGGGGGGGGGGGGGGGGGGAGGTAAGGGGGGTTTCTGTTATCTGTATTACTGAAGCTCTGTATTCACTGTGTACAGCTCAGGAGTATGGGAGAACGGTTCAGGCGTCAGCCAGCTATTCATCACCCCCGAGTGTGGGAGGGGGACGTCTAGCACCTTTTCACCACGGAACACACATAGAATGGTGATACTAGACGGTTCTAGACACAGCTGGGGAGACGGGGGTCTGAAACCTCGGATCTCTGCTGGTTAAGACTGAATGTTCCTCACTTTGATGTAATTAAATCCGGAAACGCACAAAGCACTAAGTCCGGATTCAGCCGGTTCTGAGACCGCTTCTTCCTCCAGGCCACTAGTGGTGTCAGTGTATATGTGCAGGTTTAGATATACTACATGTGAAGTGCTTAGTGATGGTGGGAGTGAGGGTGTGGATGGATCCATGGAGCTGAGTGATGATGACATAGGTGATCCCGAGCTGGAATCCTGTGGGCCCCTGTATCCGAGTATTCGTGTTTGTTCCACAGGCCAGCCAATCAGAACAGAGAGGCCCAATAATGAAAGCAGCCTGTTTAACTCAAAGCCGTAAAACTACTGTGCGGGTACGTGGGCCCTTTAAGATGTGCCCCCCACTCACCTTAGAGAGGAAACGGAGGATTTGGGCACCTCCACTTTGTCCGCCGTGCCCTCGGGGGCATCCTGTAGCGACGCCAGTATTCCCGCCCTTAACAACTGCTCCTCCAGGAGCTGCGTGTCTGTTGCCACGTGGGGCTCACGGTGCCACTCTGGGGCGGATTGTTGCCACGGCTGCAGGAGAGAGTGATCTTCCAGTTGAGACCGGCTCGTAGATGCCGTAGGTCCCATATGAGCGGGCTGGATGTACAGGTCAGGTCTGAAACGAGAAACATGAAGCACTCCGAGTCCTTCACCACCAAAAGCAAGGAGCAGGAAACCTCACTCGTCTGGAGCCAGAAGATATTAGATGAGGCTCAGCTTCTATATTAACTGAGCTTGTGTTCTCACATAGCAGCTATTTACCATCAGACAACTCAGATGTGTGAAACCACTCTGACGCACCAACGGCATCCATCAAACCACGCAAGCGTTTTTCCTGTCCTGCAGAGCTTACACATTCACAACACACATGGAAGAAGCTCTACTGAAGCCAAATCAATTTAGAAAACTGTGAATATAATTATCTAAAATGAAAATAAGCCCACCAGACAAAAAATTAGACCCCTAGCATGTTTAAGGTGGTAGTACTCTCGGGCTCCTGCAGATGGCGCTGCACGAGCATGATGGGTCTATAAACCCCTGCGGGGTGTGAGTGACGGGATCCATAGATTGGAAGGAGGTGCTACAGTGCAGGGAATGTCTCGTTCCATGTGTGGAAAATGTCTCCAGAGCAGATGCT
>JAMWET010003842.1:0-5000 GCA_024036415.1 Prochilodus magdalenae
ACCTGGGTGAACCCTTGGTGCTATGATAGCCATCAGCCAGGGCGAGGGAACACAGAACGAATGTATTATTAAAAGGCCATCTGTTTAGCTTCACACAATCTGATACGCTGTAGCCCAGTTCCACCTGTGTCCAAACACTGTACCCATCTCTGCCTGCCTGGGACTCCAACATAGAACAGACCTCCCTTCCATTCCGGGCCGTGTCAACCAGGATTTACCTTCAGGATTACACCGTTACATCCTAGTCTCTCTGGGAAAAGTTGTCCAAATCTGTCCATCATATCACGATGGAGGCCTTTTCACTCTTACCAGCAGCGTGAGGAAAGATTGATTTTGCCTCGGTTTGCTTAAAACAACACAGGCCTACGTGCATACTTTATCAACATGCTTATGCAAAAAAGAGGCAGAAGAAAAAACGAAAGGTCTCCGTAAACAGCTTGAAGCTTTTTGGGCCTCCGTTGTCTCCAGGCAACAGCGAGCAAGAGCTGCGTGCCGTTGGCGTGGGCGGGCCGCTCATTAGAGAAGGCTTGTTTTCTTATCTGGGCGAGCTGGAGCCAGGGCGGAATGGCTATGGAAATTAACCCCTTCTTCAGGAATGGGCGAGCTGTAATCTCCAAAGCATGTCCATTTTCGAACGGGCCAGTTCATGCAAGGTTACATGTCTGTGGGAAAGGGGGGAGAAATCTGAGTGGCTGGGAAGCATGCATGCATGCCCCCTTCCAGCTGTGCAACTCAGCTAAAGTGTTGGTCTGGAGGCCATGGCTAACGGGCTTCGGGATGTGAATAAACAAACGCAAAAATACCGTATACATCTGTAGAGAATGAAGCATGGAAGAAAGTAGCAGAGATACTGCTGGGGTCTCTGAGGAGTTGGGTCACTCGATAGCTAGCTAGGTTAGCCAGCATGTTCACCAGCCAATATGCTTTCAAAACCAGCTAACTTTCCTGAACCTTGTACACACTTACACACCACAATGTGAGTGGCCTCAAACACACCCACAAGAGACAAACTGGAGGGAGGTAAGCAATGGTTAGTCTATGTTCACACTAGGAGGCAATGACAAGCAAGCAATGATCTCTTATGGGAGTACAAGATTTGTAGTCACAATTTAATAACATGCGACAAATCAAGGTGAGATTTTCTGGACTCTATGCAACTGAATTCTAATGCTGCAAAGTGACATTGTAAACGACTGGTACCAAGAAATATTTCAGACCAACCATAGGCATGGAGTCCCCAGCTTCTGCTCACTAAGCTTTTAGTTCTTACCAGCATCTGGTTCCAGTTCTCAGCAGTGTGGTGGTGAACATGGAGGAGAAGCTCCTAACCGCTGTTTCTTCTCTCCAACGTTTATATGATACATCTTTTACATAGTAGAAGATATTGTTAGTGTCTCTGGTGAGTTAGGTCACTTGATAGCTAGCTAGGTTAGCCAGTATGCTAACTTATTCCTCTTTGCCCAGTTTATATGATGCATCGTTTTACATATACATTAGTAGAAAGTAGAGGATATTATTGGTGTCTCTGGAGTTAGGTCACTCAATAGCTTGCTAGGTTAGCCAGCTTGGTAACTGGCCAATAAAGCCAGTTAGGTTTCCTATTGTTGTAGTTTCCCAAAGGAACATTGTAATTTGTAATGGCTGTGATTGCATTTAAATTCAATTTTTGCCACATTGGTCTGCTCTTGATATACAGGGGTTGGACAATGAAACTGAAACACCTGGTTTTAGACCACAATCATTTATTAGTATGGTGTAGGGCCTCCTTTAGCGGCCAATACAGCGTCAGTTCGTCTTGGGAATGACATATACTGCGTCCTGCACAGTGGTCAGAGGGATTTTAAGCCATTCTTCTTGCAGGATAGTGGCCAGGTCACTACGTGATGCTGGTGGAGGTTTGTCCTTCTTGGTGGTATGCTGACATTACCCTGGATACCGTGGCTCTTGATACATCACAAAGACTTGCTGTCTTGGTCACAGATGCGCCAGCAAGACGTGCACCAACAATCTGTCCTCTTTTGAACTTTGGTTTGTCACCCATAATGTTGTGTGCATTGCAGTATTTTGAGCAAAGCTGTGCTCTTACCTGCTAACTGAACCTTCACACTCTGCTCTTACTGGTGCAATGTGCAATTAATGAAGATTGGCCACCAGGCTGGTCCAATTTAGCCATGAGACCTCCCACACTAAAATGACAGGTGTTTCAGTTTCATTGTCCAACCCCTGTATCTGAACCTGTAAATTGAATGCAAATGTGATTTCTTACATAACCAACTATATCAACAATCAGTGCACATTTGTCTTCAACATTGTGATGTATTCCATTGGGGAAATGCCTGGACAGGATTTTACTGCATTGCGAACATTAGCAAACATCGAGTTAGCCCCTATAATGGACATGGAGGTCTACCTGCGTCATGCAACACATTCGCATCATATGAGGGGGCTGAAATCCTGGTAGGCGGAGGAGGAGAAGGAAGAACAGTATGAAAATCCTGTACCAGCCTATTTTCCGTTTTCCCCACTTCAGATATACGCTGATGTAACTAAACCATAGTAGGCATTATAAGGTGAACTACACTGCGATCCATCAAGAAAAGCACTGCATCTACAAACCCTGCAGAAAGAGAAACGTGTATCACTGAGCTGCACACAAATGAGAGAGAATCTCTCAGCCGGCCCTGTGCAGGTCCGTGCAAACCGAAAGGCAAAGAAGGCGAAATATTTAATGAATGTTTGTGCAAGACTCACGATAAAGCCTTGCCAGTACGCAGTTCCTCTCTCCCTCTAAACCAATAATGCACAGAGAAACGTCAACGGTTGGAAGTATTTCAGATAAAACACTGGTAGGAGATTAGAATACTTGGGAGGACATTTCAGCCGTGTTTCTTCTACTTTAACCGCTCAGATGAGCGTGATTCATGGTTTCCTGTGTGAAGTTTTCACCCCTGATCCGTATCTGAAGGAGGGCAAGCTGACACAGCAGCAGAGCAGAAGAAAGCCGCTCTTTTTTCTCGACAGTCCTGGACATTATGTCTATTTCACGCTGGTTCAAAGTCTTGGGTCTTAAGTTTGGCCTCGAAATGCATGTTTCGTTTTGAATCTCAGCCTAGTGCGAAGCCCTAATGCACAAGAGATAAAGTAATCTCCAGTGGCCCTGGATCAAAGGACGCGCTGATTTAATTGCTCACATGCTGTAAAATGAGTCATTAATAAGTGTTTGGGTTGCTCAACACAGACCAATGGAAAGCATTTGTATAAGCAAAGCTGATTCCAGTGAGCGATAACCTAACAAAGACATCATTCATCTTCTTCAGCATATGGAGGCCACTCATGGAGTCTCGGAGCAGCTTGCCCAGCTTGTATGAGCTATTGGGGGACCCTCTGGTCACTTGTCAGATGTCAGTGAACATCTTGGCTAAATTTGAACCTGTTTTTAATGCAGACGAAGCAAGAGAGGTCAGCATCAAGGCTCTGCTACGTTTGGGGACCTCTCTGTTGGACAAGTCACTGCAAGCAAGTTATGTGGTGATGTAGTATCTTCTATGTTCAATGAGCATTTTACAATGGTAGCATGTCCAACCTGAGGACTGTGCAGATTTTTGAGTATGCACTACACACTACATACTCAAACGCTAGTTGGTGTTAGTATTAAGTGCACAATTGGGACCCACCTCCAACTTCAACAAGCTAATTAACACACCTGAAATTTAGGCCTGGGCTCCTGATGCCACGGTCCCTCTCACTAAACAATCTGCAGCCGAAGGATTGGGCTACTTTTCCCTCTGCTCAGGGGGGCTTACCTTAATCAACTCACACATCTGAGGTCCAACATGCAGCTTACAAATCACAAGACCACAGAGGCTTACTGATCTGCTAATGTGTGTGTCCATGTGTGTGAGTGAGTGAGAGAGTGTGTGAGAGATTTGTGTGAGGGAGTTAGAGCATGTGTGAGTGAGTGTGTGCACGAGAGTGTATGTGAGAGTATGTATGAGTGAATGTGTGTCACTGAGTGAGCGAAAGCATGTGTAGGAGAGTGTGTGCACGAGAGTGTGTGTGAGAGTATGTATGAGTGAATGTGAGTGAGCGAGAGCATGTGTAGGAGAGTGTGTGCACGAGAGTGTGTGTGAGAGTATGTATGAGTGAATGTGAGTGAGCGAGAGCATGTGTAGGAGAGTGTGTGTGTGAGAGAGTGTGTGAGAGTATGTATGAGTGAATGTGAGTGAGCGAGAGCATGTGTAGGAGAGTGTGTGCACGAGAGTGTGTGTGAGAGTATGTATGAGTGAATGTGAGTGAGCGAGAGCATGTGTAGGAGAGTGTGTGTGTGAGAGAGTGAGCACGGGCATTTGTGTGTGAGAGAGAGTGGGTGTGAGAGAGTGAGTGAGAGCATGAGTGTGTGAGCGAGAGCATGTGTGAGTGAGTGTGTGAGAGAGTGTGTGTGGGAGTGAACAAGAGCAAGTGTGTGTGAGAGAGAGTGAGCGAGGGCATCTGTGTGGGTGAGTGTGTGAGAGAGTGAGCCAAGGCATGTGTGTGTGAAAGAGAGTGAGCGAGGTTGTGTGTGTGTGTGTGTGTGTGAGAGAGTGTGTGAGAGATTTGTGTGAGTGAGTTAGAGCATGTGTGAGTGAGTGTGTGCACGAGAGTGTGTGTGAGAGTATGTATGAGTGAATGTGTGTGACTGAGTGAGCAAGAGCATGTGTAGGAGAGTGTGTGTGTGAGAGAGTGAGCATGGGCCTGTGTGTGTGAGAGAGAGTGTATGTGTGAGAGAGTGAGTGTGAGCATGAGTGTGTGTGAGTGTGTGAGCGAGAGCATGTGCGCAAGAGAGTGTGTGTGAGAGAGTGAGTGACAGCATGTGTGTGTGAGAGCGAGAGCATGTGTGTGTGTGTGAGAGAGTGTGTGGATGCTGGTTTAGGTTACTGAAACAATGGATATGTGTACAGTCCTGTGAGGAGCACATATCGACTGCTCACAGTTATGGGTGTTATTTAACAGCGTCGGGCTCA
>JAMWET010003842.1:7500-20000 GCA_024036415.1 Prochilodus magdalenae
TTTTGCTTTGCTCAGTTGGTCATAGATAATGTAGCATGATGCCAGCAAACAGTGCTAGTGATGCAAAGTGTCATTCTTGCATACATACATACTATATATGTATGTGTATGTAATTATATTTACCACATAGAATTTGTGTTTGTTATAAATATCGATGTCATTAAAGTGTCTGGCTGTATTCCAACATGTTCAAACCTTTTAGTTAGTGCAACTCTTCAGTCTCAAATTCTATACATCTTGTTAACCACCCAGCATTAATTCACTTTAAAATGTTTTTCAAATATGAGGTGAAATGAAGTTTAGAAAAAAAAAAACACAACTCATTTCCTTAGATAAACAAATGTAATTCTCCTTACTAAAACAGCAATTTCTGCAAGAACTCAGTTTCATATAACTATTTTAGCTATTTGAACAACAAAATAAAGCAAATGCTCAAAAAGCTTTTTAAAAGGTACAAAATAAATGTATCACATGTCCAGCAAACCTTTAGGACATGCAGTATGCTTTGCTAAACCATAAATGAAAAAAAAACCTGCCACACCAGAGAGCTGGTGATCTTTATACTATTTATGCTGAATTTTTCTTTTGTAGGCTGTAATTCTGTTATAAACGTAGAATTTAAGGTTCTTCCAGTCCCGGTTTTTAAGAGCTTCTGGTTCAGCCCTTAAACACTTCTCACAGTCACTCTTTGATGGTACAATACAAGAGGTAAGGAATCGATTCATGTGCCTTTCCACTGCCTGCACCTCTGTCTGCTGCCAGGGTGTTTTCTTCGGAGTGACTTTACCTGCAAGTGGTTAAAACAACAAATTTGTAACTGAAAGAAAAAGGAACAGTGTGTGCAGGAATTAAGATTCAAAATAGGAAAATAAAGAAAATTATAATCAATAATAAGTAAGGATAAATTCTTCCATCGAGTTAACAAAGACAGGTGAACTGTGGTGTCTGGCGCCACATCTTAGCAGCAGACACTTTTAGGTCCTGAAGATAAATGGCTACACAGAGTTCTAGAGGGATGGCTATATAGAGGTAGAGGGATGGTTGAATTTAAAGAGGAGAGGGACAGCTACACAGAAGGAGTGATAGAGGGATGGGTAGATGGACAAAGAGGGAGAGGGATGACTAGATGGAGTGGTAGATGGATTAATAGACAGAGTGGTAGAGGGTTGGCTAGAAAGTCAGAGTGATAGAGAGAATGGCTAGATAGAGTGGTAAAGGGAACAGCTAGATAGAGTGGTAAAGGGAACGACTAGATAGACAGAATGGTAGAGGGAATGGCTAGATAGACAGAGTGGTAGAGAGAATGGCTAGATAGACAGAGTGGTAGAGGAAATGGCTAGCTAGAGTAGTAGATGGATGGCTAAATAAACAAAGCCCACAGAGGTGACTAGACAGACAGAGTGGAGGAGCGATGGCTAAACAGATTGGGGAAGAGGGGTGGCTAGACAGACAGAGTGGTAGAGGGATGGCTAGACAGACAGAGTGGTAGAGGGATGGCTAGACAGACAGTGGTAGAGGGATGGTTAGATAGAGAGAACACAGAAAAGTGTAAACATTGCACCTTTAGAGGAACGCATAACGCTCGCTCCTGAAGGCCTCTCATCAGACGTTTGTTCGCAAGTGTTGTGTGGTGGTGGCATGTCATTCCTCAAGCTAGGAGGAAGTGTCTCCACAGCTGATGCTTCTAGAAAAAAAAAGAAATTATAAACTCAAAATAATGTATTGCTTATCAGTTCAAATTATTTGAAATTATGACTGCCATTACAGTATGTCTGATTTAAGTTTTTTTTTACATCACTGTAGCTTTGAAGTCAATCATTAAGTTCATGTTCTTCAATCATGTGCACATTCGCTTTACTGACAATTCACCAACCCAAACCTGTGTATATGGTTCTAAATAGGGCATATTGTAATAGGGTCCACAGCAACAAAAATGCCCTTCTGTTGTCCAAAAAATGTTTTAAACCATATACAACAGATTCTTCATTAATATCAAGCACCATTTCACCATGCAAATAATCAAAAATTATATATATACCTACCCATGATTGTAGATGAACAACTTCCCTCCTGCATGGTCATCACTTCCTCATCTTCAACCTCATCATCTTCACCACTGTCCAGAACTTTTTCTGTAGAAATCATTACAGTACAGCTTCATAATGTCATTAAACAAAAAGTAATAGACAGTAATCACAGGAATTCAAAACATACCATCTGGTTCTATCCCAATTTCATCCAAGTTCTTGCCCTGAAACTCAGCTATTCTTCCTTGCTCAAGCGCCATTAGAATTTTACTAATCTTGGCAAGTTGCAGGGTCTTCTCAGGGAGCCGATAGAATTCACGATGGATTCTTATGTCATGTCCAAGAAAGTTGGCCAGCTGGTCCATCTCTGTGTTTGTCATGTTCAACACTGTTGAAAGGGTTGCAGCATGCTTTCGTAGTCTGGTAGAGGTCAGTGACTTGGAACACTTGGCACCACACACCTTCGCAAAGCCACGGATACAGTCTGAACCTCTGAAATGTGTCATGGCTTCTGGTCTTGCAAACATATAACCATTGTCTTTTAGAACCCCACAAGCCTTTCTCTGCTTAACAAGGAGTTCTAGTGCACAGAGCATTTTTGGAGTCAGAAGAACTGGAACAGGACGACCACGTTTCCCCCTGATGACAATCCTTGAGAAGTGTCTGCAGAGTTTTTTTTCCACTTCGGAAAGCGCCCAATCGATGTCCTCATGCGAATCAGATGTGTCTCTTAATGAAAAGGCAGATAAAGGCATGCTTGCCACCTCTCCTTCCCTGCGCCGGTTAAAGAGAATGATCTGGGCCAGACACACCTTTGCAAGCTCTGCCCAGGCTTTTGTAGAGGGACTTTGAGAGAGTGAATTGTAACACTCATCTTGTACTTGACTGAGATATGCATGCATTTTTTGGACATCTTGGGTAAAGGGCATGAGAGCAGGCACATTCCACTTTGCTTCTCTGATGTTCCTCAATGCTGTAGCCGAGATCAGCTCATTCCACTTCTCAGAATGGACGGCTTGAAACTCACAGGCATTCTTCACAAGGACTTCGCTGTTGGAGATTAAACCCTGAGCCTTCAAGAGTTTGCTTACCTTAACCAGAGCATTTCCAAGTTTGTTTGCTAATGATGGAATCAAGAACTTGTTTGTTTCACTGTCATAGCCACATGTCAACTTGACAGCTTTGATGGTCTCCAAGTACTTCTTTGGATTTATGAGATCTTCCATTTTTTTTAAGGTGGTAACTCTCCTGGCATTGTGAACCAACCTTCCTAGTTCTCGCATCTTCTCTCGCACGCACTGTTGATTCTTGGCTGATGTCCCACCTTTGTTTAATAAGTGCTGACCGAGATCAATGATTACTTGGTCATGTTTTACTATATCTGTGATCGGGTCAGGATTCATGGCACTAATTACTCCCCAGAGTTTTTTATTAATGTTTGAAGGCACCGCCCCCGTGTATGTACACAGGGACTGAACACGGTTCTTTCCTGGTTTAGGGGTAACTGATGCAGGTCTAAGTGTACAACTACGCATATGTCGCCACAGGATCTTTCTAGTAAAAAGTCCTTGACAGTATGCACAGTGCATGAAGTCACTTCCCTCTGTTTCTTTAGGTGGTCGTTTAAATGGCACCAGCTGTCCTTTCCCTGACTCCATAACAGCAGCATTGTGAGCATAGTTTCCTCTGTTGCGAATAAAATCTAGCTGTTTTTTTCTCTCTTTGGAGCCCTTTGTAAAGCTTAAAGCTTTAGATACGTCAGATTCCTTTGCATGTGCATGTTCAAGATGCCTTGCCATCTTAGCAAAAGGTTTACAGCAATACAAGCAGTAATGCCTCTTGTCATAGAGTCTCTTGCCGTCTCTTTTTTTGCAAGCACCAACAACTATGCTGTCATTTATGCTGTGACTTGAACAGGGGTCTTCAGATGCTGCAATGGCTTCAGAGGTCTGGCTGTTCCATTCAAAGTTAATTTTGTGTGATGTTGTGGAGTCACAGGGTGGGAGACTCTCTGAGTCTGAGACATCCAGTATATTATCTAGAGACTTTTTTGTTCTTAGGTTTGACTCATCACTGTCACTTTCAGAAGTGGTATCCGGAACATAGTCATCAGAACTCTCGGGTGTAGATTCATCTGAAGTAGTATTAAACAGGTCACCAGAATCTTCAAGATTTGTGTTTTTTATCTAAAAAACAAGCAATCAGAAGTATGTGAAGCAACAACAATTAGACAATTATTTAATCAGTACACCGACTGACATGCAATCAAGGTAACTATTTTGATTAGGAAAAAAATGCTTGTCATTTTTCAAAATTGCTTATTTTCACTATTTACATTAGAATACGCTGATAAATTCGATCTAAAAAACTATATCTGATGACATTATTTTTAAAACAAAGTTTTTACTATTAGTATACTGCAGTATACTATTTTGAACCAAATATTTCATCACTTAAAAACATAATCCACAAAACAATTGAAAATATAAATAACTGATGACTGCACCTTGAAACAGTTCAGTACACCAGGACTTTGCATTACTTACTATGACGCTTTTAGTCCGTCTCAGTCTTGGTACCAAAATTTCATTATTTTCGAAATCTGTTATGAACTGCAAATAAAAGCAAGAGTATGAATAACATTTTACATGAATATAGTGACTGCAATTAAATAAACACAACTCAAAAAACTAACAAGGGAAAAACTAAAACAGGCATTCACACATCCTGAGCAGCAGTTGTGGGGACCTTTCACAAATAATGCTACAGTTTGGGTTAACAATAGCTCTTTTCCAAACACTCGTGACGTCACTACAACAGCAGTTGTGGGGACCTTTTGAAACACAATGATACAGTCCCTTATGGGGACCAGTTGTCTACCACCGTTCATATACACGTCCTACTCAGAAACTGAGTAAATGTGAGTTGTGGGGACGCCGCGAGTGTTTAGAATGGAGCGACTGTTAACCAAGAAAACAACTTCCTGTGAAGATTCAAATCTGCCCTAAATGTCCCACTAACTCTAAACTATAAAGATACATCCCATTAAACCCATGGCTGCACTAATTCACAAACAAGTACCACCACAAACTGCACCCCTCCTCCTTTCAGCTGCCTAATAAACAACAAAAACGTGATGGAGAGACTGTAGAAGTAAACCAGAAGTGATTAACATGATCATACCTCCTGAGAAGTGCTGTTTGGAGAAGTAGCATCAACCATCCGAGTCTCTGACTGGACGGAGGGACTGGAGTAATCAACTGCCATTCTATTAGCGGTAACGTCGGTCGACTGTAAACACATTTTATAAAGACAACATGTTAGAATTTGAAAACAGAACAACAAAAAAATTGGTCAACTAGGAATTAATACTGCACCAACAACAAATAAAATGACCATTTGTTTAGTAAACATCTCCAAAATGAAAGGCATAACAACTTGGAGCAGATTTTAGAGACTAAAATGAAAATTTGGAGTAAAATTTCTAGGGTTAGGGTTAGGGTTAGCGTTACAGCAGTTGTGGGGACCTTTCACACACAATGATGCAGTCTTGGTTAAGAGTCGCTTGTTTTCTATCACGGTTCACATACACGTCCTACTCAGATACTGAGCGAATGTGAGTTGTGGGGACGCTGCGAGTGTATAGAATGGAGCGACTGTGAAACCAAGCCCTAAATGAGAACTTCCTGTAAAGATTTAAATCTGCCCTATATCACAAAAAGTAACATGATCATACCTCCTGAGACTGAGAAGTGCTGTTTGGAGGAGTAGCATCAACCATCCGAGTCTCTGACTGGACGGAGGGACTGGAGTAATCAACTGCCATTCTATTAGCGGTAACGTCGGTCGACTGTAAACACATTTTATAAAGACAACATGTTAGAATTTGAAAACAGAACAACAAAAAAATTGGTCAACTAGGAATTAATACTGCACCAACAACAAATAAAATGACCATTTGTTTAGTAAACATCTCCAAAATGAAAGGCATAACAACTTGGAGCAGATTTTAGAGACTAAAATGAAAATTTGGAGTAAAATTTCTAGGGTTAGGGTTAGGGTTAGCGTTACAGCAGTTGTGGGGACCTTTCACACACAATGATGCAGTCTTGGTTAAGAGTCGCTTGTTTTCTATCACGGTTCACATACACGTCCTACTCAGACACTGAGCGAATGTGAGTTGTGGGGACGCTGCGAGTGTATAGAATGGAGCGACTGTTAACCAAGGAAAGAACTTCCTGTAAAGATTTAAATCTGCCCTATATGTAAAATAACATGATCATACCTCCTGAGAAGTGCTGTTTGGAGGAGTAGCATCAACCATCCGAGTCTCTGACTGGACGGAGGGACTGGAGTAATCAACTGCCATTCTATTAGCGGTAACGTCGGTCGACTGTAAACACATTTTATAAAGACAACATGTTAGAATTTGAAAACAGAACAACAAAAAAATTGGTCAACTAGGAATTAATACTGCACCAACAACAAATAAAATGACCATTTGTTTAGTAAACATCTCCAAAATGAAAGGCATAACAACTTGGAGCAGATTTTAGAGACTAAAATGAAAATTTGGAGTAAAATTTCTAGGGTTAGGGTTAGGGTTAGCGTTACAGCAGTTGTGGGGACCTTTCACACACAATGATGCAGTCTTGGTTAAGAGTCGCTTGTTTTCTATCACGGTTCACATACACGTCCTACTCAGATACTGAGCGAATGTGAGTTGTGGGGACGCTGCGAGTGTATAGAATGGAGCGACTGTTAACCAAGGAAAGAACTTCCTGTGAAGATTTAAATGTGCCCTAAATGTAAAATAACATGATCATACCTCCTGAGAAGTGCTGTTTGGAGGAGTAGCATCAACCATCCGAGTCTCTGACTGGACGGAGGGACTGGAGTAATCAACTGCCATTGTATTAGCGGTAACGTCGGTCGACTGTAAACACATTTTATAAAGACAACATGTTAGAATTTGAAAACAGAACAACAAAAAAATTGGTCAACTAGGAATTAATACTGCACCAACAACAAATAAAATGACCATTTGTTTAGTAAACATCTCCAAAATGAAAGGCATAACAACTTGGAGCAGATTTTAGAGACTAAAATGAAAATTTGGAGTAAAATTTCTAGGGTTAGGGTTAGGGTTAGCGTTACAGCAGTTGTGGGGACCTTTCACACACAATGATGCAGTCTTGGTTAAGAGTCGCTTGTTTTCTATCACGGTTCACATACACGTCCTACTCAGACACTGAGCGAATGTGAGTTGTGGGGACGCTGCGAGTGTATAGAATGGAGCGACTGTTAACCAAGGAAAGAACTTCCTGTAAAGATTTAAATCTGCCCTATATGTAAAATAACATGATCATACCTCCTGAGAAGTGCTGTTTGGAGGAGTAGCATCAACCATCCGAGTCTCTGACTGGACGGAGGGACTGGAGTAATCAACTGCCATTCTATTAGCGGTAACGTCGGTCGACTGTAAACACATTTTATAAAGACAACATGTTAGAATTTGAAAACAGAACAACAAAAAAATTGGTCAACTAGGAATTAATACTGCACCAACAACAAATAAAATGACCATTTGTTTAGTAAACATCTCCAAAATGAAAGGCATAACAACTTGGAGCAGATTTTAGAGACTAAAATGAAAATTTGGAGTAAAATTTCTAGGGTTAGGGTTAGGGTTAGCGTTACAGCAGTTGTGGGGACCTTTCACACACAATGATGCAGTCTTGGTTAAGAGTCGCTTGTTTTCTATCACGGTTCACATACACGTCCTACTCAGATACTGAGCAAATGTGAGTTGTGGGGACGCTGCGAGTGTATAGAATGGAGCGACTGTTAACCAAGGAAAGAACTTCCTGTGAAGATTTAAATCTGCCCTATATGTAAAATAACATGATCATACCTCCTGAGAAGTGCTGTTTGGAGGAGTAGCATCAACCATCCGAGTCTCTGACTGGACGGAGGGACTGGAGTAATCAACTGCCATTGTATTAGCGGTAACGTCGGTCGACTGTAAACACATTTTATAAAGACAACATGTTAGAATTTGAAAACAGAACAACAAAAAAATTGGTCAACTAGGAATTAATACTGCACCAACAACAAATAAAATGACCATTTGTTTAGTAAACATCTCCAAAATGAAAGGCATAACAACTTGGAGCAGATTTTAGAGACTAAAATGAAAATTTGGAGTAAAATTTCTAGGGTTAGGGTTAGGGTTAGCGTTACAGCAGTTGTGGGGACCTTTCACACACAATGATGCAGTCTTGGTTAAGAGTCGCTTGTTTTCTATCACGGTTCACATACACGTCCTACTCAGATACTGAGCGAATGTGAGTTGTGGGGACGCTGCGAGTGTATAGAATGGAGCGACTGTTAACCAAGGAAAGAACTTCCTGTAAAGATTTAAATCTGCCCTAAATGTAAAATAACATGATCATACCTCCTGAGAAGTGCTGTTTGGAGGAGTAGCATCAACCATCCGAGTCTCTGACTGGACGGAGGGACTGGAGTAATCAACTGCCATTCTATTAGCGGTAACGTCGGTCGACTGTAAACACATTTTATAAAGACAACATGTTAGAATTTGAAAACAGAACAACAAAAAAAATTGGTCAACTTGGAATTAATACTGCACGAACGACAAATAAAATGACCATTTGTTTGGGCTACATCTCCAAAATGGAAGGCATAACAACTTGGAGCAGATTTCAGGGACTAAAATGAAAATTTCGAGTAAATGTTTTAGGGTTAGGGTTAGGGGTTATAGTACTTGTGGGGACCTTTCACACACAGTGATGCAGTTCTGGTTAACAGTCGGGTTCACATACACGTCCTACTCAGGTACTGAGTGAATGTGAGATGTGGGGACGCCGCGAGTGTATAGAATGGAGCGACTGTTAACCAAGGAAAGAACTTCCTGTAAAGATTTAAATCTGCCCTATATGTAAAAATAACATGATCATACCTCCTGAGAAGTGCTGTTTGGAGGAGTAGCATCAACCATCCGAGTCTCTGACTGGACGGAGGGACTGGAGTAATCAACTGCCATTCCTATTAGCGGTAACGTCGGTCGACTGTAAACACATTTTATAAAGACAACATGTTAGAATTTGAAAACAGAACAACAAAAAAATTGGTCAACTAGGAATTAATACTGCACCAACAACAAATAAAATGACCATTTGTTTAGTAAACATCTCCAAAATGAAAGGCATAACAACTTGGAGCAGATTTTAGAGACTAAAATGAAATTTGGAGTAAAATTTCTAGGGTTAGGGTTAGGGTTAGCGTTACAGCAGTTGGGGGGGACCTTTCACACACAATGATGCAGTCTTGGTTAAGAGTCGCTTGTTTTCTATCACGGTTCACATACACGTCCTACTCAGACACTGAGCGAATGTGAGTTGTGGGGGACGCTGCGAGTGTATAGAAATGGAGCGACTGTTTAACCAAGGAAAGAACTTCCTGTAAAGATTTAAATCTGCCCTATATGTAAAATAACATGATCATACCTCCTGAGAAGTGCTGTTTGGGGGAGTAGCATCAACCATCCGAGTCTCTGACTGGACGGAGGGACTGGAGTAATCAACTGCCATTCTATTAGCGGTAACGTCGGTCGACTGTAAACACATTTTTATAAAGACAACATGTTAGAATTTGAAAACAGAACAACAAAAAAAATTGGTCAACTAGGAATTAATACTGCACCAACAACAAATAAAATGACCATTTGTTTAGTAAACATCTCCAAAATGAAAGGCATAACAACTTGGAGCAGATTTTAGAGACTAAAATGAAAATTTGGAGTAAAATTTCTAGGGTTAGGGTTAGGGTTAGCGTTACAGCAGTTGTGGGGACCTTTCACACACAATGATGCAGTCTTGGTTAAGAGTCGCTTGTTTTTTCTATAACGGTTCACATACACGTCCTACTCAGATACTGAGCGAATGTGAGTTGTGGGGACGCTGCGAGTGTATAGAATGGAGCGACTGTTAACCAAGGAAAGAACTTCCTGTGAAGATTTAAATCTGCCCTAAATGTAAAATAACATGATCATACCTCCTGAGAAGTGCTGTTTGGAGGAGTAGCATCAACCATCCGAGTCTCTGACTGGACGGAGGGACTGGAGTAATCAACTGCCATTCTATTAGCGGTAACGTCGGTCGACTGTAAACACATTTTATAAAGACAACATGTTAGAATTTGAAAACAGAACAACAAAAAAATTGGTCAACTAGGAATTAATACTGCACCAACAACAAATAAAATGACCATTTGTTTAGTAAACATCTCCAAAATGAAAGGCATAACAACTTGGAGCAGATTTTAGAGACTAAAATGAAAATTTGGAGTAAAATTTCTAGGGTTAGGGTTAGGGTTAGCGTTACAGCAGTTGTGGGGACCTTTCACACACAATGATGCAGTCTTGGTTAAGAGTCGCTTGTTTTCTATCACGGTTCACATACACGTCCTACTCAGACACTGAGCGAATGTGAGTTGTGGGGACGCTGCGAGTGTATAGAATGGAGCGACTGTTAACCAAGGAAAGAACTTCCTGTGAAGATTTAAATCTGCCCTATATGTAAAATAACATGATCATACCTCCTGAGAAGTGCTGTTTGGAGGAGTAGCATCAACCATCCGAGTCTCTGACTGGACGGAGGGACTGGAGTAATCAACTGCCATTGTATTAGCGGTAACGTCGGTCGACTGTAAACAAGTTTTAAAAAGACAATGTGTTAGAATATAAAAACAGAATTTAAAAAATGGTCAATTAGAGATGAACACTGCACAAACACCAATTAAAATTCCAAGGAATGAATAGTTCTTGGTTGGAACTTGTATGCAGAAGCTGTAATCTATTTAACCACAAAATCTGATGCATTTTGCAACACTACCGAGTCATACTGTGTACTGAGCAACATACTTGTGTTCGCCATGGGCAGTCTTCACCTCCGTAGTCGTAAGTGATTTCTTCCCCTTCTTCAATGTGATTAAGGGCAAACAAACAAAGGTGTGCGTTCCCGTTCACATCAATTTTTTTCATCCTACAGTTTGGACGCCTGTGGTCATCGTTAACTAGTCGACCAAATGATCCATCTTCTCTAGAAGCATCAATACTTAAAAATGGAAACAATGAAATAAATAATGAAAATATCACAATATAGCATCACAAAATCAGAACTTCACTTAAACACAGCATAGTATATGCTATATAGTATGTGCAGTATAGGTGCAATTCAAAATCTTACCACCACGTTTTCCCTTTCCATTTGAATGCAAACATAAATGCAGCACAGGATGGGTGGTAAAGCCGCCTTCTTCTCTGGGATTCTGCATCATTTATTATATCTCCCCTATATTCAACCACAAAATCGCCTTTGCAAATAGGACTCTTTGCAAACACACCCCGTCCTGTAAAAGACAAAACATTTTCATAAGGGCAGAAAAAACAATTTATTTTACCATAACACACTCATCAATCCAAAAAAGGATTGCACTCAGAAGAAATCAATGAACAGAAATGAAACTTGGTGGGTAGGTTTCAAATTACAAGACATGCAAATAAGTCAAGTTTCACACTCAGCCACACGTAAACTAAGCCAGGACGAGTCTCGTTTCTGTACCTGACTGACTTTGTAAGATAGTCCTGTTGTGCATGCTTTTTTTCCACTGAGTTACCCTGTTGTACTGGGTGCATAACTTTAAGTGAGGTATGTCTCAGAAGTGAGTTTAATAACATTTTGAGCAGTTGAAAGAGCTCAAAAGGGGCTGCATCGTAGAGCTCCGGTACGCAGAATAGTCTTACCAACATATTGGGCGCCATACCGGTGCAGATATTTCCAAAGCAAGCTGTTGGCAGCAGTGAATAAAAAGCAGCACAGACCAGTGACATGAAGGATCTGGTGGACCTACACAAACCACAGAGTAGAAGAACCAAACAATTTTTCTGACATGCCTGGATGCCCTTCATGATTGCCAGCATCACTGGCAGATGGCTACACAATGCTGGGCTAAAGCACGCAGACCATTACGACAACTGCTCTTAACACAACATTGCCAAAGACTGCAGTGGTGTCATACCAGAGTCATGGAGTGACTCAGAATGGCAGCGGGTCATCTTCAGTGATGAGTCCCGCTTTAGTCTTGGTGGAGACGACCAAAGAATCTGTGTGTGGAGGCACCATGGTCAGCACCAAGATGAATGGCTTGCTGCCACGTGTCACATATCTAGAAGGGCTGGTGTCCCTCCACCCCTACCAAACCCTCTGCAGGAACTGCCTGAGGCTATTCCAGCTGCATGGGATGGATTATCAACAGGACCATTAAGAACCTCTACAGCTCCATACCGAGACGTCTGGCATGTTGGGTTAACGAACGCGAGAGCCCAACTCCATACTGAGAGACAGACTTCTGTATGTTTTATCTTTTAATGAGTTTATAATAATCTATTGG
>JAMWET010003842.1:25000-42500 GCA_024036415.1 Prochilodus magdalenae
AGATCAGTAAAATACAGGGGAGCTGTAACACAGAACTTTCCGTTACTGACAACCTGTTCATGTCTATTACACATACCCCGTTCTCAGACAACGAGTAAAGTGGTGTGGGCATGTTGCTAGGCAGTGAGTGTTTTAGTCTTGGCTGGTCTACAGCCAGTTGTTCAGGTGGTCTGAGGTGATCCTACTGAAGTAGTGCTGCAGGTTCAGCTGCTCTGGACTGGACAGTGGGACACTTTCCCTTATGGCTGACAGGTGAACTTCCTCTCCAGGTGATCTGGAAGATCTCTCTGTCTTTCGATCTGCTTGTTCTGATCTGTCCCTGCTGATGAAACGTGTCTCTACACCACGCGACCACAGAACTTCACTGTGTGCCTCAGCACTCCTCCAAAAGCTCCACTGAAGTCGTTGCTGGCTTATCTGTGAGATTTTACGATTCTTTTTTTTTATTTGTCTCTGAATCGTTCAGAAAGGTGAGACGTACCTGGTGTTTTTA
This sequence comes from Prochilodus magdalenae, assembly GCA_024036415.1. Lineage (NCBI taxonomy): Eukaryota > Metazoa > Chordata > Actinopteri > Characiformes > Prochilodontidae > Prochilodus > Prochilodus magdalenae. The sequence goes on from JAMWET010003842.1 coordinate 25,494, forward strand.
CTGTAGGATCTTCAGGAAATCGTTCTGGTCGTGAGATGTTCTCGTTATGAGCTGGTAAGAAGTAACTGTCCGCTCATGTGGTCATCCCTCTTATTTCACTACACACATACGACACCCACAGAGAGGATCTCCAGCGGGCTAGACCATCTGTCAGCTGGTTGGCTGAGGCAAGATCAAACAAATGCAGACAGTTAGAATCATAGTGAACATTTATAAACCATGAATGTTTAAAAACTGAAGATCAATTTCTGAATCGTTAACCCTCGATCTACAGAGCCCAGTTTATTAGTCCTTCCTAATCGGGCGAGTGATGATCCGGTACGGTGTGGCTTGGGGAATTGGTGTGTCCGAAGGCCGCGAGGATGAATGTACTGACTGGACTTTTTTATGTTCGTGTTTTTGTACCAGGGTTGAATGTTTGGCTATGCTGTATATGTGGTGTATTTGTATTTGACGCCGGACTGAGAACTCCATGCTGGGTTGATTTTAAGACTGATAACCTGAGATGTGCATGGTGTGCAGGAACATCTTAACCAGGACATATACAGTATTTTAATATGAGATTACATTAATAACTGTAGTGCTTTAATGATGTCGCACAAGCAGAGGAACACCCACCAACAGAAAGTGATTTGAGCTCTAGATGAAGAGCGCTTTTTCTTTCCTCCTGTTTTCCTCTTTGTTACTATATTGGGAGATAAATTTGAGTGATCTCGCACCTTAATGGTTTTAATGGTTTAATGTATCAAAATACCGGAACACTGTATCCAGAACTCTTTTAAACTGTGTAAATACCATCATGTTCTTAGGACAAGGTTTCTGCAGTGGTGTATGATAAGTATGCCAGTGGATCTGTCTGTCTGTCTGTCTGTCTATCTATCTATCTATCTATCTGCTTTCCTTTTGATTTTGAACCAAGTGAATGTGATATTTTTTATTTTTTGTATTTATATGGATCTTCTTAATGCTTGATTATTTAACTGTATGTGTTGTATTTGGGTTGCAGCTTGTTCTGCTTTGCATGAGGAAATTAATCAGAGTTTTAGAGGTTCCATACATGGTGGATGTTCTACTCAGTGGATCGACCTTCAGTCATATGTCTGCTGTTCACCCTGAAATCTCCTCAACTGCCTTTTAACCTGAAATAGCTACTGCTGACCTCTCGCTTCCAAACATCACCACTTCTGGTCACTCTGTTAACCCGCTCTGTTCATCATTTCACTACAGTCTGGTTATATACCAGTCATGTTTCCCCACCCAGCTGTGCTTGTCTGATACCGCGTCTGTTATTTTCACTGGAGATGGGGTGAAACATGATGGATACTCCTAGTGCAGGTCACCATTACAGAGAACCTCAAACGGCAGATTAAACACCAGCATTAACAGATTAGGGTTATAACAGTGTAATAACACTTTCAGGATTAATTACAGCGCTAATACAGCTCTAGATTGCTACCAGTAACGGTTTCACTAAAATGCTTTAATGCTGAGTTATCTCCTCAGGAACGTTGTACAGTGTTCTCTCTAAACACACTAACACACACTGAGCAGTGTTGGTGAGCAGGAACACCTTCAAGTATAAATAGACAGCAAGGCTTCAGTATGCATGCTAAGCAGTGGAGGGTGATGACAGCAGGGGCGGGGCTTGAGACCAGTCTGTCAAAGAAACAGGAGTGGTCAAACACGCAGGAGTCATTAATAATCAATGTACTCGGACAGTCGTCACGTTTAATTACTGCGAACTCTGAATCAAAAAGGTTCGCAGTCATGGAGGTGGGGTGCTTCACCCACTGAAGTGCACGAGGGGTATCCAGGTGTCTCACCTCTGGCCATCATTGGAGCATCAGTCCTGAACGCATGTGGAGTTACATTCAGAGTACAGAGTTAGAAACAGCTGGCTCACAGCTCTGAGATCAGCTGTAACTTCATCCTCATCATACCTCTAAAATGTGATGTGCTTAATAAATGGATCTTTTTTGGCCATTAGTTTATATGCTGAACTGTTTATGGTGCCGAATTGATATAACTTTGTTTTGTGTTCTAGATAGGAATGAGTATAAATGTGCATGATGATTTAGATAGTAGACAAACGCTTCAGACGTTATCTTTTAATTGCGTTAGCATTGATACATTGCCAAAGACTAGTGACTACTACACCACTCCTCATCAACCCCTCCATAATCTCACCGCCACAGGAAGCAGATTAGTATTTATCTTAAGGTTTATTAAATATCGCAGATAGACCGCCTGCAGCCCCCAGGCCTTTACACTTCTGAGGTTGTGACACTGACTCACAGAACCCCAAACGGTAAACGTGTTCAGATTATATATGAGAGGAGAAATGCGAGGCAAGCGGTGTTGATTGTTCACACAGGTCCTGCTGCTGTGTTACTCATGTCTGATTCCCGAGTTGAGCCCCCTTTGCTTCGTCGACCGCGTTCCCCGTTCCTGTTTATTGATGGTTAAGATGAGAGTGTAGGCTGGCAGCTGGCTGGATCACAGTTTTGTTGCTGGAGTTTGTGTTTGTTACTCCAGTGACAGTGACGTAATCTCAGTGATCCTCCACATATAGTTTCCTTAGGGCAGATGACTCTGATTTGTTGATCAGAGGTGTTGATCAGAGGTGTTGATCAGATGGGGTGAATTTTCCAGCATGTCTCATGTTTCTGTCTCAGACTCCTTAAACTCTTACAGAACTGCAAAATCAGATGCCAGACTCCAACACCTGGTGTGATGTAGGTACTGTGCTGTAAGGCATGGATAACAGAGTGCTAGTTTACCTGAGGGTTAGATGTTTGCCTCGTACTTCTCCTTTTATCCTTTAATGAATCTTCTTCAGTAAACTAATCATTATTAGCATGGTACACTTCTCCTCAGAGTCAGAGCCCCACCTCCAATCTGTATCTCGCACCTCACAGTGTGGGTGCAGTCTTGGCCCACTCTTTACCCAATACACTTAACTCCCTACAGAACACTCCATCTGCTGGGCCCATCTGCACACACACACACTACACACGCACACGCAGACACACACAAACACGCACACACTACACACACACACACACAAACACGCACACACTACACACACACACATACACACACAAACACGCACACACACACAAACACACACGCTACACACACGCGCACACACACACTACACACACGCGCACACACACACTACACACACGCGCACACACACACACACACACACACACACACACACACACAATGTACCAAAACTGCTTAGACTGTGGAACACGGTACTCGATCTGTGCACACACGGTCTAACTGAAACGGTGTAGGGTTCTAGATTTTGAATGTTTGAGAATTTTTTCAGGTTTGAGTTCAGCACATTGTTTATTACAGCAAAGCAAAATGTGAACTAAGATCTGGTGCCTCAGTCGCATCTAACTCGCGCATCAAACATGCTTCTGTTGTTCTTCATAGGTCTGTCACTGTTAGAACTTCATTCCGACCGTGTAATGACCCGGCTTTTCTCTCCTGGTTTGAACTTGTGTACTGAAGCCGCCTTTGCTGTTCCGTCTCAGGCAGAATGTACCAGATACTCTGTTCACCGTCTCATGGCTTGTAGTTTTGTGACATGCTTTAATTTTCAAATAAACCTGTTTTATTCATGAGGACGTGCGTGTTCATGAAGTGTGTGTGGACGGGTAAATATGAGAAGACATGTTCTTCACTGTACCTGAGGATCTCCATCATCTCCAACCGGAATATTACACTAATAAATATTGCATGTCTGTGTTAACCATCATCTTTGTAAATATATTCCCTCTCCAACTGCGACGCCTGCTACACGTTCCAGAAAAAATGGGCTGTTTCCCTTTACCTGGAAGCTCAGACTACTACCAATAATATTAATATTAATACAACCACCACCACCACCAATACTACTACCATTAATAATAATAATAATGATAATAATAAAAATAATAATAATGCTATTGATTCTACTACAACTACTACTACCACCACCTCCACCATCAATACTACTACTACCATTAATAATAATAATAATAATAATGATAATAATAAAAATAATAATAATGCTATTGATTCTACTACAACTACTACTACCACCACCTCCACCATCAATACTACTACTACCATTAATAATAATAATAATAATGATAATAATAAAAATAATAATAATGCTATTGATTCTACTACAACTACTACTACCACCACCTCCACCATCAATACTACTACTACCATTAATAATAATAACGATAATAATAATGATATTGATACTACTACCACTACTACCAGTACTAATAACAATAACGATATTCACCAGAGCATTTACACTCGAATAAGCCTCATCACCACACACACACGCGCGCGCGCGCGCGCGCACACACACACACACACACATTCAATAGCATACCCTAACAGCTTGTATATGTTTAAGCTAATGCTAATGCTAACGGCGTGTGACTGCTACAGCGTACGCGACGGCCTAAAGTTCCATATAACACAAAACACATCCTAACCCAGGGAGATAAACGCTACAGAAGGATTAAACCACCGTCCGTATTTTAATAAAGAGAGACGGACTTGGCGTGTAGACACTCACTGGCGTTCTGAGCCCGGCTTCCTCACTGCCGTGTTGTACACGGTCACCCGTCCTCATAGCAAGGAGCGTCCCCTGCTGGGCTGGTGCCGGCACACTGCATTAGTACCCTTTCCTTAAAGCTGATCTGGTGATGAAGTTTAACAATAAAGCACACAAAGAAAACATCTAACTATTTCTAAAACCCAGTAAAACATCAGAAGAAAAATCTGCATGCGGTGTTAATTATTCTTTATTGAAATGTCCAACGTGTGTGGTGTGCAGGTGCAGCTGTTTAAGCAGAGGAATGAGAGAAGGTTCTTGTTCAGGAGGATGATCACATCACCTATAGAACTTACCCAACCCACTCAATAACTTACATCACCTGTAGAACCTACCCACCATGCTCAATAACTCACAGATAGAGAGAGAGAGAGAGAGAGAGAGAGATCTCAGCGTCATATCCAGAGGCTGTCTTTTGAAAATAGACGTAGGAGTGCTGTCAGCATCACTGCAGAGGTTAAAGGAGTCAGGGGTCAGCCTGTGCTCAGAGCACACACTGCATACACTGCACCCTGGATCGGATTGGTCTGCACGGCTGGCGTCCCAGAAGGAAGGCTCTTCTACAGATGATGCACAAGAAACCCACACACAGTTTACTGAAGACAAGCAGACTGAAGACATGGACTACGGGAACCGTGTCCTGCGCTCTGATCAGACCAAGATAAATGTATCTGGTTCAGATGGTGTCAAGAGTGTGTGAGGCAGCAGCCAGGTGAAGCTTTACAAAGACAAGTGTGTCTTGCCTACAGTCCAGCATGGTGGTGGGAGTGTCATGGTGTGGGGCTGCATGAGTGCTGTGGGGCTACAGTTCATTGAGAGAACCATGAAGCCCAACATGTACTGAGACATCCTGAAGCAGAGCATGATCCCCTGCCTGCGGAAACCGGGCTGCAGGGCGATACTCCAACTTCATAACCACCCCAAACACACGTACTGGACCGGCCAAGCATGTCTCCAGACCTAAACCCTATCACCCTACTCTAACATCCACCAGCTCCGTGACGTGGTCGTGGAGAAGTGGAGGTTTCCAGTGGCAGCCTGTGAAGCTCTAGTGAACTTCATGCCCAAGAGAGTCAAGGTGGTTCTAGAAAAAAAGATGGTGGCCACAAGATATCGACTCTCTGGGCCCAGCTTAGCCTATTTTACCTAGGGGTGTACTCACTTTGGATGCCAGTGCTTTAGACGGTAATGGCTGCGTGTTGAGTTATTTTGAGGGCACAGTAGATTTACACTGTTATACGAGCTGAACACTGAAGACTTCACATTGTATCACAGCGTCACATCTTCAGCGTCCCATAAAAAGATATCATAAATATTTACAGAAATGTGAGGGGGCACTTACTTCTGTGAGATACTGTATAAACACATAGTCCTCTTTCAGGTGTGAACAGGTCTGAAGCAGCCCATCACCAGTTCTCACCTTTCTGCTGCAGCAGTCTAACCCTGAGTACCTGTATGTAATACCTGGTGTTCAGTGCTTCAGAGGTAAATGCAACAGATGCACAGGTCGCAGCATGTGGCTCCACATGGAGCTCAATAGGACTTGATAAGAGACTGGGATACACCACGAGTAAGTTTCCGGGTCCAAGTGGTGGAAAAGTGCATCCTCACACCGCCTCACCTTCCCACTTCCTCTGCACTTTCACAAGTTTTCAGTCACATGACTGGAGAATCTGATCTACTAGTCCACCATGAGAGCTTCCACTGCACCGATTCAGGAATTGTTTATGATACACTAAAATCCCCTTTTAATGCTAATGGCTCCCCCTAGTGGAATATCTGGCTAAACCAGTGCAGGTACCTTCACCACTAAAGCTAGTTGATTAAAAAAGGAAGGTGAGGAATGTTACTGACTTACCCAGTGATTACGTGGTGGTTGTGTTTAAATGATGTGTCTGTTGTTCTGAGTTCTGGTTTTATATAAGTAGATTTATCTGTTACAGCTGATATAAGTACATGTCTAAGAGATCAATCAGCTGGTAAATAAATCAGAATCATTTCACTGATCAAATACAATTACTGATTTACTCCAACATAGAAATCTCCAGAACCGTCTCCAGACCAAACCAGACGGAACTCTCCAGAACTGTCTCCAGACCAAACCAGACGGAACTCTCCAGAACCGTCTCCAGACCAAACCAGACAGAACCGTCTCCAGACCAAACCAGACAGAATGATCTCAAGAACCGTCTCTAGACCAAACCAGACAGAACAATCTCCAGAACCGTCTCCAGACCAAACCAGACAGAACTCTCTCCAGAACCGTCTCCAGACCAAACCAGACAGAATGATCTCAAGAACCGTCTCTAGACCAAACCAGACGGAACTCTCTCCAGAACTGTCTCCACACCAAACCAGACGGAACTCTCTCCAGAACCGTCTCCAGACCAAACCAGACGGAACTCTCTCCAGAACCATCTCCAGACCAAACCAGACAGAATGATCTCAAGAACCGTCTCTAGACCAAACCAGACAGAACAATCTCCAGAACCGTCTCCAGACCAAACCAGACAGAACTCTCTCCAGAACTGTCTCCAGAACAATCTCCAGACCAAACCAGACAGAATGATCTCAAGAACCGTCTCTAGACCAAACCAGACAGAACAATCTCCAGAACCGTCTCCAGACCAAACCAGACAGAACGATCTCCAGACCAAACCAGACCGAACGATCTCCAGAACATTCTCCAGACCACACCAGACAGAACTGTCTCCAGACCAAACCAGACAGAACTATCTCCAGAACCGTCTCCAGACCAAACCAGACAAAACAATCTCCAGAACCGTCTCCAAACCAAACCAGACAGAACGATCTCCAGAACCGTCTCCAGACCAAACCAGACAGAATGATCTCCAGACCAAACCAGACAGAACGCTCTCCAGAACTGTCTCCAGAACCGTCTCCAGACCAAACCAGACAGAACGCTCTCCAGAACTGTCTCCAGAACAATCTCCAGACCAAACCAGACAGAACGATCTCCAGACCAAACCAGACAGAACGATCTCCAGACCAAACCAGACAGAACCATCTCCAGAACAGTCTCCAAACCAAACCAGACAGAACAATCTCCAGACCAAACCAGACAGAACAATCTCCAGAACTGTCTCCAGACCAAACCAGACAGAACGCTCTCCAGAACATTCTCCAGAACCGTCTCCAGACCAAACCAGACAGAACGCTCTCCAGAACTGTCTCCAGAACAATCTCCAGACTAAACCAGACAGAACCCTCTCCAGACCAAACCAGACAGAATGATCTCCAGAACCGTCTCTAGACCAAACCAGACAGAACAATCTCCAGAACCGTCTCCAGACCAAACCAGACAGAACGATCTCCAGACCAAACCAGACCGAATGATCTCCAGAACATTCTCCAGACCACACCAGACAGAACCGTCTCCAGACCAAACCAGACAAAACAATCTCCAGAACCGTCTCCAGACCAAACCAGACAGAACGATCTCCAGAACATTCTCCAGAACAATCTCCAGACCAAACCAGACAGAACTGTCTCCAGACCAAACCAGACAGAACCGTCTCCAGACCAAACCAGACACAACTATCTCCAGAACCGTCTCCAGACCAAACCAGACAAAACAATCTCCAGAACCGTCTCCAGACCAAACCAGACAGAACGATCTCCAGAACATTCTCCAGAACAATCTCCAGACCAAACCAGACAGAACCGTCTCCAGACCAAACCAGACAGAACCGTCTCTAGACCAAACCAGACAGAACTGTCTCCAGACCAAACCAGACAGAACCGTCTCCAGACCAAACCAGACAGAACAAACTCCAGATCTGTCTCCAGACCAAACCAGACAGAACAAACTCCAGATCTGTCTCCAGACCAAACCAGACAGAACCGTCTCCAGAACATTCTCCAGAACAATCTGAAGGGACACATGGTCTTTTAAAAGCACATACTCGTTACAGTATTATAAAGGCTCTAACGTGTGATTATAAGGTCTCATAAACTTTGTTTGTTGACTTTGTTTATCTGGGCTTGATGGCTCTGGGTCAGGACATTGTGCAGTGGAATACTTTGGACCTTTGTGACAGCCTAGGCGCCTGTTCGCCCACTGTTCCTCTCTCTTTAGGCCTTTTGTAGCGTGATTAGTCCCCTGTGATTCTCCAAAGTCAGAGCTTCTCCATGATAACAGTCCTGCTCAAATCCACATCCCAGTAATGTAGTCACAAAAGCAGCCAATAGGAAACAGGAGAGGCTGACGTCACTTCCTATTGGTCACCTTCTTGTTTGACCTCTGAACATTTGCACAAGGAATCAAAAGCACCTCCTGCAAGGCTGTGTGTGAGAGAGATCCTTTCTCCCGTATAAACTGGCCATTCAAATTACACCTTTATAACACATTTATTACATTACTGAACCACCCCCAGTAAAACTGAGCACACAGGGCTTGAGCACTGCTGTTACTGTAGTTACTGACTTAAGGGTGGATTCGGAATGCTGTTGCTGGAGCAGAGTGATGCTAGTACCTGAAGCTGGGTACATTTATGGAGCTGCACTTGAAACTCGTGTGCAGCTGTTCAGTATCCTTCAGTGACACGACTATGAGCTAAATGAGGGGGGGGGGGGGGGGTTGTGCTCCTTGTTGGGTGGTCATGGTATGGTGCTGGTTGTGTTTAAGTCTTTAATCTAAAGCCTCCTCTGCTTTTTATTACCTACTGAAGCTGATGACATCATACCTGAACCATTTACATTACATTTACAGCTATAGCTGAGGCTCTTATCCAGAGCGATTTACAAGGTTAATGATATAACAGGGAGGCTAATGTAGTGTTAAGAGTCTTGCCCAAGGACTCTTATTGGTGTAGCACAGCATAGTTACCCAGACCGGGAGTCGAACCCCAGTCTCCCAGGAGATGGGAGTGTTGAGCGAGTGTACACATGCAGACAGAAAGACATTTCACAGTACACAGTATTTCATATACAGCTAATCGTACAGTTGGTTTTAAGAAGCAGCAGAATCAACATTTTGGTACACAGTACGCAGAGGAGGACTCCTGCTGTATAACAGATCACAGCACAGTCAAAGTTTAAGGTGGAATTAGAAAACAAAACAAACACAAACACAGAGTTATGACACTGTGCTGTTTTAATGTTGTAACAAGTTCAAATAAAGAGAAGCAGGGGTCCGCAATCCCCACCAGTGCCACTACAGCCGCAGAGAAGCTGGACGTATACTCACTGATGTTCTTACCCCACATCTGTAATGTTCAGCCTCCTGTGAAACCTGCAAGATAAACACAGTCACGTCCATTCATAAGAAAAACCAACTGCACTGAAGCTCTCCTTATGGCCATTTAGGTCCCCAAGACAAACACAGTTCATTATAATTATCAATTCAAATAGAATCCCACTAATCACAACTATAAATAAATTACATTATAATTATTATTATTATTATTATTATTATTATTCTTCATGTGCATCAGGAACCATTACATAGAACCCAATAGCAACATGTATCAGATTAGCTCCAGTGAATATACAGACACGGTTCCAAGCTCCTTCTGAAGGGTTCGACCGTCTCAATCCAAGTCAGACAAACTTCTGCTCTGCTTGTGATCATGCCAGGTGCCTGCTGGAGAGGTATAAGGAACACTGCTACTGGAGTAGTGGAACATGTTCTAGGTTTGGTGGACGCTTGTGTTATGAATGTGGTGTGGGCTTTCAGTTCGATGAAGGGAAACTTTAAGGCTGCATCAATAACAATCCAGCAAATGGTGATTCCAATTTTGGGGAAGTCCTTTCCTGTGTCAGCAGGGTTAGGGTTCCATGTGTACAACAGAAGCTCCAATAAGAAACGCTATGGGGAAGTCTTAGTACCCAACATCACTGGGCAACCTTACCAATGTTCTCACTTCTGATCCAGAAATCCCCCAAAGAGCACCACCCGAACGCCCCTCCCGAGGGGCCGACTGATGGAGTGAGACGCACTGAGATGTGATGGTTATATCTTGCCTCCTATGTATTTTCATCCAATAGGAATCACAAAGAGAAGCTCTCTACATGTTGAAGGTCATCCACACAGCATGGCCATTTATGCTGGGGTAATATGTAAAGCCTGCTTCATGATTGTCACGCTGAGGAAGAAGCAGTGCTGCTGTCTATGCATACAACACAGTATTCATGAGGCTCAGCAATTTCACAACAAAATTTATTAGAAGAATAGTGGTTTTCAAAAGAAGGTTCTAGCATCCAGTGAATACTCACTTGCACAAAGTTACAATTGAAATGCTTTGCGAAAATTTATTCCTAATTGGATAAAACATAACCAATAAAACTCACACATGCACAAAAACATATTTAACCAGCTCTGATGGAATGAATCAGTTTAGTGTGTGCGTGGCAGGAGCTACCACAAATTAGGACATGGCTTATTATTCATTAGCCCAGCTGTGATATCCATTTTCGTTCAAACAGGGGAAAAAAATGCAATCAAAGTGCGATTGAATCAGCGTAATTATTGTGATCCTTGCAAGTGCCCAAAACCACAGACATCAATCATAGCCTGGAATAAAAGTCCAAATCACACGGTACAAAAAGAACAGATTCATATGCATAAATAAAACTACAGTACAATAAAACAAATAATACAAATTCTGTCAAACTGTAAACAGTACATATAGAAATGAGGTCCATTCCGGTTATAGAGTGCCTGTCTTCTGAGGACTGGACTGAACTAGTAGCCAGTGTTGTCAGGTCTGTAGTCATTCTCTAAAAACTATTTAGTGTGGGTTCTGAGGTATACTTTAACAAAGACAACCCTAAAAACACTCCCTAGAACTGGAATACCTGCACACTGTAAGACCACCAGGTTCAGCCTCCCTTAATAAGCGTCAGCATGTATTTCATTTGTGCACATTAGAAAAGTCTGTCATGCTCGTGTTTGAGACCCACGCGTGAGACAGCGCAGTCGGAATGTATGAAGTGTTGCAGAGCTCGGGATCTCAGATGTGGAAACTGCTTCATCTGACAGGACTCCACCACCAGAACCCATCGAAACCAGAACCAACACACCAGAGCGGGGATCCCACAGAGCCTGGCAACCTTCCCGCGGTAACATGCCTCCTTATACCTGATGATTAACCGATGGCCTGAATCTGGCATTCCAGAGTGGGAGACACCAAGCTCTGCTGGATCCCCCGACTGGAGCTGGTTATCACTCAGTGACTGTCAGGTAATCGGAGCAGAACCACTTTCAGTTATTCAGGCAATCCTTTGAGGTAAATTACATGAGATTACAGATTACATCTGTCTGACATCAAGAGCTCAGAACGGTGCTCACTAACGAACCTGACCTGCTTGAGTCGAGAGCTGAGGAGGAGCAGGAACACCACTTCTGTAAAGTGGTATAGTGGTGAACTGTCACAAGGCATATGAGGCACAGTGTGTACAGAGGAGTGTTAATGCAGCTGAATGCACAGTCCGAGTGACTCTACCTGAACTAAAGGTTTAACTGACATTCTGTAATTGAGCTGAACACCAGAGTATTCCGGCGCTCCAAGAGTAACAAAAGCAATACACCGGATGACGTACATGTGAGAAAGAGGCTGAACTCTGTAAAAACAAGCGTGACTTCAGTAAAATGGACTGCGAGGCCGCAATCTCAGTAAAATACCTGAATACATTTAACCAAGGAGTCATCAGTCCCTGAGGGCTCGGTGGGTGTGGCTAAACTGCAGAATAAATAGATTAAAACTAAGATCGGCCTTCGTCAGGGGCGGGTAGGCGATTATCTCTTCAGAAAGCTGAACAGGGTAAAAATGTTAAACGCTATTAAAAATCATATTAAATAAATAAATTAAATTACAGACTCACACAACCACATCCACACCTACTTCACCATGCACAAGACAAAGAAGGACAAGTCGTTTTGAGAAAGCAGCTGCAGCAGATCACACCTTGGGCGCATTTCCTCACTCGTGTTGACGTAAGCATGATTTTACAACATTGGTCCGACGGCCACGGAAACCTTCAAAACAGCTGCAGCCATCAGATTAAGAAACCTCAAGTTACTACGAGCATGCAGAAATAAGAGCAACAATAGAAAAGCAAAGTCGGTACCCATGGTTACCAAAGAGGAAAATAATAACCATCAGTAACTGATGCTGTAAGCACACATTTTATTCTGAGCTAAACTGTCTGGGGGGTCGGGGGGCTTCAGGAGAGGTATATACATCTGATCAAAACAGCGAAACAGGCAGGAGCAATAAGAGAACGACTATATACACCCCGACAGCTCGTCCTTCCTCTCTGTACAGCATCGTGTGGAGCACTCGCCGCGCGCTCGCTCACTGGCAGTATTCCTGGATTAGAATCAGTTCAGTTCCGCTTTAGATTCACATTAACACCAAAGCCTAGTAATCTACACAAACTAGAAAACCTTCACGCCTGAAGAGAGTTCTGACTTATATACTGCACATTTGTTCCCTGAATCAAATGAGGAAGAGATGCATCCCTTTCCTTAAGACATGTATATGATTATACAGAAGAGTATATACAATGCATTGTGATGGGCATGTACACATATACGTATGAACACCGAAACTATTACTTCTTAAAAAATGTATATCAGAGGTTAGTCTGGAGTTTAAGGTTTAACTTTTACATTCAGTTTTGGTGAAAATGAATATGATACTCTGAATATGAAGTCACACCCAGACACCCACACACACACACACACACACACACACACACACACACACACACACAGGTAGTGAAACTACAGCTCAAGCCTTCACTTATATTAATGGATTTATAGGTTTTAGTCTAAATGACCCTCCCATTGCAAGTGGATGTTACAGGAGATCTATGTACCACCCAGTGGGGGCAGATTACCGCTAGCCAGCTGATATCAAGTGCCTCTGAGTTTCAGCAGTCTAGCACTGAGGATCATATGAATATATATTCTTAAAACACAGAAATAAATAAAAACAAAGAAAATGATGAAACCTCCACCATGTGCTACACAGGATATGAAAATGTTCAGATTGGTGGGTGGGCGGGGCATAAGGGGGCTCTGGGAAAGACAATGAGGAGGTTGTCGTGTTCTACTTACATGTGGAGGCTGTCAAGAATTAGGAGGATTATTATCTGAGGTATTCTATGTTGTATTTTTTCATTAGGTCGCAACACCGTCACATACCGCACAAACATGGAGAACACAAAGAAAATGCCCTTCTGTTCATCTCTACAGGGGGCCGAGAGGCTGCGCGTAGACCGGCCCCTGGTTTGTTTCCCCAGTTTGGCCGGTACTTTATTTTACAATCCTTGCTGTACATAAAGCACTGAATTAAGGGTATTTGGCTGTATCCATCGCAGTTCACCTACAAACGGCCATTAGGCGGGGAAACCTTGCTAAGCTCAGTTGTCTGGCTGTTGGGGGACAGCTGGTGTCTTTGGCCAGTAACAACAAAGCACTGATAGCGGTGAAGTGGCTTTTATATGAGGGTTGATATGAGTCTGTCCCAGATGCTATAACCACCAAGGCTGATGGCACAGCCTGTTAGTATGGTAAGTAATCAGGAAAGAATATATTCATTTTTTTTATTTGGGGGCGGGGGGTACTGAACTAAACTCCACCTACTCAGAGACAAGGACGTGGTATGACTGAATATCATTAATAAACATAAGGGGGAAATTAGGAAGCCAAACTTTTACAGATACAGATAAGAGGTAACGTCCTTCAACAGGAGGTATCGTCCTTCCTCTCAAAAGCTCACTCCAGGTCTTGCATACGATACAGATTCAATAGCACACCTTTAGAACCGCTCTGTGAGTATTTAACAAGTCTTTGAAATGCTGAGAAACAACCAAAATTTTTTTTAAGCAGCAGCTGTGCATCCAAAGAACGTACCCCTCTGCTCCAGAACACTTTAAACACTCAAGAACCAACCCTTAAACTAAGAATGTGGCTGAGCTCAATGAGCCGTGAACGCTGAGAGAGTTAACTAGGGCTGAATCACAAAGGTACAACTCCAGCACAGGTTAATTAGACTCTACCTGAAAACACCTGGTGTTTACACAAACTGGAAGTATACAGGTAACCGAGAGTTCGTAATGGATGCTAACCTAAAACTTAGTCCAGAAAAAAACATACTCAAACTAATTACAAAGGTGACAAAGGTAACTACACACAAAGGAACAGGTATGAGCAGGTATGAGCAGGTATGAGCAGGTATGAGCAGGTATGAGCCAGCCGTACTGTACATGAACTTACATTGAAATCGCTTTGCTACTGAAATTACAGAGGACAGAAGAAAAGCCTCACGAGCATGTTCCTAACGACGGGCCAGTTCGCTCTCTGCGTCCAAATGCTACAGTTTTCAGTCGGCAAGCAGAGTGACCGCTGTCACAGAGCTGCACCCTGATTGATTAAACTCTTGATACATGGTCAGTTCTCCTCCAAGTCCAGCAGAACCACAGCAGCTGAGGTAGCAAAAACAAAGAGATAATCTCACAGCCCACTGGACCGCAAGGCTGAACAGTCACCTGCTAAACACAGCTAAATACCAGCAGACGGCAAACGCCGACCACAGTTACGCACAGTCTTCATGCTGTACCGTCAAAGCAGAAGTGCGGAATGGGTCAAGAATGGATGGTCAGTCAATACTAATACTAATCCACTAATCCGGATTATTCACTACCATTTATAAACCCCCCTGGAGCAATTCTGATCTAATATGCAAACAAAGAACTAATAATCAGAAACAGATTCCACACCTCCTCGTGTACAAAGAAGTGATCCCTGTGTAAACAGCACATCCATAAACGGGATGATCCTATAAGGTCTGAAATTAAACCTCACTAATGAGACCCCTAAGGAGGCGAATCTGCAGGAGCCAAATCCATGAGTGTAAAGGAAGGCACACCTTTACGTTACCTGTCACACTAATTTTAGTTCTGCTTGTTCATCTGGTCACCAGAAGCGTGCGTGTGTGGTGTACTTTAGGGATGTGAACAGTTCAGGTCGTGTGGATATCGGGTTTAGCGTGCTGACACTGTATCATTTACACCAAGGACCAGGTGTGATTCAGGGGCAGTCTGGACCCGCTGTGCCCCTGTGTTAGACGGAACCTGGCGCACAAGTCTGTTCATCTGCCAGCAGAATGCTTCGGTGGGAAGTCACTTCATTACTAGCACCACCCTCTGTAGTAATCACTGCTGTACTCTCTGGAGCTCGCGGCTGCACTGTGTCGCTGTGAACACTGGGCGTCACTAACACGCGGTCCTGTGTTGTGTTTCCTTGCGGAGCAGTAACGGCCCTGTTGGAAGTTCCAAACGCCATTATACCAAGATTCAACTGCTAATCCACTCAGGGCTAACGTTCCTCAGGTATTACCCTCAGAGGAACTCGATCTGCACGGCTGATTTTATACTCCACTCAGAACCAGGGCTTTGATATCTTCAGTAAGGGCATGTGACCTTACCTACTCTTTCTCATCAGACCTCACAGCAGGACAGTACAGCCACATGCAGACTTTTAGGGTGTTATCATTTCCTGAGTTGAAGACCGTGTAGCTCTGCGTCTCTCCATTTAGCTCTGTGTCTAAAATCACAGAGCTGATTTAGGCCAGTCATGCGGAGAATAGAAAACTGCATGAAGGCTCTCTCACCCACACCGCGGAATCAATCAGTACTGAGTTATGGACATTACTCTCCAAACAGACAAGTGTGTGTTTGTGTCACAGTTACACACGAGAGAAACGCTAAATAAACATTTCTACTGATTAGAGCTCCTTCTGACTCATTCTCTCAGGTGCACAGTTATCTGTGACGGAAAAGCATAACTAGTGAATAAGCATGTTTAAAGGTGTGCCTGTACTTTTACATTTACCATTTAAACAAGAACGCCAGAACAAGCTCAGGGGGCATTCACAATGACCAGCAGAATCACCAAAATCAATATTCATCCCAAACATGAAAAACACAAATCTCCCTCTCTCCCTCCCTCCCTATGTGTGTGTGTGTGTGTCTGTGTGTGTCTGTGTCTGTGTGTGTGTGTGTGTGTAATCCTTAGCTATATAACTGCACTGTTCCTGCTAACCCTCTGTGCTCATGTACGTTTACACTCTAAAATCATTCCAAGCTGCTTCCTTGAGGGCGGAGCCGAAGTTCCCAGAAACAAACATCAAAGTACAGTAAGACATTACTGTACAGTCAGCTGCTCTAGAGGGATCTGACCTGAGGTAACGCTGTTAGCTGGATACACAGTTCAATAAAAGTCCTAAAGTAAACGGTACATGCAGCAAATTTGAGGTTCTAGCTGCTATTTTATGTCCTGTCTGTCGTACAGCAAAAAGGAATCTGCTGCCAGGAAACGATTTACCTGAAGACAATGACCACCT
>JAMWET010003842.1:45000-52500 GCA_024036415.1 Prochilodus magdalenae
ACAAATGAATAGATCCATAAGAATGGCAGGCACCACGCGCAGATTAGACGGCTGAAGGTCAGATTAGTTAAACCCATCTCTGCAGAACCAGCCCGCCTAAAACAGTACTCCCCGCTTTGAGTAGTTTACTGTTCCAGCCCAGAACCAGGATGTACATGAACTGTTGCCACTCAACACAAAGTACTCAAGATCAAGACTCAAGACCTCGTCAAGATGTAAACAGAACACACTTACACTCCATTAACAGATTAGCCAGATTATAGTTCAGTGATGGGAACGCAGGATTAAAATGGGTAGGGTGGGAATTTCTGCTCATTATTGGAAATGTGTTAAATTCAGTCGGTTTTGTAAAGTCTATTTCAGTCATTCCATTCTCAGTGATCTCCACCGGAAACACTTCAACCCTCCCCTTCCCGACTCAGGCTTTTAGAACAGATTCACTCTGGGCTGTTTCAGGTTTGAGGCTCAGATTTTAATCCCATCAGGCCACAGAATCTTCCTCCACACTACAGAGTCTCCCACACTCTGGGGATCTCCAGCTGAAGATGCAGGTTTATCTTTTTATCTTTAGAGAGTTTGTGCTACTCTTATCACAGACCTGCTAGGCTTCCTAATTACAGCTCTTTGATTTCGAGGATGGAACAGTTTGTTTGTTTGTTTAATTTAAAATGCATTTAAGCTCATAGTTTACAGTACTTTGTGATATTGAATGACAGTTCTCAGGTGACACATTGGTGGTTCCACGCTTTAGTACAGTAGTATTATAATTAAAGTCCTATAAAAGTATGGAAATATTTTTAAGGATTAGCTTAAACTTTTAATCCATTAAGATCATACACGACCAGGGAAAAGATTCAAGTGCTCAAACAGGATCTTCAGTAGTGCACGTCAGTGCTGTATTTCCTAAGTGCCAATTAAACAGGAACAATATTCAACAACCGTATTTATATATACGGCCTCATGAGCAGTATGAGCCACGCCCATAAAATTCTGTCTGCCCATATTAGTTCCTAATAGTTTAGTAGTTCAGGAGGAAAACTGGCGTTTAAATCCGTGACTCGTGACCGAGAAGACACACAAGCGAATCCCAATTAGACACTTTAAATGCTTTGCATTAATAAAGTGTTAGTGCACCTTGTTCCAGCTTGAACATGGTCAGATTACACAGACTCAGTTAACACATCCTCAAACTTAAACATGGGATCCACGTCTTAGTCTAGTGTTCAGTGGAAATGTTAGGGCACGGTTTCTTCTATTTGCTGAGCTTTACATAAATATGCATCTGCCATTACTTCTGTGCAGGTCTGTATGAATTCAGCAAACAGACGCGTGTTCGTATGTGTGACTTCCACGCGGAAGTCTCAGGACGGCTGACTGTGGCCTGCTAAGAGAGAGGGATACTGGTGACGTATGTAACTCCTCAAAACTGTTTCTGTACGAGATAAACAGGAGCTAGTCAGAGTCTGTTAAACTGCTGGATTACAGTATCTGGTTATATGAACCGAACACGTCAGGGTACTTTCAGGGGACGCTGGATTTCTAATGGTCCTTATTTTCAGTTCCCCCATTACACGGCTTCTACTGCCCAATCTCGACTGCACTCTTTATCTTACCTAAGCAGGCTACTCAATCAAACTCTGAATCTGATCATCTTCGCATACCACAAAACCCCATGTGTAATGGGTGCATGCCATTATTATCCTGCAGGAAATGAAATCTGTTAAAAAAGTAAAACACTTAACAGTACTGAACTTCACGTCCATCCTGAAACCGTGACGTGGATGCGAGGCTGAAAAGTCCTCACAGACTGGGTAAGCATCAGTCAGTGCTGGAGCAAAGAACTCCATTACACAAAAAGCACAGGAAGGGGATGAAGTTCTCGGTTCTGTAGATGTACGACTACACAGTTTAGAGCCATCAGCCAAGAGCTAATTCAAGAGAGGATAACAGACAGTAACAAACACATTAGAAAACTAGAGAATTCAAGCTGTTAACCAGGGAGTATTGAAGAGGTAATTGAAAGAAAAGAATATGTTTGGATCTGAGCTGTAGTATTAGTGTCCCTTACGACACTAACCTTCCTCCTTGCTTCTTCTGTCCTCGCTCGTCAATGTTCTACCTGCTACTTCGCCTACTAGAAGCTCGTTCCTCCAAACATGTTCCTTTTATTACAAAGTGCTATTCTCAGAGGTTTCCTGCTGAACGTTCCACAAATCACACGTATTAATGGATATCTTCTTAGACCAGCAATGTTCTGTATCTTTAATGGCTCAGCTAGACCTTCACCGACACCCTGCATAAAGTCCTGTCCTGACAGAATGCTTCAGATCTCTCACTGGGACGGTCTGCTTTTCCTTTCTTCGAAATCTATCAACGATATATTTCTCTCAGTTGCCCTGAGTTTTAAACGAGAAAACAAATCTAGAGACAAGGATTGGGTTTCTGTCAGGAACGGCCTTCAAACAGAATCAAACGCCCCTTCCTAAGCGCCACCCTCCCGACCCTTTACCCATTGAAGAAACTAAAAGGTTTTCATAAATACATATGTCAGTAAATGACTTTAAAGCAGCAATGAGAAAAGGAAAAGAAAGTCACCCGCCTCTATTCCAGTAGAAAACGTTCAGGTTAGTGAGGTTAGAGTCAGCAGTGATCTTAAAAAACCAGGATGTCACAGGACACTACTTTAGTTTCATAACTACAAGACTATTAAGTGCGTAATGCAAACAACGTCGAGGTAATCAGGTCTAATCGCGAAAACGGTGGTCTGGAAATCACCAGACTGAAAGTATAGTGCAAAAGAAAGCGCAAAAGTAAAGAAATCGTAAGTTTCATAAAGTAAAAGTGTTTTAGCACAATCATGCATCCCTGAAGTACTATATTCTTGAGCAACATTTTCTAAAAACAAAAAGAAAAAATGGCTAAATCTGTTTCAGAGTTCAGAGTATAAAGGGCTGAAACCGAGGACTAAATATATACGTATATATAATTCATCTGCCAAGATCCTTTTGGAGTTACTCAGTTTCATGTTGAACGAATAGTCTAAAGTATACTTTAGCAAATAACTCAGTAGTGTGAGCGCGAGTTGTGGGAACATGTGGGAAAGAGTTCATTCTGAAGGGCTCCCTTCGAGCCCTCTGCTCAGCCACTGCTCCCCAATTTCATATTCATCATAACAGGATTCTGCCTAATACCGGCATGTGAGGTTCAAAGGAGCGGGGCAGGCAGGCGGGGCGAGTTAATCAGCCTGCTTCCTTTTCAGTAAAATGTCTGGTTTTGATTCACTTATGGCTTCATAAGCATGTCACCTAAAAAAAATAGCTTTTTATCCCCAGTTATTGGATCCCTGCAGTTGTGCTCACCCAGATACTGCAAAGTAAATTGGCACAATTAAAGCCCTGTCCTCGTCTCAGTTAGTCCATGAGTCTGTTAGCTTCTTTCCGGCTTCCCCACTTTGTGTACTTTGTTTAATGTTACTCATCTTTCGCGTCTCCCGCTCCCTGCAGCGCTTCCTCTTCCGCCGTGCCGGGAGTACTGGTTGGTTTTGACGTGTTTTCGGGTTCTGCGGTGTTTCCAGAGTCTTGTCCTTCCGTCCGCATCATCAGTTTCAGCTTCTTCTTTGGCGGGTTCTTCAGCGTGCCCATCCTCTCCTTCACCTTGTACTCGAGGGTGCTGTGGGGAATGCCGTAGATGTTCTGTGCCTTCGAAACACTCATTTTCCCACTCATCACCACGGCGATGGCCTCCTCCAGGATCTCAGTGTTATATTGGCGGTAGCGTCCTCTCTTCTTGCGTGGCTGTTTGGAGCCCGTGGGATCCACTTCTGGATCCGAGGTCGAATACTGCGGCCCAGATGTGGACTGGTCAGCATCTGTGCCCCAATACTCACCCACTGCACTTCCATCGAGGAGGCCTCCCAGGCCCACCCTACGACTCTGTTTGGGTAAGATAGCCCGAAGCTTTCTGCTTAGACAATTCTCTGAGTGGACACTGCTCACCGACATGGAGCTATAGCTATAGAGATCAGAGGTGTTGCCATGGCAGTCCCAGGAGAGGTCCATGCCCCTCACCTGTGGGATCTTCAAATCCACTGGAGGCGAGCTTCCTGCTTCCTTCTTCACTGTGATGGGATCTAGAGATTTGCCATGAGAGGCACTGGTACACTTGGTGACCGTGCCATGGCCCTCCAAGAAAAGTGGTAGGTCCTTTAGATCACTGAGGTTGTTGCTGGCCTGTTTGAGCTTAAACAAATCATCCAATTGAGGTTTTCCCCAGGAGCCATCCCGAAACAGAAGGGGGTGTGTCTGACTGTGGTTGAGCAAACCCACAGTCTCCAGGCTGGCCAATGAGAGAGGGGAAGGTGTTCCACTGAAGCGATGCTTCTGGCTCAGGAGCTCCTCCTTTATATGAAGTGAACGGGCAAGTGGTGGCTTGGCAGATGTAGAGCTAGAACGGTTCTCCCGGATCCCATCTTGCAACTTTTTCTGTTGCAGGTCATCATCATCGATGTCGTGGTAGTTTTGATCTGCTATCAGGGAATTCCTGATTAAGACAAAAATAATACATGAATTAATTATGGAATAACAGGAAAATCTAAACCCTGCAGCTCCTTTTCCAGGTCGTTAGTAACTCTATACGGCGCCCAGGAAGACGGAGAACCATACACAAAGTCAGAAAAAAAGTCCAAAATTTAAGTCAGACTAAGAGGAAGTTTTGGTGAGTCTGTCCTTCACGTCTGTCTTCAGCTGTGTTCTGTCCGACCATGTCCAGCGGCTGAATCGATTTTTCCTTCTCCTCTGAATACAGTGCTACTTTTACTGGCAGGTGCAAGTACTGCTTAGTTACACAGAGCTAGAAGAAGAAGCAGTTCTCTAATCTAGTGGGAAACCAATGAAATGACTTGGGCAGTCATGTAAAGCATGTTACTGCAGGAATTCATTTAGTGTAGGACTTCTGGTGACCTCATGACTTCACGAGCTGCATGAATTACGGAACACATTTATTCTGTCACAAGAAACAAACTAAAAAAACATTATTTAAACTAAAAGTTTTTTTCTGCTGTGTTAACCTGAAATGTGGATTTGTGGTTTCACAAACACAGCCGCAGACACAGCCTCAGATTTAACATAGAAAGTTCATAAATAGTGAAATGACTCCAAAGCTGCCTCACATCGACAAAAGCTCGGCATCATCATGTGTTAAAAAGTGAAGATGAGGAAGACACACTGTCCACCTCACGCTAACCCCAGAGAAGCTCTAACCCTAAACCCAGAACTACACAAGAAACATCTCACCCCTTCACGACTGGCTTGATGGAGAAACCAGGGGACGGTCGGAGAGAGAGGCTGCTACGGTTCTTATTTCTCTTTGTGGAGAGATCGAGGACTCCATCTGTGAAAACAAATACGATCCAGAAAGAAGGAGAGAAGGACAGAAACAGAGAGAGCAATAGAGAGAGAGAGAGAGAGAGAGAGAGAGAGAGAGAAAAAGAAAGAAAGAAAGAAAGAAGGAGAGAGAGAGAGAGAGAGAGAGAGAGAGAGAGAGAGAGAGAGAGAGAGAGAGAGAGAGAGAGAGAGAGAGAGAGAGAGAGAGAGAGAGAAAAAGAAAGAAAGAAAGAAAGAAGGAGAGAGAGAGAGAGAGAGAGAGAGAGAGAGAGAGAGAGAGAGAAAGAGAGAGAGAGAGAGAGAGAGAGAGAGAGAGAGAGAGAGAGAGAGAGAGAGAGAGAGAGAGAGAGAGAGAGAGAGATTTTAACAACAAATGTCTTTCCTGTTGAGCGGGGTGCCTCCGGAGAGCCTCTTAGCGTGGTCACAGCTCGTACACACCTATGGCAGCGGGGTCAACGGCAGGACACAGTACATACACAGTACATATACATAACACAAACCCTCGTATCTCAGCGTCTGCATTTCTTCACGTTTCGATGTGCTTTTACTCTGGCAGCTGTCATTCAAACCGCGTGATGAGAAACCCACAGAAATGATCCAGAGTCTCCGGGCCTATCTGGACCTTTCACACCGACACTGAAAGTTAAGCACACCTGCCATTTGGAAGGTCAACAGTGACCATATGTACAGTTATACATACACACACACACACACAAGCTGAATACTGAATTAAGTAAACGTGTCTGCCACAGTACGTCAGTGACGATCGGCATTACTCTACATGCATTTAGTCCTGAGTATGTCTGAGTATGTTACTTGTGTACAGGTAGAGAAATGTGGTGACACTACAGTGTTCTAAAATGCTTTTCTATACAGTTTATAATGTACATCTTATCCAAAGAATTCATCCACCTCATACGAATAAGAGGTTTATAAACAGTTAAAACAATATTACACTGAATATAACACTAAATTAAAAATCTTTACATTATTACATTACATAGCACATTATTGCACTTATTACACTATATCCAGTGTACTGTACAATAAACAGCACTTAATGTAATGCTTTACTACACGTGTGCAAACATGTTAGGACGTTACGTCATTGGATGAATATTTTATTACATTATTAGAATTTCATTACATCTGCGTTACTATGTTATTACATAGTAATATACGAGGTTACAGAGAAGGTCCTACACCAGAACTGAAGTAGGAGTAACCCAGCCTCTTCTGTCTATAAGCTCTCTCTCCCTGGGCTACTTTAGAACCAGGCTACAGACCTCTCTCCCTATCAGAGATCTTAGAGAAGGCTTTAACACAGTTACACTCCTACCTGCACAGGAGAGAGGATGACTAGTAACTTCTCCCTACTGAACTCAGATCAAACAGGGGTTCTTCTTCTTAGTCCCAGAACTGCTAGAAGCAAACTGGATTATCACTTGATCTGAGTAGCCTCTCAATCACACCAGGTACATCTGTAAAAAGCCTGGGTGTCACAGTCGATTCTGATCTGGCCTTAGTATTACCAGAACAGCTTTCCTACATCTACACGGCCTCGCTCCTCCCGCTCCGCGAACCTAACTGTAGCCTCGGCGTTCATGGTTTTTACTGTGATACAATTTTGTGAGCCGTGACATTCAGAGCGCTGGAGGTTTTAGGATGTAACTCCAGCACATCTCAATCTGGCACGAATCAGGTCACACTGTGATTTAAGGGTTTGTGCAACATTGGCACTATTATGTGACCCATTTGTCCGTCAAATGGAATTATCCTCTGGAATGATGAAGTCTTTATTATAGTGTGCCCTAATTTAGAAGGTAGGTTTTTTTGTTTGAGTTTTTGCACACGCTCGGTGACACTAACCTAAAACACGGAATAATAGTTCCTACGCTTCATCATCAATAATCTATGAACTTCCTTTAAAGCTAAAGAGCACTTTCACTGCAATGGTGATGCGCCTCACAGGTTTGTAGAACGACTGGTCTAAAACCAGTGTCTGAATAATCACCTTGGTTGCTGGACTCCACATCAGGCTTTTTAACAGTGAGGTCCAGTGGAGAGTCCTGGTCAGCCATGAGAAGCTTGCTAAGGACAGGGTTCTGTGCTGAGGCAG
>JAMWET010003842.1:62500-67479 GCA_024036415.1 Prochilodus magdalenae
TCAAAAACTACCAAAACACCTCCACCAACCTCAACCCAAACAGTTTAAAAACCGCACCAAACAGTTCCCAAAACTACCAAAAACACCTCAAAAAACTACCAAAACAGCTCACAAAAACCACCAAACAGCTCAAAACCACCAAAACAGCCTTAACAAACCACCCAACAGTTGCAAACCAACCAAAACAGTTCAAAACTACCAAAAAACGCTCGTAAACTTAGCCAAAAACAGCTTCAAATAACTCGACCCGCCAAACAGCAACTTAAAACGCCCAACAGATTACCAAAAACAACCAAACAGCTTAAAACTAGACCAAACAACCTCAAAAAACTGCCAACAACAGTTCACAAAACCACCCAAAACAGTTCAAAAACTAGCACGCGACAAACACCTCAAAACTACCACAACAGCTCAAAACCACCAAATAGCCTTAAAACCACCAAACAACAGTCAAAAACAACCAAACACCTAAAAAACAAACCAAAACACCTCAAAAACTACCAAACACCTCAAAACTTACCCCCAAACAGTTCAAAAAACTAACCAAACATGGACTCAAAACCTCAAATAGCCTTAATATACGACCACACAACCATAGCCTTAAAACCCCACCAAAACAGTTCAAACAACCAAACAGCTTAAAAACTTTACCAAACAACTTCATAGTGTTTTACACTAACCAAAACAGTTTCAAAACTAACCAAACATCTCAAAACTACCAAATCTCACTCAAAACCACAAAAACAGCTCAAAAACCACCTAAACAGCCTCAAAACCACCCAAACAGCCTTTAAAACCCACCAAACCATGTTCAAAACAAACCAAAACAGCTTAAAACCACCAAAACCAGCTCCAAAACACCTAATTTTCACCAATTAACTACCACAACAGCTCAAAACTGCCAAACAGCTTCTTCCTTTAAACTACCCAAACTATCTCAAAACTACCAACAAACAGCTTAAAACCGCCAACATCTCAAAAACACCAAACAGCTTAACACAACCAAAACAGCTCGTAACTACCAGAGCGTTAACACCACCACAACAGCTCAAAAACTACAAAACACCAGTTAACTACCAAACAGCTTTAAAACCGCCAAACATCAATCAAAACCACCAAACAGCTTAACACAACCAAACAGCTGCGTAACTACCAGAGCTAGGCTTAAACACCACCCAAACAGCTCAAAACTAACAACAACACAAGTTAACTGCCAAACATCTTAAAAACCGCCAAACATCTCAAAACCACCAAACAGCTTAACACAACCAAACAGCTCGTAACTACCAGAGAGCTTAACACCACCAAACAGCTCAAAACTACCAAACACCAGTTAACTACCAAACAGCTCAAAACTGCCAAACAGCTCCTAACTACCAAACATCTCAAACCTACCAAACAGCTCAAAACCGCCAAACATCTCAAAACCACCAAACAGTTCAAAACTATCAAACACCAATTAACTACCAAACATCTCAAAACTACCAAACAGCCTTAAAACCACCAAACAGCTTAACACCACAAAACAGCTCAAAACTACCAAACAGCCTTAAAACCACCAAACAGCTCGTAACTACCAGAGAGCTTAACACCACCAAAGAGCTCAAAACTACCAAACACCAATTAACTACCAAACATCTCAAAACCACCAAACATCTCAAAACCACCAAACATCTCAAAACCACCAAACAGCTCTTAACTACCAAACATCTAAAAACTACCAAACAGCTTAACACCACCAAACAGCTCAAAACTACAAAACAGTGCAAAACAGGTGGGCCAGTGTAGTGTTAGGACTCTTGCCCAAGTACTTATTGGTGTAGTACAGCACAGGTTACCAGACCACCAGGAGTCTAACCCCAGTCTCCACCATGGGACAATAGCTTCCTGGTAGGTAGTGGTGTTATCCGCTGTTCCACACCAACCACCATATATCTCATATCTCATATACCTCATCTCATACATCATCTCATACCTCATCTCATACATCATCTCATATACCTCATCTCATACCTCATCTCATACCTCATCTCATACCTCATCTCATATACCTCATCTCATACATCATCTCATATACCTCATCTCATACCTCATCTCATACATCATCTCCTATACCTCATCTCATACATCATCTCATATACCTCATCTCATACATCATCTCATATACCTCATCTCATACATCATCTCATACATCATCTCATACATCATCTCATATACCTCATCTCATACATCATCTCCTATACCTCATCTCCTACCTCATCTCATACCTCATCTCATACATCATCTCCTACCTCATCTCATACCTCATCTCATATACCTCATCTCATATACCTCATCTCCTACCTCATCTCATACATCATCTCATATACCTCATCTCATACATCATCTCATACCTCATCTCATACCTCATCTCCTACCTCATCTCCTACCTCATCTCCTATACATCATCTCCTACCTCATCTCATACATCATCTCATATACCTCATCTCATACCTCATCTCATATACCTCATCTCATACACCATCTCATACCTCATCTCATACCTCATCTCATACCTCATCCCATACCTCATCTCCTACCTCATCTCCTATACATCATCTCCTACCTCATCTCATACATCATCTCATACATCATCTCATATACCTCATCTCATACCTCATCTCATACATCATCTCATATACCTCATCTCCTACCTCATCTCCTATACCTCATCTCATACATCATCTCATACCTCATCTCCTACCTCATCTCCTATACCTCATCTCATACATCATCTCCTACCTC
This sequence comes from Prochilodus magdalenae, assembly GCA_024036415.1. Lineage (NCBI taxonomy): Eukaryota > Metazoa > Chordata > Actinopteri > Characiformes > Prochilodontidae > Prochilodus > Prochilodus magdalenae. The sequence goes on from JAMWET010003842.1 coordinate 65,285, forward strand.
ATCTCATATCTCATCTCATACATCATCTCATATACCTCATCTCATACATCATCTCCTATACCTCATCTCCTATACCTCATCTCATACATCATCTCATACACCTCATCTCATACATCATCTCATACATCATCTTCTACCTCATCTCATACATCATCTCATACCTCATCTCATACATCATCTCATACATCATCTCATACCTCATCTCATACCTCATCTCATATACCTCATCTCATACCTCATCTCATACATCTGGTTTGTGTAGCTCAGAGGATAAGACCACTACCCACCAGGGAGCCAAAAACCACATGTGGGAGACTGAGGTTTGAATCGGTCTGGGTAACTATGCTGAGCTACACCAATAAAAGTCCTTGGGCAAGACTCCTAACACTACACTGGCCCATCTGTAACACGACTAACCCTGTAAATTGCTCTGGATAAGAGCGTTAGCCAAATGCCATGAAGAGACACAAGATGCGTCTGGACAGGCTGGTCAGGTGAGCAGGGTCAGTTGTTGGTGTGAAGGTGGCAGAGAGGAGGACACTGCACAAACTGCTGTCCAGTATGGATGATGGGTACCCACTGCACACCATCATTAACAAAAGGACAAAAGGAGCAGGTTCAGTGGCAGGTTACTGTCACAGAGCTGCTCCACAGGCTCCTGATTCCAGTTAGCTTTTGTCATTAGCCTAGAGGTTCACATGCTTTCTCCAACCCACACTGTGAACATTTGAATAATGTTTAGTCTGGTTAAAATCAACATATTATTCTTGGTGATATTAGTTTAGACATATTATGTTCTTTATTATGATATAAATTATGCCTTCAGACAAAACAACAGCACTTCACTAACACTGTCAGCCAGTTAGACTTTTAGCTTACTCCAGAGAATATAGGAGAGTAATGATTCTACCTGTTATCAACAGAAAGGAGTCTGCTGAAGAAACCACACTGTAACGCCCTGTCCTCAGAGATGTCTGTATGTGAAACAGAAGCTGCGCTGGCCGTATGAAAGCAGTACGGGTGTTTATTAAAGTGGTGAAAGACGGCCGTGCAGGGTGACACAGAATCATCCTTCAAATATTCCCAGCCTGTACATGCTTCCTGTAACGTGGAGATACAACAGCAGAGACTTCACAGCTACGCAGATCGCAGATACAGTAACAAGGACTAGCCAAGGGATGGGCACTGCAGAAACACAGTTAGTCTAGGTCTAGAACCGAGTTAACATGCAGATATTCATGCTGTAGCAGGATCGAAGATATCTATGCCCACCTGCAGATGCAGCTCTGTGAGAACAAACAGGCCAGATTCTTCCAAATCAATCTGCAGGGCTAGTTTACCAGCTGACCACTACCTTAAGAGGCTCTGCTGAACCTGTTTTAACCCTAACCCTCCACAGTGCACAAAACAGTGTTTCACAATCATCAGGATTTAGCTTGAAGACGCTGCCATGTCTCTTCACTGCCACACATTAGCGCATATGCCCACAGTTTCTGGAGCAGTTAGTTATATGGGGTTTACGTTTCAAGCTGCACTTTCACTCTCGCGTTCAATCATTACATCAAAAGCATTTTCAAAGGCATTCGCCACATGATGATGGCAGTGGGCCACAATGGCAAAAAAGAGAGAGCCATATCCATTTTTACATTTTTGATGCTATTTTTTGTACATCATCATCATCATCATCATCATCACCATGATAAACCACACATATGCACTGCTATAAGACAATGAAGTTCTATAATGTTAATATCCAGTTTCGTGTACACTTTTAGTGTTTGGTGTTCTAAACCAGTCAACTACACTACTTTGGTGAACGTCTGAGTTGGAGCTCCAATTTGAGGCCACAATATCCATCTTACTGCCATGTACAGGTTTCGCATGGCTGCCGCTGCCTAACATGACCACGGCTGTACTGCTCATTACCAACACTTTCAAACAGCAACTGCAATTGAGCAAACTGCTCAATGTTGCCCGATTAGACAGAATCCCTCTCATTTTATGAATTAGCATTGTATGCTACTTGCTGAATGAAAGTATATAAATTATGTCCATTTTTACATTGTACTTCTTTGTAGGTTTTTATTAAATTTCATTAAAAAATAAAATTTATTTTCATAAGAACAATATGACTGGTAAGCAATAAGTTGGTATGGATGCCGTTTTTAAACCTGTGTAAAACGGACACAACCCTG